>OX578142.1:129362953-129420453 GCA_951213105.1 Amaurobius ferox
GTCGTGAGCGTAACCCCACCTCAGCCAAGAGCCGCGAGATGGTGGAAGGTACCACGTATGGTATGGAAGAGGATGTAGTAGCCTTTCCGTCGACGAGTTTCTTACAGCAACCAGTGATACCAGCACCTTTGTACAGTAGTGTCCGTTCGGTGCAGGTGGCGGCCTATTGCTCGGTATGACCAGCCAGCTTCATGCACCTCGATTATACGACCACGTTCAAACTCGTCTAATTGCTTATAAGGTCTTCGGCAACGTCGTAACGGTATTATTGGTTGTGTTTCCACGGAATTGCAACGCCGATAGCGAGCAAAGATAAACCGCCCACATTTTTAACCTGTTTTATAGGATGCTAGTTGCGCAGTAGAAACGCGAGCCATGACCGAAGTTAACACTCATTGGCCTTGAAAATTTAATTATTTCCATACTTGGTATAAAGGAATTTGCATGCGAAATTTCGAGATAATCGGATTATTTTTTAAGGGTGCGTCGTTTTTTTTTTGCAAAAGAGTGTATATATATATATGTGTATATATATATATGTGTATATATATATATATATATATATATATATATATAAAGTTATAATGTTGTATATCTTATGTTTTTTATACTTTTGCTCTTAATTGACGACACTGCTTTTATCTTCATGTGTGGCAACACCGTTTTTATATTTTATTTTTTATGGCAACACTGACTTTTAACTTCATATGAGGCAACTGCAGAAGTTATAATTTACCCATCTATCCACACGTGAGTAGTAGGTTTAGTTCATTTTATCAATTTTTTAAATAATCTCTTTCATTCTCTTCGTTATAGTTTTTGGGGGTGCAAAATAACCTTTTTGTTCAATGTAATGAAAATGTAAAGAACTATGTTTTAGAAGGCAAATAAGATTATATGCACCTCCTGAAGATTTCACAATTTCTTTGCCTTAAATCTTTTGCTATCCATTGTAATTCATTCTAATATTTTTACAATTAGTTTTATTATATATATATGTATATATATATGATATATACAATATATATAACATATTCAATATATATATACAGGGTGTCCCAAAAAGATTGAAACATTTCTTAAGAAATGTTCATTTCAAATAAATTATTTTTCAAGTCCAAATATTTAATCGAAATGGACACAAAAATGCTTGTTTCTGAAACACGAGATAGATTTTATCTATAAACTCGTGTTATTTGGACGACAAGCATAAGGATTGAAAAAATAGACAGGAAACATAAATACCTGAAAATACACATTTGATGTACAACCAAGACGAGCAATAAATAACAAGATCAATGACAATGCTGCCAATTCGCTGCCCATTAAGTGACAATGCTGCCATTCGCTAAAGTTTAAAGTAGAGATTTGCTGTTGCCAATTGTGAGTAATAAATAACAGTACTGCGTAAAAGCAGTAAAACTTATTTTTTCATTTATTAAAACACATTTTAATTTTAAATTCAACACCTTGCTACAATTACAGCAACATTTTGACAGATCATTCTCAAACAATTTTAAATAATTTTTCATCTCCATGTTTCACTTCCAACAGTTGAAATCTTAGTATATAGAATTAACTGTAACCTGTTTTGAGTTAAAATGCTTAGTCAGTATCACGTAATCTACACTGTTAAGCAGCACACGGGATAAATACATTTATATTATTATATTCTTCTACCTTTTCATTACATTGTATTCTCTTATAAATACTTAGCCACACGCTGATATGTTTGATTATATTTGCTTTCTTATATATCTGATCCAATTTATATTTCCTTTTACGTCGGACCATGTGCATTATTTCTGTAATACAATTTACAGTAATGCACACAGAAACGTAGAATCCGCATTAATGAAACATGTATGGCCCCCGATAACGTACATGGTTTCTGAAATGTTTTTCACTTTATTCAATTTATTCAATTTCAACAATTTTTTTTGAAGCTAGAAAAGACCTAGCTCATCGTGTAAAGCAATGTTTCTGTTTTGCAACTTTTCATCTTAAACACACTTCTTGCATTTACACCATGCATGTTCATGCAGGGAGTAAGGAGATTAGTACCTTAAGTACCTGTATTACATATATGATTTATATAAAAATACTTACTTTCATCTTAATGTGTAGTTAAAAAAAAATTTTTTTTTCACCCATCTTTACCACGTGTAATTCTTATTCCATTCCTTAACTTATACATGAAACAGGGAAAAAGGGGTATTTTATATCAATTTAGTACCTGTTTTATTTATAATGTTCATGTTCTTTTTAAAATATTCAACGGCTTGTTGTATAGTCTTTTTGATGTCACATTTACATTTCAGTCCATCTTCCTTGCACTTTTGCTATACAGAACATTTTCTATCAATGATCAATCTCAGCTCAGGTATAGATAATACAAGTAAAATAAAAATTCTTCAATTAAATTATATATATATATATATATATATATATATATATATATATATATATATATATATATATATATATATATATATATATATATATATATATATATATATATATATATATATATATATAAGTGAAGAAGTTTTATTTTGCAACACGGAATATATTTATATATTTTTAATAATATGTACTTATTTGAAAAATACATTTTGTCACAAAAATTAGGGATGTCTAAAGTTGATTTACCATTTCAAGAAACAACCTGTCATATTTTGCTCAGTTTCATAAAATTTTTTGAAATCAGATTTCTTTGAAGCCGATCAGAAGCGATGATAAATAGAAGGAGTTAGAGAACAAGCATATAAAACATTGAGTACACCTGTAAGAATATTTTGTTTACAGTTAGCTTCTACACCTGTTTGACACCATTTCATTTATTTGAACATGAAATTTTGATTCGCGTGGGGGAGGAGGGGGGGGGGGATTCCGACCCGTGTTCACGAAAGGACCTTGGCAAGTCTCCCCACATAGCTGCAACTATATTTACTGTCTCTTCCCCCGTCAACTTAAAAATAGTCATACGCGAAGATAAGCCTTACTCTTGAAGACAGCCACAACACTGCAACCGCTTGCTTTGCTTTTTGTTTATTTGTCACGAATGGATTTGTTTGCGATGGATTCTCACAATTCCGGAGCAACAATTCTTCATGGATCTGATTTCCGTAAGTTTTGTTTTGCTGATTAAAAGTTAGTTTTAAGAGATGCGTCTTATTTTATAATTACATTATGTGCGGATGTTAGGTTATTTTAAAATGTTTACACTTGACAACTGTAAAATGATTATCAGCAAATAGTGTATTTATTACCTTAAAAGATCGTGCGAGGAAAGTATATTGTTTTAAAATTAACTTTCAAATAAGTGAATTTGAAATAATTTACAATTGCTAATTCAGAAAAATGATAAGCGAAAATAGTAGTTTTGATATACATTATAATATGTACAAATTGAAACACTAGTTTGTTTTTTAAAATAATTACGAACTTACGGATGATTTTTTTTTCTTTTTTTTAGAAAAAAAATGTATATATTAATAAAACAAAAAGCTTAGAAAAAAATAATGAATTTGAGTATAAGGAAAGCATAAGCTTAAGTAGATGGTTATGCCACGCGTAAACTAATAAAAATTATCTTTAGATATTTATTTATAAAAGTAAATTATCTTTAAAGTTACCTTAATCTAGTCTGATCGTTCTTTGTGAATAATTAAACATAAAAAAATGTAAATGGTTTGCCACATTATTTTACTTATTTCTTATAGAATGTTTATTGATTACCCTCAAAATATTATGAAATATGCTATTTTATAAATTAACTAAAAGATAGAAAAATAAAACGCTGGTTTCCCTAAGATGTCATTTAAATCCACATTTTATCTTAATTTCTAGGACTGAAACTTTCAATGAAAGCTTTAGAATGCTCCAATTTGTGTTAGACCATCGACGTATTATTACTTTCACATATTTAAGGAATCCCTATATGAACAGGTCTTTAGGTGATGCCTGTGTTCAGGTGATGTCTGTGTTCAGGGGATGTTTGCGTTCAGGTGATATCTGTGTGAACGTTTGTGAGGAGATGCAATATCTCACAAAAGAATGGAGCATTTCTAATGAAAGTTAGTACAAATATTACAATCGGAGAGTAATGGAACCCTATTGATTTTAAACGCAATCGAATATTCGGAAGACCACCCCGAATATCCGAATGAAATTTTGGAAAAATCAGAATCATCAATAATGTTACGTAAATGATCCTTATACAATTTTTCATTTGAAAACGAATGACATAAACTTTTAAACGCTAGTATGAACCGTTCTTGAGATATTGTACGTTTTTCAAATAAATTTATCAAAAAAGTTACATAAAATTAAAAAAAGAAGTATCGTAAAATATGTTCACTTTTCATATGTAATATCATGCGACAAAATTTTAGCATAATTCTCGTATATCTAGTTCGTTACATTCACGAGAGAAAATACTTTGTATAATCGTTTTGTATTTTTACGCTCAACAATTCTCCAATAGTCATTTATTTATACATAAGAAAGAATCTCCGTCTGTCTGTAACGCTTGGCGATAAATTAGGCAACCTCGACGTATTAGTGAAATATTACCTACTTAGTGACTCTTTTATAACGGTGCCAGATTGACAAAATTGAAATATTTAAATAATAAAATCTGAAAGTAAATGCTGACAAAAGTAATTTTGAATTTGAGTGATTCCATACACGAATTTTTTGGGTTATGCTCTACGCTCTGAACTAATCGTTTGAGGTTTTAAGAATTATTTAGATGAGTTATTAGTAAATTTTATTGTATTTGATTATTTCTTCTGTACTAATCTATGTAGAATCGACTTTTGGTATAGACGGAAAGTCTGTGGTCTCAATTTAGAGCTTCGGTAGTGAGTGGATAGAGCATCGTCTGGACAAGTGGAGATCTGTAGTCCGAGTCTTTACAGTATGAGCTGTTTACGTCTGGCCAAGTGGAGATCTGTAGTCCGAGTCTTTACAGTATGAGCTATTTACGTCTGGCCAAGTGGAGATCTGTAGTCCGAGTATTTACAGTATGAGCTATTTACGTCTAGCCAAGTGGAGATCTGTAGTCCGAGTATTTACAGTATGAGCTATTTACGTCTGGCCAAGTGGAGATCTGTAGTCCGAGTCTTTACAGTATGAGCTATTTACGTCTGGCCAAGTGGAGATCTGTAGTCCGAGTCTTTACAGTATGAGCTATTTGCGTCTGGCCAAATGGAGATCTGTAGTCCGAGTCTGTCTCTTTACAGTATGAGCTATTTACGTGGACTATACTTGGATAGCATTTATGTTTGAGGCTTGTTTTTTATTTTGATTTGTATATGATTTTCTAAGAAAAGCCATAAATTCATTTAATGAGGGGAATTTATTTAATCGCTGTAATGGGAGACGTAACAGGTTTAGAATTTCTGAGTGGATAAGTATTTCCAAGTATTCTTTCTTTTTTATCTATATAAATAAAATTGAAAATCTATCTATATGTTTGTCTCATCATGGAGAGAGAACGGTTGAACCGGATTTCGTAAGATTTTGTAGGTAGCTTTAGAATAGCTCCCCTTAAAATTTAGTTCATGTTTCGAGTTTCTAGCACCAGAGGTTGTCTGGAAATTAATTAAAAGAGAGCAGTCAAACCTTCCATAGACATAGAATTATGCAGATTATATTTTTTCCCGTAAATTCATTTGAAGAAAATGATATCATGTCGCTTAGCAAAGATTTTAAATCCAATGTGTTTATGCAGCAGACGATTTTCATTAAATATTTTCCAATTTAAATAATAAAGACATGTACATTAAATAAATTTTATCAAAATTGCATTTTTGACTGGATTATATCAATTACGGCCTCCAGACTTAAAGATTACTGGGATTATTGATATTTTCAATTTATTACATTATATCTGTTTTGTTTTAGCAAAAACGGTTGTAGTACGGGCAATATTCTATTAGTACACCGGTATATCTTCTATTCTGCGAGAGTATAAGTAGTACGGTTATATCTTCCTATACAAAGTTAGCGCTTTAATTTTGACATATATTGGAATCAATTACGACCGTTTAAGAGTTAAGAGTTAAGTTTAAAGATTGTGGGAATAATTGATATTTTCACTTTATTATGTCATATGTTTTATTTTGGCAAATATTTTTGTAATTCATATATTGTAGTACGTGTAATTTTCTACTAATACACTAGTATGTCTTCTAATATTTAGGAATATATATCTTCCTATATAATTTTAGCGTTTTTATTTTGGCATATATTGATTCAATTTTATATTTTTTTATAAATTTTGTTTACAAACGGGATCAGGATATTTTATTCTTCAGATTTACCTGTGGAGATAATTTTTGTATAGCGAGAACAGAGATTCTTAAACTTATTTTTAGGAGCATTAATTTAAATGTTTTAATGGAATGTTTTGAATAACAATGTGATTTAGAATAGTATAGGAATTTGCACATGGTTGTGAATTTTAAGTTTCTTTATATTATATACTCCGTGCGAAGAACGGTTATACTGCTAGTCTCTTATAAAATTCTTACTAGTTTTATTTTTATCCAAACGAACTTTTACTTAGGGACTCCAAAGACCCCGACACAAACTTTATACAATCAGCTAAAATACAAAACTTAATTCTAATAGTCAGGTGAGTACACAAGCCTTTTAAAACAATTATTTATTGATCATTAATTTTCATAATTTCTGCCTACTGTTAACATAAAATACAAAGAAAACAGGAGCGTCAACTACTACAATTAGATTGAATTTTGTTTGCAGAATACTCTTTTAATTAATAATCGCGCACTATCCATACGTATATCGAAATCCACTTAATACAGATGTTTAAACATTTTTAGAACGATTTTGATTAAAAAAAATAATTTAAAATAATATTATTTGACAGATGATTATTATATGGAATATAATCATAGACTGCTGTAGTTAAAAGCGTCTAGCTTAAGCAGATGTCGCAAAAAATGGCAGTTGTAAACAATTTTTGGATCGAATGCCTTTGTTTTACTCTTTCCGAAGATAAGTATTTTTACTATTTTGTAATTAAAAAATCTGATGTGGGCAGCACATGACTTTCCTTATATAATGCAATAAATTTACTTCTATAACGGTGAAAAAGTAAAATTATTTAATGTAACATTAAATTGTACATCTGGATGACAACATCCAAAACTATTTCGTACCCAATTAACTTATATTTTACGCAACTCTAAATTAACAATTATCAATATTGATAGTATCCTCAATAAGCAATATAGTCCATATATTTAAATATTTTAATAATAAATTCATTAATTAGGCTTCATTTTCAATGGCTTGGAGTCATTTTTGCAATTTTGACGTTATTTTCGTGAATGTGGGGCCAAAACACTCAAAAAAAAAAAAAAAAAACTCCGTAGGATTACGGCCATATTCCGGCAATAGGGATCCAGCCATTGTCCGTAAAATTACATCCATGTTCGTAAAAATACATGGCCGCAAAAACACATGGATGACCGTAATTTTGTGGTCGTAATTTTTAGGAAATTGTCCGTAAAATTATTTTTTGGCCGTAATTACGTGGCCGTAAATTTAAAGAAATGATCCGTAAAACTATTTTTGGCCGTAAAATCATGGCCGTAATTTTTAGGAAATTGACCGTAAAATTATTTTTTGACCGTATTTACATGGCCGTAAATTTCATAATACTGTCCGTAAAATCGAGAAAATTATCTGTAAAATTACACGTTGGTCGTAAAATCGCTAGGATAAATTTTAGAATATTGCTCGTAAACTTACACGTTAGTTGTAAAATCACAGGTATATTTTTCCGTAAAATTATATTTTGGTCGAAAAAGCACAGAAATAAATTTTACAAAAATGACTTTAAAATTTGTTCACAAAATCAACACAGACTTTGAATTTATTTCCAACATATAATTTCACAGCCATTTTTATAAAATTTAATAAAAATTTCAAAATGTTGACTTTGTGACCAACATATAATTTTACAGACGATTTAAAATTTCAAAATTAGTTTGACATAAAACGAAGCTTGACATATTTATTCCTGTGATTTTATGACCAACATAAAGTTTTACAGACAATTTACTAAAATTTATTTCTGTAATTTAATATAAAACATATATTAACATACTTGATGTACCATTTTTCTCTGCAATTTGACACAGAACATTTTAGAAAAAAATTTAATCAATCATATTTATGCCAATAAAATTGAGGGATTGACATAATTTCAGTTATCAAAGTATGGAATAAACTATATTTGTTGCATGTTTTTCTTGGTTTTTTAATTAATATTTAATTCCTTTAAAATTGAATTTTTGAATTCAGAGTGCAGATATAGAATTTTAATGATATTCAAATGATACAAGTAAAATATTATTTTCAACTAAAAATATTTTTACGTGCTTAAAAGTTAGAATATAATGGTTGGATTGAAATTAAAATTTTTATATCTTAAGACTGTATATTTATAACATTTTTTTTATAGAATTTTTTAAAATAGCTGATTTGGTGAGGAAAAGAAATTCAATATAAATGCCTTTTAAATTTTTTAATTGAGTTGTAAAATTTGTTTTTCTGAAAGAATATTTTTTTGTGAATATAAAGGCAGTCCCAAGTTCTAACTCTAAAATTCTGCTTTTAAATGTTATGAGGTGTGTCCATTTTTAATTGACGTATGATAGTTACTGAATATCAACCAGAACGTATATTTCCTCTTTTATTTAGTGATCGTTCGAGCAATATCCTTAATATTTCACATAATGAATGCACATCCATAAGAAACTGCACCAACAATCCAAGCATGTCTATTTTGCTACATTATTTCATAGAACGAAAATAATATAAAAATATTCGAAGTTGGTTTTATTTTTAAGTTTTCATACAAGTACACAATGATTGCTGATAAAAACCTCCTATTCCCATTGTTGTATCAAATTATTTAATACTTCTCCAACACTAAATAAGTTTATTTTTTACACTAGACTTGGACACAATGTACACGTTTAAATCAGTAGCATACGTTAGTTCAGCTGCACTTATGCATATAAGCATGAAATTTGGCATGATGAATAGTCATATATATCCTAAGGATCATCTTAACGGACACTTCAATAGTGGCACATAATTCCAAAGTGGTAGCCAAAATTTCAACGTTCTCTAATCACAGTCTGATTTTATTAATTTTTGTTATAACCATGTATTTTCAGTTGCTAAATATGAATTAGAAATTAAAGTTTACATTTTGAAATCAATTTTGCTATTTACTGGCAAATTTGATTGATTTTAAATTTTATACATATTTTTACAATTTGTAATAATTATCATATTTTGTTTAAGATTTTCAGAGTCGTAGAAATAGTTGCTAATCAATACGGCTGCGGCCAAGTTCCATGATGATGCCAAAAAAGTTTCAGACTAGTTAACCGAAGGAAGCAATTGACGTCTGTCTAGAATGAGACCAAGATGAACTGGAATTTGTGTATGATATGTCAGAATATTTCCAAGGAAAAGTTAACTTTTCCAGAATATTCCAAAGATATATAAAGAAAAGTACATCCGCATCATTGGCTTGCAACTTTCTCACATTTTATGAGTTTGAAAAACTTTCAGATTAAACACTGGTAAGTAGATGAAGGTCTGGATATTGAAGAATCCATTATGGCCAATAATGATAAATACAATCAATCATGCAAGTTAAAATATATACTTAGTTCTATATCTCATCTTTTGGAATATTCTGGACATGTTAATTTTTCCTTGGAGATATTTTAGCATATCATGCACAAATTCCAATCTGTATTTATTGGTATCATTCTAGGCGAATTGCTGCCTTGGATCAACTAGTCAAACTACTTACATTATTCACACACACCGAAATGGATGGCCAACATTTTTTCAATTAATTAGTAACTATTTTCAAACCTCCGACAGTTTGAACAAAATAGGATAATTTTTGCTAGTGCTAAAACAGAAAATCAATTACAAAGTTTGAAATTTTGGCCGCCATCCATTTTTAAGGACTTCTTATTGCACAATGTTAACTTTCACTTTGAATTCGTATTTAGCACCTAAAAATACATATCTAAACTGAAAACCAATGAAATCCGAGTATAATTAGAGAAAAACCAAATAACTTAAAATGATACTTAGGGTATATCCATTCATCAGGCCATATTTTGTTTTCTACTTTAAACAATTGTGTGAATATCTCCAGCTATGACGTTGCAGTATATTTTAATATTTTATAAATAACATTTAAAAAAAATTACAAGATGCCATATCAAAATTTGCATGTATTTAATAATTGTAGTTGAATTACAAAATAATTATAATAGCTGGTTTAAGTTAAAATGTGTTAAATGTTGATCCTTTCCGCATTTAATCTTTCCTGCATTTGATCCTGTTCCAGGACTTATTTCAAGCAACATCCTGCAAAATAAATGTTCAAAACATAAAATAGAATATATGAAAAATTTGAGAATAAAAGAGTAAAAATTAAATACAACTATAAACAGTTCAAACTAGTTAGAATGTAATGTTGTCAGAATCGTTTTTGACCTAGAAATAGTTTCTTTTTTAACATGTTGATTGCCAAAATTATATTGGTTAAATTTCATCCCGAGTCAAAAGTGTTTTTATATAATATTATGAATCTAAGATGACTTATAATATGTATGACACAAATTTTAATGTTCAACCGTTTTATAATTGAGAAAAGGCTTTTTCTCTAAATTTATGCCTCAAAATTACATTCATAAAAAGTAAGAAAAATATTTTGTGAAATCACCATTTCACTCAATGCTTTTTCTGGATAATAAATGTCACAAAAGCAGAAAAATCATTCATATAAAATTATGAATCTAAGATGCTTTAATATATGTATGGTATTAATTATAATGTTCAAATTCTTTAAAATATTAAGAAAAAGTCATTTTCTTTAAATTTATACTCCAAAATTACATTCACAAGAAAAGGAAAAAACGTTTTGTAGAGAAATAATTTCACTCAATGTTTTTTTTTAACACTTTATAACAAAGTTAAAAGTGTTTATAACTTTGCTCATTCTGTCTGTCTGTCTGCCTGTCTGTCCGTTAACACGATAACTGCCGTAAAAATGACTTTATCAAAATAAAATTTTAGTATGTTGCTCATACGGTCTGTAGGACCCATGGGAATATAAATGAATATCCAATCAGTTTTGGTTTGAACCCGGGTTGAAAAAATGAAATACATTGAACCCTATGGGACGTAATTTTTCAAACATTTTTAAGCGGATTTAAAATTCACAAATTGCTTCGAAAGTTTTAGAAAATATTCAAATTATCCCATAAAACATATAAAAAAAATTTCAGCAAAATACATTCAATAGTTTTTAAAATAAAAATTAAAATAATAATTACACCTTTTATATGAAGAGATCACCATTACATGAAGAGATCACATGACCATTACATGAAGAGATCACATGACCATTACATGAAGAGATCACGTGACCCACTTCAGAATAAAATATGACATCCATCTTGTGTCTAAATCATGATTTTTAAAGTTCTTTTTAATTCATATTTAGTGTTGTATCCGTCCTAAAAACCGCTTTATTTTTGCTTAAATTCTGTTCATCTACATACTGAAACAATGCAATTACAATATATTTGAGTTTAAATGATCATCCAACTTTGATTATTTCTACAACGAAGCCTAATTTTCACTTACGGAAAATGTAAACAGCAAAATATGTAGAACGAGTTGTATAAGAATTGCTGCATTTCTTTAACACAAAATTATTTTGGTCATGGAGTCTGCAATATAGCTGATATGAATGAAATATTCATCGATTTTACAGAGAGAAGGATGATTTTTTTTTATGAAGTTCTAAGCGTAAAGTTTAATTACTTGTACCTCCATGGTCTTAAGTTTTCAAATAAAATAAATTATTATAGTATTGTGATGAATGAAATGAATGGAAAAATATTTATAAATGAAATGCTGCTTTTATAGAGAGAGCCAGGCGTGTTATATTTTGATGGCGTCATTTGAATAAATTTCATTTGTTTTCGTTAAATTTCATTTGTTTCGATCAAATATAATAAATTATTGCAGTATTATGATAATTTTAAAAATATTACCGAGGAATGTATCGCATTTTAGAGGTGTTTAAATTAAATTGCATTGAAGTCGGAAAGTGTTTCATAATCAATGGTTTATGCATGACTGATCTTTCTTGTTTTTTATAATGTCACTAAATTATAGAGACATTCATATAAAATCATAAATTCCATCACCACTATTTGGATGCGAAGTCTGCAAATGAAAAGAAATTCAACCAAATATTGGATTCGTAGCAGGTAATGTGTTAAGGAGTTGAAAAGTGAAAAAAAATCATGATATTAGAACATTTTATGTTTTAAAAAGCATAACACTTTAGAAACATACTTTTAATTTCCAGCAATAAATCTATATTTTCTTTCAATGTACAATTTTTTTAAAACATAATATAAATGCATATTTTTTATAGAGTTGGAAAGCATGAACTATTTATCGAACAATAAATTGGTAGGACAGCTTGCGCGCAACACTACTCAGAAAATATTACATTAGAAACTAAATTTTTAGTACCTAACTATACTCTAAAAGCTATTGCTTATTGTGAACCTAAATTAATTTATATTTAAAGCACATTTCATATTTTATGAAATGTTGCACTTAAATTTTACCAAATTTTTGAAATCTCAACAATATATGCTAGAAGAATATTTTTGTAACTAGAAAGACCGAAAAAAACTTAAGTTCCCTTTGAGGACTAAACAAAGTATATATATATTTTGATCCAAAGATTGATATTTTGTACATAAATTATATATTCTGAAAATTTCATGAAACACATATTTATGACCCTTTAAAACTCAAGCACATTCGCTATAATTACTTAATACATGAATTTCATTTTAATTTGTTGCTTTCTAAATCAGTCGAAATAAACCATAATTACTAAATTATATTTTAGTAGATAAATACAAAACATACTTCTAACTATTTTGTCAAATTTTATAAACTCTCAAATCTTCCAATTTTTAGCATTTAATTTTTGCAAGAAACATTGGTAAATATCTACAACTATACGACCTATTAATTCAAAGTCCCTTTTCTCAGTGGAGTAACACGGAAAAAGTAAAACTTAAGAAAAATGACCATAAATGAAAGAAGACATTTAATTTTCACTTTCATTAGAATCCACTGTGTGAAGTTACGCCGTTTGTTAATGTTTCCTGTTTAATACCTTCTCAAAGTATTTTTCCATTGAAAATTTTAAAGTTGCGCATTTTATGGTCAAATCAAAATATGCTAAGTTTCAAAGAAAATAATAGTGAGAGGAAGTAAAACATAGAATTAGAAACTTCTATGATACAGATATTTTAAAAATTTCATATTTTTATATTTCAATATTTATATAAAGCTATATTGTCAAATCAAATCTTTAAATATTTTACATATACTTAAAACAAATATTCAATTCAATCATATATTAATTTTATTTATCATTCCAGTATACATTATGCTTCAATTATAAACACCATAGAGGATTTTTAGTAAATTATGGATTTTCTCTTTATCATTGCATACTGTCCAAAAAATCTCAAATGACCTTGAGCAAAGCTACAAAGAGGAAAGTTTGTAAATTTTTAAAAATTCTCAGAACTAAGAAGCATTTTAATAGGAATTGGAACATAGAAGATGCGTTTTATATAAATATTAGAAATACTTTTCATCATTTTTAAAAATTTTTATACAGCACAAAATTACATCAGTTTAATACCTGTGCATGTCCAAAAGAGCGAGAAAAAATTATGACAACTTATCAATCTAGACAATTGTCCCTTAATTAGAAGCTTTGCATTAAAAACTGAAACAGTAGTTAGAGTATAAATAAACATTTAATCTATCAATTTTATATTTTTTCAAAACATGGTGAAAATTAGAGTAGAAAAAGCATCATGAAACATCCTCTAGTGATTTTACACACATGATCTAGTGATTTTAAAACACACATACTTTAATTTTACACTCAGAAACAAATCCATTATTGGATAACTGCTTTGGAGCTTGCTTTACTCTGAGGACCTTATGTACTCCTATTATATTTAAAGAATCAATCAAAAAGTATTCTCTTATAAGTTAAAGAAGTGAAATCCAGATTTTCAGTAAAAATATCTGAAAAGTTATGTATAACAAAAGAGTAATTTTTTCGACATTTGTCGACAAGTTGGCGATATTTAGCAGAGCATTTCTCATATAATAAAATGTATGCCCATCATATGACGGAAGTAAATATTTTTCAACAAGGCAATATTTTTAAATACATCTGTATCAATTGTAAGCAAGATAATACCCTCCCCCCCCCCCCCACACACACAAACATAATTTTAGACGTCTTTTTCCTGATATTTGGCTGAACACTGAACACGCTGTAAAGTAAAATTCTTTATAAAAATCATTTAACCGGAGACAGAAGAATATATATTGTGACTGTTCATGAAGCATGGGCCTACTTTAATGATTGTAATAAAAAAGATTGATTTACTATCACAAAATAGGAGAAAAGGACTTACGAACTTGGTTCCAAGCATCCAAAGAAACTTTCCGTAAAGGATTTATGATTATTGCTTGTTTTCGTACAACGGGAAATTGAATTTAATAAAAGTCCGAAAGAATGTGGAAATCAAGTCTATATATTATCGAAATAATTTTTTAACTCTTAGATTTAAATGATTTGATTTGATTTGATTTGATGCTTTAAATTATTTAAATGATTGTAACGGAAGGAAAAAAAAATCTTGATTTACTCTCGAAAAAGAGGAAAAAGGCTTACAAACTTGATTCCAAGATACATAAATTACCAAAATAATGGTTTAACTCTTATATTTAGAGAAGAAATACCATTTTTTTTATTTACACTGCCTTTAAAGAGTAAAACTCTATCAGGATATGCTACCAGACATGTATCCAAATCTAATAATAAATTTACCAAAAAAAAAAAAAAAAAAAAAAGACAAGTATCAAATTATTAATCACGTCTTGCAGGAGGCGAAATGGCTGGTATGACTGGTAACCAAGTGTGGCAAATATAATTGAAACGAGAAAAAAAAAAAAACAATGCGAAAATATGACAGTGAAATACGGAGTCGAAAAACATGAGATAGATGGAAAAATAAGAGAATGCAATAAAGAGAGAAATGGAATAAGACAGAGCGTAAAGAAAAAAAAGGAAGAACACATACACACGCACATACACACACACGTAACACATACAGACATACACGCGCGCACACACGCGCACACACATACACGAAAATACACACGCACACACGCACGCACGCACACACACACACACACACACACACACACACACACACACACACACACACACACACACACATCACCTCACCTCAAAAACGTTCGATTCGAGTTCAAGGATGTTTGATACGCGCTTTTCCGTCAAAAATGGAATTCGAATTTTCTACCACTTTACAATACTTTATACATCATACTATGTACATAGGGAAAGTAAAAAATTACGATTCGCAGTTTTTATAAAAAGATAATGGAAAGTTTATTAATACTCATATATTCTTATATCAGTATTTCCTCTATACATTATACGTATATTTAGAAAGTAGAAAGTACACATGACAAATATTCTCAAAAATTACTTTGATATAAGAGAGCATCAAATTATTAGAGAGCAACAGGTTGCGGTCTTTTAGGCTAGTCGATTTCGCTTTAGCACACTTTGCGCATGGTGAAAATCCAGCTTTAGGGTTAACACCTATCCCAAATTCCCCGAGACTGCTCCGAATTTTACAAAAATGTTTCTCGTCCCGAGAAAGAAGCACATTGGATGTAAAATGTCCCGATTTTCCCGAAAATGTCAGGTATGTGTCTGAATCAGACATTGTTTTGGTATGCGTTCTTTCATACGCACGAGTTCGAAACCGTCCTAATAACCTTTATTTGTAATTTTTGATAAGTTACCTTCTTGGGTTCAAATGGCATTGTTCCATAGTATCTTCCGTTGTCCCTTGATCGTTTGCACATTCATAGTAAGTTAAAGTGTGAACTAAATTACATATCTGTTAACATGGACGTATGCAGAACTTTTTTCCAGGGGGGGGGAGGGGTGCTGAAATTGATTGCATTCAAAATTTAGAGATTACTATCAACCTTAAAATATGTATTGTAACAAAGTAAATTTGAATACATGGTATGAACATCACATTTTATAAACGAGTGTATATAGCACTTTTAAAAATTAGTATGCATCAATTTTTAAAAATTAGTATGTACCTCCTTTAAAAAATAGTCCTTCTTTTACAACAGAACTCTAACTTTCCTGGAGATAGAGCAACTAAACTAACAAGTTGGACTTTCATAAAGATATCAAATGCAATAATCCTAAGTTTTGCATTTTGGTATAAGTTGAAATTGTTTTTATTAATATACATGTATAGGAGAAAACACACAGTTGTATTTGAATGTTCTAATTTCAAAAAGCATTTTCTTATGTTTTTTTCTCTCATTCTGGCGTTTAAGTGAATTAACAATTTTCCAGAGGGGTTCTTTGGCACCCCCCTGACCTTATAAATACGTCCATGTCTGTTAATACTACAGACTTTTGTCGATGGAGAAGAGGAAAAAGGATAACAGTTCGCGTGAGAGTGGAATCGGGATTTACAATTTCTCTTCCAGTGGATTTGAAACTTTTTATTTTTTCTATATGCATAAATGTATAGGGAAAGTATTGTGACGGCGTCGAAATTTCTAAATCGAGGTTTCGATGGAAGACCACGTTTCAAGCATTCCTGAACTCGTATCGAACATTTTTGAGGTAATGTGTGAGTATGTGTGGAGAACGAACAAATGGAGCGTTTTGAATGAAATTTGGTACAAAAATTATAATCTACGAATACTGGAAACCTATTAATTTTAAACGCAATCGATTGTTCGAAACACCCCCTAAATTTTCGAATGAAATTTTGAAAAATTCATCAAAAAACTGTAACGTCAATAATGTTACGTAAATAATACTTTTCTTATGTAATTTTCCATTAGAAAACGGTCGACACAAATTTTATAACACTAGCACAAACCATTCTCGATATATTGCACTATTTCTAATATATTTATTAAAAAAGTCACATAAAATTAAAAATATATTATCTACTGTGAAATAAGTTCACTTTTCATATGTAATATTATGCGATAAACTTGTTAACATCATTTTCATGGATCTAGTTTGTTCCATTCACGAGAGACGATACTTTGTGTAATAGTTTTGCCTTTTAATAATTCACCTATAGTCATTTATATATAAGAAATGTTTTTTCTCCGTTTGTCTGTAAGGCTTGGTGAAAAATGTGGCAAACTTGGAAGTTCATCATTACACAAGATTGACGATAATATCGTCAAAATTGCAAAAATGACGATAAGTTAGCGTACATCTTGTCACATTGGTGAATTAATTAGTAAAATATTTAATATATATACTATATTGTTTATTGCGTATGTAATTAATATTGATAATTGCCAATTTAGAACTGCGTGAAATATAAGTTAATCGGATACTTTAAAACAGTTTTCATGTGGCTATCTTAAAAAGCGCCCAATGTATAATTCAACTTGAAAACACATTGTACCGTACCTCTTATACATCATTTTATCATTGTGAAAGAAATAAATGCATTGCATTATATAGGGAAAGTCATGCGCTGTCCACATCAGATTTTTTGTTAATACATCAATGCTTTGGAAGCGGATGGTATATTTACTAGATACCTGAAGTCGTTCAACAAAATATTTAGTCAGCCAAATGTTGGAAAATTATCGGTATTAAATCATGCAGATAGCTGCGAAGAATACTACTTGAGAATTTAAGTTACTGATGGGTAGAACTGTTTTGCGTTATAAATGTGTGATTCTTCACTACTGTAAACTCATTTCTATTATGAAAGCAATGCCCCGAATTTTGGTCTAAACTAGGTGGCAACTGTCTGTTCGATGAGTAAGCTAACTCATATGTAGAATGGAAGTCTTTTAGTGACTTTAGACATTAGAAGCTCTGGAAATGCTTCTGCTCCTAGGTCTAAAGCGAGCACAAAAATAGCCTAAATAAACATGGAAACAATCGAATGCATATTTTGAATAGGTCATATTTGGTCTTGTATTTGGCATGAGCTATAATATTAAATTAATTTATTTTATTTTAATTTAACATATCTTTCAAAATGAGTTTCATGTATATAATGAAGAATAACAGTATATTTTATACAGGGTGTCCCAAAAAGAATGAAACGCGCTTTAATTCTTTATCTGTTGGAGATAAGTGGGCAATGTAAATTGCAAAAATGTTGAAAGTAAGGTAGGAAATAATACTACGTTAATGAAATAGCCCTCCTATTAATTTTCAAAAAGTTACACTTTTAAATTTTTATACACAATCCCCTTAGACAAATTTGGTCAATCAGAAAATTTTTATTTTTAATGTAATAAGATCATTAAAAAAAACCGCATATCTGTATTTTTAAAATGAACTGAATTATAATAAAGGAAAAAATCTGACTTATACCACTTTTCCATACCATTTGAAGGGCTGTTTCATCAGTGAAAATAGGGATCATAAACAAATTGACGATGGAAATTGTTTAGATAAAAAAAGTACTTAAAAGTACTTAATTATTGAAAAAGTACATAGTTATTGAAAAGTACTTAAGAATTCGTGATTGCATCGTGAGCCTAAGCGGAATTTGCAAAAATGTCTCCTATGTATTATCATCCAGTTTTATCTTTTTTGTGATATATCACATATTTACATTTCTAATTTGATATATGGTCCCCATTCACAATATTCAATTTTCAATTAAATATAACTCGCTCAATTTTAAAGATAGAGATATGCGTTTTTAACACTTTACAACAAAATTGAAAAGTGTTTATGACTTTTTAACACTTTACAACAAAGTTGAAGAGTGTTTATGACTTTGTTCATTCTGGCTGTCTGTCTGTCTGTCCGTTAGCACGATAACTGCCGTAAAAATGACTTAATCAAAATGAAATTTTAGTGTGTTGTTCAGACGGTCTGTAGAACCTATGGGAATATAAATGAATACTATCACCCGATTAGTTTTGGATTGAACCCGGGTAGAAAAAATGAAATACATTGAGCCCTATGGGACCTAATTTTTCAAACATTTTTTAAGCGGATTTAAAATTCACAAATTGCTTCGAAAATTTTAGGTAATAGTCAAATTGTTCCATAAAATATATAAAAAAAAATTCAGCGAAATATATTCAGTAGTTTTTAAATAAAAATTAAAATAATAATTACACATCTTATATGAAACGATCACGTGACCATGATATGAAAAGATCACATGACCCACTTCAAAATGATATATGGCATCCATCTTGTTTCAAAATCGTGATTTTTTAAAGTTCTTTTTAATTCATATTGAGTGTTGTATCCGTCCTAAAACTACTTTATTTTTGCTTAAATTCTGTGCATCTACATACTAAAACAACACAATGACAATATATTTGAGTTTAAATTCTCATTCAAATTTGATTATTTCTACAACTAAGCCTATTTTTCACCTATGTAAAATGTAAACAGCAAAATATGTAGAATGAGTTGTATTAGAATTACTGTATTTCTTTAACACAAAATAATTCAGTCCATGGAGTCTGCATGGCTGATATGAATGAAATATTAATTGATTTTATAAAGAGAAGGACGATTTTTTTCGATGAAGTTTTAAGCATAGAGTTTAATTACTTGTAGCTCCATGGTCTTAATTTTTAAATAAAATAAATTATTATAGTATTGTGATGAATGAAATGAATGGGAGAAAGTTATGAATGAAATGCTGTTTTTATAGAGAGATCCGAGCGTGTTATTTTTTCTATGACGTCATTTGAATTTATTTCAGTTGCTTTCGATGAAGTTTTCAAATATAATAAATTATCGTAGTATTATGATAGTTTTAAAAATATTACCGTGGAATGTATTGCATTTTAGAGATATTTAAACCAGGCAATTTATATTTCAATGCCGTCATTTGAATGAAGTTCATTTTTTTCAATGAAGGTTTAAGTTTTCAAATATAATAAATCAATGTAGTATTGTGATAAGTTTTAAAATATTACCGAGGAATGTATTGCATTTTCGACTTTTTTAAATAAAATTGCATTGAAGTTGGAAAGTGTTTCATAATCAATGCTTTAAGCATGATTGATCTTTCTTGTTTTTAATGATCTTGTTGCATTAAAAATAAAAAATTTCTGATTGACCAAATTTGTCTAAGGTGGTCGTATAAAAATTTAGAACGTGTAACTTTTTAAAATTTATGGGAGGACTATTTCATTAACGTAGTCTTATTTTCTACCTTACTTTCAACATTTTTGCAATTTACGTTGCCCACTTATCTCCAACAGGTAAAGAATTAAAGCGCTTTTGAATCTTTTTGGGACACCCTGTATACTAGTCTGGGGGCGCTAATGTTAAGAAACTAGATTTTGTCATCTATTTCACATCTCTTACATTCTTACATCTCTTTAAATATCTTTATAAGTTTACCAATTTGAGCAGGGCGGCCTTAACCCTTGCCAGGGCCCCCAGGCAAAAGTAAATTTTAGGCCCTCCATAAAGTTTTTACAGTATAAAAAGACACATTGAGCATAGGATATGTGCCCTGGAGTTTCGTGGGCCCCCAGTATTTGCCTACTTTGTCTATGGACAAAAATAGTCCTGAATTTAAGTGATGCTATTGACTTACAGTAAATTTGTTTTCTGGATCAGTTTTGCCGAATGATTATATGTGCCTTTCTTTATTTTCACAGATATATAAATGACTGTTGTCAAGGGCACACTCTGTTGCATTTTCTAATCTGAGAGTAAGTTTGAAATGTTTTGTAAACATCAAACAAAAATGGTTGTAGTCTTGTATAAAATGCTGCTATTCTTCTATTTCAGTGACGGATTTGTTGTATGAGACGCAGTCAAAACATTGCATCGGATTGCACTGACTGCCAAAAAGAAATCGAAAACCATCGTTAACTCCCAAACGAAATCAAGACGGAAAATGTCTAGTCGAAAGTGTGCCAAGGGATAATGGGGTCGGACCGAGAATGTTTGCATTTCTGTTTACTACAATATTGTTTTTTCCTTTTAACCTGAGAATTTTCATGCGCAGAACGTCGACAGAAATATTTCTTTATACGGAATGTTGTATTCATAAAAATGTTTTTAAAATTTACATAAAGATTACCAAGAAAAATCAATCATGCATAAAGTATTAATTATGAAACACTTTCCAACTGAAATGCAATTTTATTTAAACATCTCTGAAATGCGATACATTCAGCGGTGATATTTTTAAAATTATCACAATACTACAATAATTTATTATATTTGAAACTTTTATCGAAAACAAATGAAATTTATTCAATAACGTCATCGAAATATAAATCGCCTGGTTCTGTTTATAAAAGTTGTGAATATTTCATTCATAAACTTTTTTACATTCCTTTCATTCAGCGGCGATATTTTTAAAATGATCGCAATACTACAATAATTTACTTTACTTAAAAACTTGAAACCATGGAGCTAAACGTACTTTTTAACTCCATGCTTAAAACTTCATCGAAAAAGCCAATACTACAAAATCGTCTACTTTTCTATGTGAAATGAATGTTCCATTCATATCAGCTTGGTGGCAGTTTCTGAAAATAGCCAAGTTAGCGTTATCTCGCTAAAGTTGTTACTAAATGGAATAGACAGATAGACAGATAGAGAGGACTTTTCTTACCGGCGTAGAGGAGAAGGTGGTTATATGGGAATCGCTAAAACTATTGATATTCTGGTGTCAATTAGCAGTGGCCCTTCCCCACTATGTCTGAAAGTGCACTTTTGTTTCTCACTAAAACATCAACTTAGTTTGGTGAATGATGCCGAGGTAAAAGGAAAATATTTGTTTTCGCAAGTGTCAGATATTTTGTAAGTAAACGTTTCTGATTTTATTCGCTGGTGACGTAGCTTTATGAAACCTAGAGATTTAATTTACACTGAAATAGTTATTTTATACAATGCGTACTTAAATCCACTGAAAGGTGGTCAATATATTTTGATCATAACCAAACATGCTACTACTATTAGTGTTTCTTAAACCTAAGTATTGCAATTCTGTTAAATTTATTGCAATATTTCTTGATTTGTTTAATTTGATACATTTTTTTAGTTTGTTACTTTGCACACACAGATACAAAAGCTAGATAAATTAATAGTGCCATTACTCAAGTTATGTATTACCACCATTATGCTTGATCTTTAGCCTGTTAGAAAAGACCTTCCCCTATTACATTTCCTTACATCCTTGAAGAAAGATGGTATTATCAGATATGTTCGTATGCTTGCTTTCTACACGGAAACGTTAGGAAGTTGTATACTCACAAGCAGCAGTTTTATTTATTGTGTATTATCAGATAGTTATGATACTTTTCAATTTTACTCGATGACTGAATTTTCGGCATTTTCTTCATTTTGGATACACACTGTAAAAAATAAAATACTTTAAAACGAAAACTTCAACGTACTCGTTTTCATTTGAGTACAATGGCACCATAAACGAGTAGGTGACATACTGAAATATAAGTAACCTCACTTGCTTGAAAATGAGTACTTCAATATGCTCAAAATTGATATGCTTCAAATATGTTTAAAATTGATATGCTTCAAATATGTTTAAAATTGAATCTCTCATATACTCAATGAGTATATAGTATTTACAATTATGCTTAAAATTGATTCTCCCATATACTCGTAAATGAGTACATAGTACTTACAATGATGCTTAAAATTGATTCTCCCATATACTCATAAATGAGTACATAGTATTTACAATTAGAACCTAAATATGGTAAAAATTAATTCTTTGATATACTCAAAAATGAGTACATGCGTTTTTCAAAAGTGAAACATGGTTACTCGGAGCTATTATAAGCATGCAAAGTGCTCGAAAATGAGTACATTCTACTTTTTTTTAATACCCATTTTTAACAATGTTTGTTCACTGTAAAAACTAACGTATTTAAAAACGAAAACTTCAACGTACTCGTTTTCATTTGAGTACAATGGCACCATAAACGAGTAGGTGATATACTGAAATATAAGTAACGCACTTGCTTGAAATCGAGTACTTAAATATGCTTAAAATTTATATGCTTCAAATATGCTTAAAATTGAATCTTTCATATACTCAGTGAGTACATAGTATTTACAATTATGCTTAAAATTGATTCTCCCATATACTCATGAGTACATAGTATTTACAATTAGAACCTAAATATGCTTAAAATTGAATTCTTTGATATACTCAAAAATGAGTACATATATTTTTCAAAATTGAAACATTGTTACTCGGAGCTATTATAAGCATGCAAAGTGCTCGAAAATGAGTACATAGTACTTTTTTTTGAATAGCCATTTTTAACAGTGTAGCAATGGAGAGACGACAGCCTTCCTTATTACTCCGTGGAGCTGTCATGGAGGTAGATCATTTTATTAAAATACATATCAAAATTTAAACTGTGTATTTTTATTTCAAAGGATGCTATTACAATGCTCAATTGATACTCTACTACAGGCGATACAGAACGAAAAGTGGTTATAAAGCGGATATTTCCATACAATTTCTTCGAAAAATAATATTGTAGTAATATATTCACTTTTGAAGTTGAGTTTTAGTTTTTCGTATGCTACTTACTATGAATGACCAAGTAACACCCAGTTCATTTTGCTGTATGATACTTTGTTGAGGAATTAAATAAATGGCACATTTTAAATTATTATTAGTACTTTAACCATGTATCTACTTTTAAGATGCTACATTTTCTATTTTATAGAACAATGACTATATCCTAACAAAAATACAGATCAGAAAATGAACTCCGAACATCACTTAGAGCTAGAAGATGCACAAAAGGTAAATTACATATTCAATAGTCATAAAAGTTTGTTCATGTCCAATAAATATTTCCAAAAACTAAAAGATATCTACACTATTAAAAATGTGCGACTTTCTATCTGAGTATACATGTATGTATTTATCTATCTATATAACTATCTAAGCATGTATTTATCTATGCATGCATTTATTTATGTGTGTATTTATCTATGTGTGTATTTATATTTAAGCATTTTCAGGATTCTGAAAAGGATGGGAGGTATGACCAAATGGGGGTTTACAGTGCTGGATTTTGTTTTTCAATATAAACCTTATTGAGGAATAATATAATTCCCCAATAAGAGGTATATCCCCCCCCCCCAACACCTTCTGTTTACGCGTGTGTATATATGCATGTCTCTATGTATTAATGTCTGTCGTGTTTATCAGCTGATTTGCGCTTCACAAAGTCGTGGTTGGTATCTAATGAAATATTTTTTCGATTTGTATCCGTCACAATTGCACAGCTCGTAGGATTTTGAATGAAGGGAAGAAATGAGAAATCAAGATACACTACTAATATTGTGTAGTATCATGTACTGCCAGATGTTTTGCTTAAAGTTTTGGTGTATTGCCTATGTGACGTTATAAATATAATTTGGCTCTCGTTGCCGATATTCGCTGAGGAAAAGGATCGTGGTAGGGAAGTCATCGATTTGCTCAACATTTTTATAAGGTACACACATATGGAATAGTAAAATTTCTAAGTGTTAAATCGCAGTACATATGGGTTTATTATAATAAGCCCTCTAATATGCGCATAGTCGTTTATTCTCTCTCTCTCTGTATCTCAGCCGATATTTATGTAGTCTCTTAGACTATATCAGAACTAACCAACTGTCGGTTGTTTGAATACGGTTCGAAAAAAGTGTCTTACAACCAATAATAGAAACTGATACTTAACCACTATAAAATTGTTAGTTGCTACTAGTCTGTCTAAATGAAAATTATTAAATTATTACTGGAAAATCAGTATCTGAATATACCGAGTAATATAAAATTAACGGTTGGTCATAGAATTAAAGTGAAATAAGAAAATTAATCAGGAAACAAAGGAGAATTTAGCTATGACATTTGTACTTCCAGAACCGATAATTTCATAGATTGCAAAATTTATGTTTTATACGACCCTTCAATGAAAAAAATGTCGATTAGTAAAGTTTGCACCGAGTTTAATTAGAGCTAAAGAAATTTTCCCAATAGCTTTTTTTGAAAAATTCGCCGATATGATATCGATAATAATCTAAAATTTTTGACTTATTCTATTTCACCTGAGCTTCAAGTGCGAATATTTAACTTCCTCTCGAAGTAAATGTGGAAGACATCTACAATTCTATTTAAAACTGGAAAACCGACAATTGAAATTTCCTATCATTTAATTTTGAATAATTTATTTGTGGCTGGTCTTTTGTAATTGACCGAAAAACTGTAATAACATTAATTGGAATATCTCGGCGAATTTTTCATCAAGTGGTTACGAGTAAATGTCTTTCCCCTAAATAAACATGGCACAAATTTTACTAATTGACATACATTTCTTTGACTGCGGCGCCGTATTAAAAAACAACATTTCGCATTTTTTGAATAAAATTATCCGTTCCGGGGAGGGGGGGGGACTATCATAGCTAAATTTTTCCTTCTTTGCGGATTATTTTTCAGATTTTACTTTACTTCTACGACTAACTGGTGTTTTTTCGTTTTTTTTTCTGCTTCTGTTCATTTGTTATTTTCAGTTCGAATTAAACTTAATAATCTACAATTAGCCCCCGAACTGAAATATGGTATGGTTGTGGCTATAGATATCTATGGTTGTGGCTAAAGGGTGGGGTAAATTTAAGAGGATAATACAATACCCGCCCCCCGATTTAAGCTGATTGTTATTTTCAGTTCAATCTAATACTCTGCAAATATTGAAAACGTATGCATATTTATTTATTTTTTACAATGTAGAAGCTGACAGCATTCAGAAATCATCTGGATTTATTGGTACGTGGTGTGTGGGAATCGCAGAATGTCAGTCCACAAGAGGTCTTGCAAGCGGTCACCGAGCTCGAGAGTCTTGTTGAGTGGGCAGCTTTGCAGCCTGAGCTGGGTACGGAAAGTGTGGTCCTCCTTGTGAAGTTGCAGGAGTTGCACCGGATAAGACAGGTAACCATCTGCTGTGGTATTAAATTCAAAACAAATTTAATGTTACTTTTTATTCAAAATCTTTTTCATTTTATTTACTCAATATAATTATTGATGCTCACTGGAGGAAAACTGCAATTTTTATTAAAATACACAGTGCTCTGAGAGTAGGATCTAGAAAATAGAATCGACTAACGAGAGGACAGAATAATTTGAAAATGAACTAACAACATTCACTTCAGTTTCGTGGTGTCTTTATGGGTTGGACCACAGAGAAGAAATAACATAACGTTTAATTTTGATTACATTAAGTTCCGTTTGCAATAGGATGAGACAGCAGCTGACCTGCTCAGTTGCTAATTAACCCTCTTTATGCCCACAAGTCATATATGTACATCTGAAGTTTGTCCATATTACATCTCATTGATTCAAAATACCTCCATGTGTAAAAATATACTTCTAATAGTACATAGTATGGGTAATTTAAAATTATAGCATAATTAGAATAATCATCTAGTTTACGTTTAACGGATAGCATAAAATTATTTAGATTGGATGATTGATTCAGATTTGACTTTCACTAGATAACTATCAGGTAACATTATCTAGAAGATTTTGCCGCAAAAATGGATTAATGTAAACTATACCAAAACGGACTTATGATAACTTTTCTGACAGCCCTTTCATTAAACTTTTAAAAATTGAGAGTATAATCAAGTTAGTTAGCTCTTAGAACGTTTAATTTTCTAGACTTATATAACTTTATATATTATAATATTAGACTTGCAGATCTAATATTTTACATTTTTACATTACATACATTACATTTTTACATTACATACATTACACAGACTGAATTGTGGTTAAAATTGTTCCAAACTTTATTATCATAGCTGTTAGAAACGGACTGCAGCGGGGAAGTTTAAATAACAATCAGCAAAACACGAAACTTCGGCTCACAGATTTTTTTCAAATATATTTTTTAATTTGGGATTTTAGTATGCTATGAAAACTTCACTCGGAATGAATAAAAAGTTCCCGAACAACAGAAATCAACTGACTTGATTTGTCTTGTCGGGATATTCCTGGTATGTTTTGGCTCACACCAATCTTGTGTGTTACTTCTCGTTTCAGATTGGTTGGGCTCTTCTTCGTTCTGCTGTCTGATTGGCTCTCCCGCTGAATCCCGGTCTTGGGTAT
Organism: Amaurobius ferox; assembly: GCA_951213105.1. Lineage (NCBI taxonomy): Eukaryota > Metazoa > Arthropoda > Arachnida > Araneae > Amaurobiidae > Amaurobius > Amaurobius ferox. The sequence goes on from OX578142.1 coordinate 129,390,352, forward strand.
ATAATGCCATCAGTCTCTTCCTTTCACGCCCATTCCTCTTTTGTACATCTGATTTGTTGGTTTTCTTGCACTGACGAAGGGTATTCATCGTATCCTCGAAACAGCTGAATGCTGCATTATTGTTTTATTTTTGCTTATTTAAGTTGCTGTAGCTTTTCTTATTCTTCGCACAAAGTGTATTTTACTTATTGACACAGCACAGATATTTTGGCGAGTCACTGCCTGGTCTGGTTTTAACCGCGGCATAAACAAATTGCTAACTGGTCCCAGTCGACTTTCTTTATACTCAGTTCAACCTACTCGAGGTATCTGTTTGAACAACCGGGAAAATGCCATCCAATTTAGACCGGAACTCAATGGGAATGGCAAATGTAGAGACCTTACCATCTTCACCTCTCGGATGAACTTTTGGACTTTCAGATTTATCATGCCTAAACTCTGCGTAGACAAGGTTTCTCAGTGGTTTACAAAGCAGAAGGGCTTAATGAAGTTAATGACTTTCTAGTCAGGAAATAATTTTTTACCTAGAAAATGGATAACCGCCTACCGTGCGAACTGTTCTAATCGCTTTTCGTTCTAATCCGAACTTGGATACCAGATGTATCAAACCAGTTTGTACGTGATGAAGGGGAATCAAATAAATCATGAAAGTTTTGGACGATTGTTTTTTATATTCCCTTTCCAGACTGATAGTTTATAAATAGTTATGAATTGAAGTTCTTCTATACTTTCAATACTTATCCCAAAGGTAGTCACAAACTACTCGTTAACTTCGATTGAATTTGCAGGCTAGATGAAACTTTGCTGATTTACGATTTTTAATTACCACCTCCTCTTCGGATTGGCTTTGGTATCAAGTTTTATGTGTTGGTGAGTTTCTATACGGGAATGCCTCATTCCCCATTTATTTACTGGAGTATTTGGGGTTTTCACAAAAGCCTTTACACGCGGTGCATAAAATCAGTGGGTTTTGGAATAGGAAAGAGAACAACAGATTATTTTTTTCACGTTAATTGATTTTTGCGACTTCAAAATATTGTTTAAATTTTTCTAATTTTTTAGTGTCCTTAAAAACTTTGCAGTATTGTCTAGGAAAGGACTTTCTGAATCGTTTACTGAAATGTAGTAATGATTATTGTATATTTTATATTTATGCAAGTGGTGCTTGTCGATTTAATCCCTGAAATTTTATTTTTTAGAATTTGGAACACACTCCTAGTGTGGATGAAGAGCATAGCGTCAACAAAGTAAACAAAGCAGAAGAAAACAAATTAACCGAGAACGTTGGGTGTTATTTGGAAGGTTCAGATGAATTGTCAGCTAACTTAACTGAAAATCTCAGTTATACCAACAATGAAACTAACGAGGAACATCAATATAATACGTCGTCTGATATCCATAACTTGCTTTATTGTGCTGAATGTCCAGAAACAGCTGAAAATATAACATTTCCAAGATGTGATATAACAGAAACCATTTTAAGATTGGACGAGGAAGAGGGTTGGAGACTAAAGAATGGTGTCGAGACAAATTTTAATGATAAAGATCAACACAAAGAAAGCTCCGATATTCTTATGAATGCAAAGAGCAACATAACCGAGCAGGATTTGCTCTCTTGTGATACTAAAAGTTTTGAAAATATTGCACTAATACAAGATTTACCTTTGAGTAACATTGAGCCCCTCTCAGCAAATAATACCGAAATACAGGATTTGCTTTCCAGTGATGCTGAAATTTTCTCAAGTAATAATTCAGTAGTTAAAGATTTAATCTCCAGTAATTCTGAAGAAGTAACAAAAAGTAATATAGAAATACAGAATTTTCTCTTGAATTATACTGAGGTGTTTGCGAAGAGTATTGTAGAACCACACGATTTACTTTTAAGTGATGCCGAAGACAACGTGACTGAAATTAAAGATTTGATCTCTGATGACAGTATAACTGAAATTAATGATTTCATCACCAAAGACACAGAGGTTTTACAAGACTATGCTGTTTGCAGTGCAGGAGAAAAAGACTTGATTTCTAAGGAAACAGAACTGAATGACCTCAAGTCTTTTAGGAACGAAGTAATAATATTAGAAACAAACGACGATGAAAAAACTACTGAATGGATTAATGACCCCAAATGCTCTAATGATCCTTTGGATATTTGTATGTTCGCCATAAGAAACTTATATGATAGTTTGAGGGTAAAAGAAAATGAACTTTTGAAATTATCGGTTATACAAAATGATCAAAAGCATATTGAGGCTTTGCAGGGAGTTATTATTGATTTTCACAAAGATATTACAGATTTGAACAGTCAACTTGATAAGACAAAGAAGGAGAATGCTCAATTGAAGGAACAAGTACTTGAACTCGAAGAAGCAGAAAATGATGCAAGATCAGCAGCTCAGAAACTGGAACAAAAATTAGTTTTTCTTCAAGAGAAAGATTCACATTCACAGACTGAAATTAGCCAATTAAAGAAAAGTTTAAGTAAAAGCGTAGAAATAATAACAGAAAAAGAATTATCGGAAAAAGAACTTCGATCTCAATTAAAATACACGGAGACTTTAGTTCAAAAATATGAAGATCAGATTAAGTTGCTGGAAACAAAAGAAATCTTAAGGACTAAAAAAAGTCAGGAATGTATAGTAGATCAACATGCAAACTTAGATAGAAATTGTGGGAAGAAAGTATTATGTGAAAAGGGGTCACAAACATATGACCATTGCAAATCAAAAACCAATAATACCGAAATTTTTACTGACGATATTAGTGAAGGTGAATTCAAACTTGATTCTCATAATCAAAACTCTGAAGCTTCCAATGAACCTCGGGAAGCTCATAATGAACTACAAGGCACAGAAATACTTAACAATAAGGACTCTTTGGTACCAACTAGTGAGGCAACACATGTTGTAGGTAAAGAAAATATATTTTTGTAATTGATAAAATTAGTTTTAGTCAAGGGTTGTGAGAATGCTAATCCAGTTTTATTGATGTTCTTACCGATTCTTATTATTATCGTTTAAAAATCTTCTAGTAATAGCATGGATGCTTGCATTATATATGAAAGAGAAAGAGAGAAATTTTAGAATATCAAATTTAGCAACTTGCATTTCTATTAATTCCATTATTTCATATAACTAATAATAATATCCCTACTAATATATCACTTAAAATAGATCATCAATTGTTTTCAGTCATTACCTGTTATTTTCCGACTTTTTAGTGTATAATCAAAACAAAAGCTTGTATAGAAATCATCAAATTTTGTTTAATTATTATTCTTTATAAATAAAAAGTTTAATTACCTATAAATACTGAACTGATAAACAAAATGTATTAAATGTTATTTAATTTTTTATACTCCTTGTTTAACGGATTCCGTGAATGTTAATTATCCGAGTCATATTAAGAAAATGCTCCAACCTCCGTTCTAGTGTAGCAAACATTCACTGTTGAACAGGTATCAAACTTCAATTTGTCAGGCGCGAATAATTGTTAATTGCAATGACAACGTAAAGCATTTTAAGAGCCTCCACTCATCCAAATGTTTTCAAGCTATTAGGTCGTATTTAGTTTATGAGATTAAATATATGCATTTTACTGGTTTTGTGATAAAAGTTTAAACAAACAAGCTATATGAATTCCCGTAACTCTAACATGAAATAGAAAATAATTTTGAGACAAGTGATGCCTTGTGGAGCTTTGTATCATGAATTTTAAGACAAATTACACAAAAACAGACAATCGAAGCATCTAGTGTATTTTAAAAGCGATAAAGAAAATGTATCATTATGTAAGATATTTTTAAGGTTTAAAATATTAGTTATATAATTTCATTTTTGATTAACTTTTGTGTTATCAATCAACGCAAGATATGGAATAATATGTATAAAGTTATTTTGCTACATATATAATGTATAAATTACATGCAACTTAATTGAAATGTAAAAAAATAAGTCCTAATATTTTAGAGGCAGTATCACAAGTATAAAATAAATAAGTGAATAAACAAAAATAAAATGTATGGTTTGTTTTTTTATGTTAGTTTAAATATCTATTGATTACGATACCCTTCATTTTTTAAAACATTACATCCTTAAATATAAAATTTAATCTTATTATATCTTTAATACCTTGATTTTAATCCCAGCATATTGACTTTTGAAGCATAGATAAGTTCATCATGTGTTGTGCATGCAATTATATAGAATAAATATACATGCTTAAAATGTTGCTTATGCACAATTTCTTTCATTTAGAGCAAGTTGTTTTAGCTAACAATGATAAACTTTCACAGAAAGAACTTTTAAAAAGACTACACAATCTGATAGATGAAGATGTGAGATTGCAGCAACAAATTCATCATGTTGATGAAATTAATCTTGCTTTGTGGAAGAAACTGCAAAATTTAGAAAATAATATAGATGACTGCAAAAGAAAAGACATTAATGAAACTGATTTAGGCCTCACTGACACAATGGTAAATGATGATACTACAAATGCAGAGTCGCAAGAACAGAGTGACATCACACATTTCAACATTCCAGAGGAGAACATTGTTTCTCTTGACCAAAACGAACAATATATACATGACCGGTTGACACAATTAGAAGAAATTAATGCTTCTTTTGAAAAAGAACTGAAAACTAGAGAGATTCTGTGCAAAGAGAAAGAGAAAAAATACGAAGAGTGGGTACAAACAGAAAGACGACTAGTGTCAGATTTAAAACGTCTGGCGGACGAGAGGAACTGCTTAATTGACCAAGTTGTAAATTTGAAAAAAGAAAAAGAGGATCTCGAGAAGCGAGTCCTTCAGCTGGAAGCCGAATTAACGAAGCTAAAAGAAAATAATGAAATGGAAATGATTAAAATTAAAGCAGAACAGGAAAATGTGACGCTCCAACATCAACATAAAGTAAACCAACTAATAGCAAAGGAAAAATCACTTTTAAAAATGATCAGCAACTCGAAGACAGAGAGGAATACGAACCAAGGTAAGAGCGAGTTGGAACGATTAAAGTGCAACTACATTGAACTGCAACTTGAACTTAGCCATTCTCGGGAAGAAATACGAAAATTAGAAGATAAATATAAAACTCGTCTAGATGAGTGCGGGAGTAAACACGTGCAAGAAGAATTTCGATTAACAACGGAACTTGAACGTCTTCGGAATGAAAATATGCGTTGTGACAAAATGATTATTGATTTACAGCAAAAGCAACGACATCTGCTTAATGCATTAGAGCGACAAGAAAAAGAACTGAATGTTGCAAGAGAAAATTATAGAAAGAGTTTAGAAAATACTGAAGAAGTTCATCGTACCGTCGAAACAGAACTAAAAAGTCAACTTCAGCAAATTGAAGAAGGCACCGTGATTGCGACTACGGCACTCATGGAAGAGCGTGAACGTGTTGAGAAAGATTTACAAGAGAATATAAACGATTTAAGGTACGTACTCTTAACTATATAATACAATGAGCCTTTAAATTACCTCGAAGAAATTAGAAACATTTTTTAATTATTTTGAAGACGTTTTGCCTCTATTCCATTTTTGATTAAATAATGTTATTTTCAATGAACTTTCAAAATTATTTTGTGTGTTCACTGTGTTTTTGTGAGTAGAGTATTACAATTAAATTAGGTTTCAGTACTATTGTATTGAAATAAAATTATTGTTATAATTTACTTTTTTATATTACATCTAATCGTTAATTTTGTTACCATTTTCTCTCTCTTTACGCTGAAGGTAATTAAAAACCTTCAGTTTCTTAAATTTCTATAAAACTAGCATATATACAGAGGGTGTTCACATATTTTTGTAACGATTTTGAAAAAATATATATATAAACAAAGATAAGAATTTTATTTTCTAATATGTTCAATCTGATAGCCCTTTTGTTGAACTATCATATCACATCTTGATTTCCAAGGTAAAAGAGCTTTTCTTAAAATATCAAGGTTTATTTTGTTCCACTCCTCCACCACAATCTTCCAGAGTTCATCCAATGTTTTGAGATGCCGCTTATAAAGAGATTGTTTTAAAAGTCCAAATGCACAGTAATACATAGGAGACAGGTTGGTGGACTTGGGTGGGATGCATTTAAATAGAATAGCTTCAATTCCGGTTTCATTTCTCATTTTTTCAAAAATATAGCAGTAGATTTAAAGGTATGGCTGGTAGCCTTATCCTGATGGAACATAACACAGTGAAGATTGTTTGGGTAAAGTGATGGAATGTCTTTTTTGAAAACAGGTGTTAAAACATATTTCTGATAGTAATCCGAGTTAATTTTGATATTTTTTTCTACTTCCTTATTTTAAGTTTTCCGTTATTAGAGAATCCAGCAATAACCATAAAACCTCTAGCAAAACATTCCTTGTTTTCTCTGAACCAACCTTTGTTGGGTATGCATTTTTTACCTTTTTCCCAGTCAAATGTAAACTTTGACTTTTCTTTACTTTTTTATTGATTATGTCACTTAATTTACGAGTAGAAATATTAAAACTATGCTTTTCACATCTTTTTTTTATCATCGAATAAGAGTATTATAATTTAATAAGAGTATTTCTCTTCGGAAAGCGCAAAAATATAGCCTTCGATCCATTGTTTATTTTCTAGCGACATTTTACAGCAAAGAATATTTTTAGTGATAATTAAACCCTATTCCGACTTGATGCCAGTCAGGTTTTTTTTTTCATTTAAATTTGATTCATGGAGAAGTGAAAATCGTTACAAAAATGTGTGAGCACCCTCTGTACTTGGCGTTTTTCATGATTAAAATCTGTGCAAATTCCAACAATATTAAAATCGTTTATAAAAATCGCCTTTAAATATATAATTTAATTTTCTCTTTAAAAATGCATCTAAAAGATATCTGTTCTCGCTATGCAAAATTATCTTTACACTTCAATCTAAAATATGAAATCGCTTGGTCTCTTTTTCAAATCAGTTAATAAAAATATATAAATTCAGTCAATATTAGGAAACTGAAATAAATAGTAAAATATATTCTCGTTATCTTTTTTACCTTCGTTGCATTAATTAATTAAACATAATCAAAAATAAATTATTTTATAGAACATTTGCACAAATACAATACTGTGGACACACATACATGGATACCATGCCAAAAAATAACAATTTAATTGTATTTGAAAATAATGCAAGAGAAGTTGAAATGTAAAATGGAATTCAGATATAAATATTGCATGCAAGCAATTTTATCGGTGTTTTTCTAACACTATATTTTAGAATAATTCATTTGTATTAATTTGAAGAAAACATATTTAATTCTTTGCGAAATGTTATCAACTATTACTTTTGCAGGGTTTAATTATTTTCATTTTATATTTATTTTTAACTAATTTAATACAAGTTGGAAGAAAGCATTCTGCAATTTGTGAACTACAATTTCTCCCAATTATTGCAAAGTAATGAGAGTAGAAAAGTCAACACGAACTTTCGTCATCCATACTTTAATTCAACATTTAAATATGCTTATAATTTCCCTATTCTTACAAAATCGATACGAAAAAGAAATCCAATATTGTTTTCATCAGTAATAAATAATTGGATAAATTATGAATTTACTCGCCTACGAGCTAGTTATTATTACCTGAGTCTTTCAACTTATTACTATTTGGACTTAAAGTCCCTAAAGTTTGGACACTAAGTCATTGTGAATCTAGACTTTTGAGTTTATTACAATTTGAGCTTAATTTCCCAGAAATTCAGAAATTTATTGCCAACTGCATGGCACTGCTTACCTCTCCAGCTAGCATACGAATTTGCTGATTTGCGTTTCTTGAAGTTTTCCTATTACCAATACGGTTGAAAGGCAATTCGTTGCTGATGAGCTCCAATAAGAGAGAAACTGGTTTAGTGCTGCTGTGTATTGCAGGATAAATATGATTGCACACAGTTTTATTTCGAAGCAAAATCATTCTCATTAATTACGGTTTTTAACATGGATGTGATTGTCAAACTCGGAGCATAGTATATCTTATAATGTTTTTGTAGTTTTCATTTTAATTTTTCGTGTCGTACAAAATTGAAAAAAAAGAACAAATTACTATTTTCTAACTTTTTTTTTTGCTATTTTCAGGGCAAAAGAGGAGGTTTATAAAGCTAGAATTGCAGAATTAGAACGTGACGTGGTTCATTTACACGAAGAGCTTAAAAGCGTTTCGATGCTTTCTGAACGGAAAATTGATATGGAATTGGTACGTTTAATTTTAAGTGCAATTATTTAAATAATACATGTAATTTAATTTCTACTTATTAATATTATTAAAATTTTTTCTATCCAACGCCTTATAAACAAGAAACCCAGTTCCGAAAATTCTTTGGATATATTTTTCCTTTGGATATATCAAGTATTTTGCTTGGGCTCGGCAGAAGTGTTATAGCGAGAGTTTATTGTAGTAGCTATTAGCTCAAAGAAAATTAATTTACACTTTTTCTGAATTTAATTTATGAAAAGTGTTGCGTTATTTATGCACAAAGAGTTTGCCTAAAATATTATCTTTTAATAAGAATTTTACTTTTCTCGCGGGTGAAGCAAGAGGAAAGTAGGTGATAGTAATTGTGATTTGTATCACTTTTTTTGAAAGATATGTGTTTAGTAGTAGATTGAGCAAGCTTTTACTTAATCTGATTAATTAGATACCAGAACGGGCTTTTGTCGGACTGGGGGTATGTTGGTGTCCAATTGTTGGCTTTACGTAATCTTGAAAACCATTGAAGCGATTTGGACCAAGTCGGTGGCAAGTTTTATATATTATGTAAATGTAAACGCTGTAAAAAATCAGAGAAATGTATGTAATTTAGCTGTTAAACGAGATTTTGGAAAAAAGAAAAACAGTGACTCTTTATAATCTCGAGAATCGCTAAAGCGATTAGTTCCTAATTTGGGTAGTAAACTGTGTATATTGTGTACATGTAAATGTAGAAAATACTTATATTTTTTGAAAATGTATATAATTTGACTCAGAGGTCGAAGAGGAAAGTCCCGGGATTGCCTCGATCCTCTAGTATTAGAAAATGGTAATTGAAGAAAAAATTCGTAACATTCTTTTTTGAGAGTAAACTGTTCTCTTAGAAAGTAACTGACCTAATCCGAAATCGAGTCTGTGTCTTTTGAACTATAGATTGAGCGTTATAGCACTGAATTAGGACTTGGCTTTCTTGATATAATTTATTAAATTCTGCGACAAACGTGGTTATCTAACTACACTAATTTGCACATCATTTTATAGTCATGTAATCTTGTGAAGGTACATGTTTAACTGTGGCCTATGATATCTATAACTCCCTGTGTGGATAAGTAATTCTGAGAGACTAAATATAAATAAAAAATTTAATCAATTTAAATATAAATAACGATAACAAATAAATAATTAGCCATACATGTTGATTTTTGAAATCTTATTTTCAGATTCAAGAGAATGTTTCGGCGGATTTGAACCATAAGACAAAAGATTCGAAATTTTGGGAAACTTCTCCAAATGATGTGCGAAGTGATCCTCCTGTGGAGAATTCGCTGAACAAAACTGATTTTCCACAACTTCATGGAAAAACGAACATTTCTTCATCAATAGCAAATCAACAATCCAATTATACAAAAAGTGCAGAGTCTGTGGTTGCAAAAGAGAATGTAAAAGAACATGCAAAAATGGATTCAAAAAAAGATGCAAAAATGGAGGCAAAAGAGGATAACGTAGATCAACTGCGGGCACAAGTACGGGAACTTCAAGCTCACTTTGAGAAACTTTCTGGGGGTGTAGTGGAAGTCTCTTCTCCTCAACCTATTGTGGCGATTGGTGCACCTTGTATGGGCCTTAAAGTAAGAAGCTTGTCACTTAGTAAAAATCACGCAGAAACATAAATACATATTTTGAAATAAACATCACATCGTTTGATATTCAATCGAATATTACAGAATCTTTAATTTCTAATGCAAAATATTGCAAAAGGATTTATAAAACTTCGTATAAAACGTCATGTAACACAATAACGAGGATGTCATTTTCACTGCTTTTCAAAGATAAAAAACAGACCTATCATCAAGACAAGACCAACCAACACTCACCTGAGTAAGATCACTTTCAGTCTATAGCGTAGTCGTAGGGTCCCTCTACCTTTCATGACGGAGTAATAAAAGTAGCCGACAAGGAAAATAGTTTTTAAACGGGGCGAGAAGAAATAAGAGATATAAGCCATTAAGGAAGTTGATGAATATCAAGATTCTATGAAGGAATAGTAAAAACTCAGGAGGACGGTGAATGACCAGCAAAAAGTTTGAAAGCACTTGTTCAGTGAGTAAAACTCCAAAAATTTAAGCGCCCTTAAGATAAATTAAATAGAAAGCAAAACGGTTTAAGAAGTTACTTGAGTTATTCAAACAAGCTATAAAAATAGTAGTTTATAAGAACAACAAAAATAAGTAGAATTGAACAGAAATTGAACAATCGCTAACTGTATCTACTAAATTAAAAACGGTGTATATTTAGGCCCCTTAATATATACCGATTTTATTACATTCAATAGGAATTCGATCTTGGCTATGTTGGTCAACTAAAGATAACTTTTTATTGATAAGGATTAAGTTAGCTCAAGTAATTTTTTAAAACCATTTGCTTCCTTCATTTTCGGAAATTTTTTCTACTTAATTCCTGCAATTTTGTCTTTTATACACTGATATTTCATAGTAATGTGTTAGATTAATTTTTTGCATTAGTTGGAGTTAGTTCATATATCTTACGAAACCAGTTTTTTCCTTCCTTTTTGTGATTATCTTAATTTCGAACTTTAATTCACTAGTATTTTTAGTTTGCTTTCACTGCAATTTAGAAGGTTAAATTAGTTCATATAGCGTTCAATACCGAATGCTTTTCTTCGATTTTTAATAAATTCTACTTATTTTCTGTAGTTTTTATAAACTCTTTTTTTAAGCTAGTCTGAACGTGCTTTGAGTCTTTCATATTCCTCTTTGGTGCTTACAGCTCATTCACAGAATCCTGCTATTCATTTATTCCCTCCTTGCCTATCTTTCATTTTGCTTTGTTTGGCGGCCCTTTACTCTCCTCCTAGGTCAGTTTACTACTCTATCAACAGATGCTGATCATGTTCTGGTCTTGATTGCACTGTCTTGTTGTCAATGTTAATAATAACACCCTTATTATTGTGTTATATGCAGTTTCATATGAAAATTTCCAGATCATTTTACCATTTGAGAAGTAGTTTGAGCGTATTTCAATGCAATATTGCGTTTATTCAAACTCAAAATATTCAATGTTTTTTATTTATTAAAATCATTATTGAAACTGGATAAAACGTTAAAGAAAACCTGATGTCTTACAATGACTGTGTTTCCAAACCTTTACTTAACTCAAATAAATTACACCCGTGGTTTGCGCGCTAGATTTGCACGCTACCACAAAATGCCGCCGTGTTCATGCGGAGTACGATCACGTTAAACATGTGGGTCCGTAAGTCCTTCCGAGAGGTTGGTGGTAGGGGAAGGAGGGTACGGTCCCTGTGGACGCCTCCCCCACTGGATTCCGGTCTAAATTGGGTGGCACTTCCCGGCCGTCCATACAGTTACCTTACACCTTTCTGGTAGGTCGGACGGTCTGGGTCTCAATAACAACAACAACAACAAGATAATAGTAAATTATTTTTGCGTATGATGAATAATTTTAAAAATGTTTATTGATCAATTCCATCTTTACCATAAAATTGACAGAACATATTGCATTTTATTACACACTAGCCGCCTTTGGCGACCAGCCTGTTCGCTACCCTTGAAAATTCTGACCGTGGCAAACTCGTTGGCGCGACCTACCAGAAAGGTGTAAGGTAACTGCTTGGAAGGCCAGGAAGTGCCACACAATTTAGACCGGAACCCAATGGGGGAGGCATCCAAAGAGACCGTACCCTCCTTCCCCTACCACAAACCTCTCGGAAGGACTTGCAGTCCCACACGTTTAACGTGATCGTACTCCGCGTGAACACGGCTGCAGTTTTGGCAATGGCGGGAATCGAACCCGGGCCTACCGAGTGAAATTCCCGCACGCTAACCACTGGGCTACCGTGCCATCCGCGACAATCTCCATAACTTTATTTTTATTCGGCAATTTTGGGAATCGAACCCGGGCCTACCAAGTGCAAATCCCGCGCACTAACCACTGGGGTACTTCACCCTCCGCGATATTCTTCATAACTTTCTTTTTATTCACCCAATTTAGACCGGAACCAAGTGGGAGAAGCATCCACAGGGACCGTACCCTTCTTACCCTACCACCAACCTCTCGGAAGGACTTACAGACCCACATGTTTAACGTGATCGTACTCCGCGTAAACACGGCGGCAATTTTGGGAATCGAACCCGGGCCTACCGAGTGCAATTTCCGCGCGCTAACCATTGGGCTACTTTGCCCTACGCGACAATCTCCATAACTTTCTTTTTATTCATCCAATTTAGACCGTACCCTCCTTCCCCTACCACCAACTTTTCGGAAGGACTCACGGACCCACATGTTTAACGTGATCGTACTCCGCGTAAACACGGCGGCAATTTTGGGAATCGAACCCGGGCCTACTGAGTGCAATTCCCGCGCGCTAACCACTGGGCTTCTTCGCCCCCAGCGACTATCTCCATAACATTCTTTTTATTTACCCAATTTAGAACGGAACCCAGTGGGAGAGGCATCCACAGGGACCGTACCCTCCTTCCCCTACCACCAACCTCTCGGAAGGACTTCCGGACCCACGTGTTTATCGTGATCGTACTCCGCGTGAACACGGCGGCAGTTTTGGAAGTGGCGGGAATCGAACCCGGGCCTACCGAGTGCAATTCCTGAGCGCTAACCACTGGGCTGCCTCGCCCTCCGCAACTTTCTTTATATTCACCCAATTTAGACGGGAACCCTGTGAGGGAGGCATCCACAGGGACCGTACCCTCCTTCCCCTACCACCAACCTCTCGGAAGGACTTCCGGACCCACATGTTTATCGTGATCGTACTCCGCGTGAACACGGCGGCAGTTTTGGAAGTGGCGGGAATCGAACCCGGGCCTACCGAGTGCAATTCCTGAGCGCTAACCACTGGGCTGCCTCGCCCTCCGCAACTTTCTTTATATTCACCCAATTTAGACGGGAACCCTGTGAGCAGGGGCGGCAAATAGGGGGCGCGAGGGGGCGCGGTCGCGCCCCCAAATTTTTCTTATTCTGGACCAAAACTGAAAAGTCGTAAAAAAATTCCAAGCAAATTTAGTGAAAAAAAATCCCCATGCTGATGTTAAATCATATCACAGATTCAATATAAAAAAATCTGACGTGGGCAGCACATGACTTTCCCTGCAGACTTATATTCACGTTCTCTTTATTTTAATTACATTTAATTCACGTTTAATTCAAATTGATAACTGGACTTATTTTCAAAGGTGGAGTAGAGAAAATATGAAAAAACTAAAATATCTCGAGAACGGCTAGTCCTATTGTAATGGGGTTGGTCTTATTCTTCTCTTCGCTAAACATTACGTATTAAACAAGCATTTAATGAACATATTTGAGCATACGTAGTGTTTTATTTTAGATTTTTGCGGGCCATTTTGTAAAAAAAGGCAGGTTATTTTTTTCCGAATCGTACCAAAATCTAATCAGCATCAGGGTGTCCCACGAGAGACTCATCTACCAAATTTTGTAAAAATCGGTCTATTAGTTTTCCAGCTAGAGTGGATACAAGCTCTTGCGGGCGATTTCGCAGAAAAAGGCTGGTTCTTTTATCTCGAATCGTACCCAAAACTAATCAGCACCAGATTCGCCCACAAGTAACTTACCTACCAAATTTTATGAAATTCGGTTAATTATTTTTTTAGTTAGAGTGGATACAAAATCTGCACAGACACACACACAGACGTCTCGGTAAAAATAGTTTTTTCGTATTCTAGAGGTCTCGAAACGTGTAGATCCGTCGAAAACTCGAGTTGTGATTTTCGGCATGATTCCAATACTTTCCCTATACATTATCATGTATTGCAGGGAAAGTAATTATAGATTCAGTATCTAATGAAATTGAGACAAGATTTAATGAGAACAATATATCCGTTTTGTTTGCCCTTAGTTCAGTATTATTCGGATCAGATATCGGAAAAGAAAAAGTTTCAACCATATGCAAAGTATATAACTTCCAAAAAGAGGAATTGCTATGTGAATTGTGACTGTTTTATTCGATGGTGGAAAATGTAAACATAGACCATACCAATTTTAAAAGTCGCCTGAATTATTTTAAAGAGCGGAATTTAAAAAATGTGTTTCCTGTCATAACATTATTATTTAAATTATTTTTAACTGTGCCAATCAGCTCAGCCTGTTGTGAAAGGTATTTTTCGTGTCTCAGGAGGTTGAAAAATTATTTCTGCAATACAATGGTACAAGAAAGACTTTCATCTTTAGCTACTTTATCTATAGAATAGGCTATACCCCTGGATTATGATGATATTGTAACAAAATTTTCTCTTCATCCAGACTCTAAGAACCGGCGTTTAAAACTTCAATAACGGGTAAATAAATATAGATAATTGTATTTAGAAAAATTATGTTAACAACAATTATGTTAACACAATTATGTACAAAAATTATGTTAGCAACAATTATTTTTCTCAACATCAATTTACTTTTGTGATCCCTCTCCCCTCTCCCCTCCCCCTGTTAACAAGCATTTTATTTGTTTCATATTGGGGATTTTTATACAAATCTCGCACCCCCAAATGAAATACTGAAATGCCGCCCCTGCCTGTGAGGGAGGCATCCACAGGGACCGTACCCTCCTTCCCCTACCACCAACCTCTCGGAAGGACTTCCGGACCCACATGTTTATCGTGATCGTACTCCGCGTGAACACGGCGGCAGTTTTGGAAGTGGCGGGAATCGAACCCGGGCCTACCGAGTGCAATTTCTGAGCGCTAACCACTGGGCTGCCTCGCCCTCCGCAACTTTCTTTATATTCACCCAATTTAGACGGGAACCCTGTGAAGGAGGCATCCACAGGGACCGTACCCTCCTTCCCCTACCACCAACCTCTCGGAAGGACTTACGGGCCCACATGTTTAACGTGATCGTATTCCGCGTGAACACTTCGGCAGTTTTGGCAGTGGCGGGAATCGTACCCGGGCCTACCGCTAACTTCCCGCGCGCTAATTTACAATTTAAAATGACCATATGCTCTCTAAGCTCTTAATTCCATCATCCTCATTCCATTGTTCCATCATTTAAAATATCCATAAAATTTAAATATCCATCGTTCCATCATTTAAAATATCCATAAAATTAAAATATCCATCGTTCCATCATTTAAAATATCCATAAAATTAAAATATCCATTTAAAAAATCCATATCGTTCCATCATTTAAAATATAAATATAATAATTTCTACAGTGCATATGTTAAGCTCTTATTTCATTTAAAATCGGAAGCGCGGGAAACGGAAAGTAAAAACTAATTCGGTTTCTTATTGTCCCACCCATCGCTATGCATATACAGAACCGTGACGTCACCTCCACCTTGACGTCCCCACCCACCACCTTCCCTGCTTCAGCGGGGGAGAAACGAAGCGTCACGCCGAGCGGAACGGCGAGAAATTTAAAATCATGACGTCTTTAAAATTGCGATCCTGAAGGCAATTTTCATTATTTCTGGACCAGATTAGACTTGTAAGAATGCCAGATGTTTGACCTTTCTGAAAATGTAAATTATTAGTCGAAATTATGAGTACTTTTCACGATGCGAGAATTTAAAAACCAAAAATCGTTTTCTTGAGCAAAAAGTGACTTTTGTTTTAAAATCTTTAAAAAATATTAGAAATCGAAATTCAGATTTGAAATTGATATATTTTTACTCGAAATTCTCTGCTCTTTCCGATGGTGTAATTTGTTTTTTTCTACGATGTCTGGATCGTGGAGAAAAAAGGGCAAAAAGGGCAAAAAACGGTCGAAATCGCATAAAACATTAAATAAATAAAAAAATAATTAAAATTTTAAAAATCGGTTTTCACGTGTCCCCTTCCCTCCCCCCCGGGTCTCCGATTGCCAAATTTCGTAGCTCTCCGACGCGCGGTCGCGAAACGTATAGTGTATAAGACAGACACACAGACAGACACACAGACATTGCCTTTTATTATATAGATAACTTGTTCAAGTTTTGTTTCATCTATCAGTAAAATGTTGCTTGTAATAAGATCAGAGAGCTTGTGTCGTTGCAATTTACACAAACTTATCTGACGAATGAAACTAATTAAGCCCTGTGTTTCATTTATTACTCTAGATGTTGGAGCTAAACATATTCCCCAAGTTACAGCAGTTTTTACTTTTCATTTTTTTATTTTGGGAATGCTATATCGTCGACTTTGAGAAAAATTATATTTTATATAGGTATAATTTTTCATAAAGTACAACTCTTATTTAAACCAAAGAAAAGCACGACATTTTAAAAATCATTTTAAACATTAAATATTGCAATTTTGTATAGGGTTAGGTTTTTTAAAGATACGTATGTGAAAAGTAAGAAGATCAATATTTTCTGCTATTCATTTCTGAGCTTCACTTAATAGCTAGTATACTTAGGTTTCTTATTAGCTTTCATTAACAATTTAAAATACATTTAAAATGTTTAAAAACATTTTATTTATTTAAAAATTGAAAAAATAATATAATTTATTTCCAAAGTATTTATTAAAAATTTGAGTTCTATCATTTTTAAATCTTAAAGATTTCGCTTCAGGAAAATAATTATTTATTGCGTTTACACAAGGATTTCATTTAACAACATAACTTATGTTTTTATAAATTTATTGGATATTACTCTTTTAAATGATTTTATTTTGTTAGAAGGAAGATATTGATTATGCTGAAGTAGATGAATGTGTGTCCGCCTGGAGGAAGCCCCAACTTTTATCTTCAAATAACAAGGGTCAGCTTCAGGTTCAGACAGTTTATGGAGACAAATATGTAACGGAATACAAAGCTGACGCTAAGAACCAGGTGAGTGTATTCAATAAAATGTTAAAATACGAGTACATGAAAAGTGTCAGAAAATGCACAAGTGTGGTGATTATTCTGTGATTCAACCGTAATACTAAAAAATAATTTATTCTTGAAGAACTTTAAAACTACTTATACGGATAAAATGCACCAATACGCATTAAAATTTCATATATAGCTCATTTGGAGTGCTTCTTTTCCAAAATATCAGCCCATGTCACTTGGTATTATATTTTACTAAGTGTACTGTATTAAGTGGTAAAGTGTAGCATCTAGCATCTAGTATTTTGCATTTTACCTTTACACTTGATAAAGCGTAATACTAAGTGGCATGGACCACTTAGAATTACACTTTACCAAGTGAACATTATCACTTAGGGCTACTTGGTAACACTTTTTTGTAGTTTAAACTTTTAAATGCCACTAATCAATGAAATTTTGATGCAATAGTTTTACAAATTCAAAATGCATAGTTTAAAATTACTTCTCCGTTACAACACAATTATTTGAAACATTAATTTATTTGGCATTTCCGAAGAATTTGGATTTATCGCGGTTTAACTATGTATGATATACTTTCTTATTACGGTGGTCAATTTGAAAAGATTGAAAAGAAACTTGCTTAAAATGTATTGATGGTAGTGAAATCAGTCAAACAATTTTGATTTCTAATTTGCTCTTCTCACAGTTGCTTCTCTTAACGCAATCGTAAAATAATACATTTTCGTGATGACAGAATGCAATACCTTGAAAATATGCACCACAAGTTTATTTTTATCTTAATATATTTGATTTAAATAATGTAAATTTTGTAAAAAAATGTTTCGTTTCAACAAATTTTGGATTACTGTAAGAGCCAGTGCCTCCGTTAGATTTCTACAAATGTTTGGAAGTTAACAATTTATATTTATTTTCACCTAGATTCAACAAATCGCTGTTAGTTCTTTTGGTCGGAAATTTATTACATTGAAAATATACAGTTTAGAAAATATATATTATTATTTTTACTATTTTTTCAAAATTTATCAAATAAACAATTTTACATACAAAAGGTTTTAAATTTTGTATTCATTATTAAATGCGCACGGTAAAAATTGTTATTGAAGCTCACTTTATTAATGGGTACATTTTATTTATTTTGTATATATAAATTATTCTTAAAAATTACATAGAGAAAGCAATCGTTTAATAGACTGATTACTAGCCGAATACCCGTTGAAAATCAACGGTCCCACAATAAGCAACCCCCAAATAACTTAATTTTTTTTTAATAATTCGCGTTTCACGTTTATTCGGAAAATCAAATATTTTGATGTGAGGAACCAACTAAAGAAGAAAATATTGGGAAACTTTCTTCTTTTTGAACTATCTACCCGTACACTAAATTTGTAGTCTCTATCTCATACTGAATTTTATCGTTTCATCTTTCGAACGTTTTTATGTGGAGTACCCTCTTAAATGAACATTTATGAAAAACTTTATTCGTCTTAAGTTTTTTATCGAATGACTAGCCCATATACCAATTTCATGTCTCTATCAAATTTTAAAGTAGGTGTTTCTCATTTATTAGGTAAATTGAACGTGTGTCCCCCTAAAGTAGCAAATATTGGAAATCTGAAATTGCACAGATTCTTACTTTCGCGAGGTATACCCATATATCAAATTTAAAATCTCTATCTCATCGTAAAGCATGTTTTGCTATCATTTTACTTTTTGGACGTTTTGGTGTGCGGAACCCCGAAAATTACAAATATTGGAAATTTTCTATTGCACACTTTCTTTCTTTTGAACTGTCTATCTATACACAAAATATGAAATTTCTATTCCATCGCTAAGCGTATTTTGTCTATCATTTCACTTCTCGAACGCTTTCGTGTGGAGTAGCCACCCCTTAAATGAACATTTTTTAGAAACTCTATTCTTTTGTTTTTATCAGATGATTTTCCCATATATTAAATATCAAGCCTCTCTTACATTTTAAAAGAAGGCGTTTCTCATTTATTCAGAAAATCGAGTATTTAAGTTTGTGGCAACCCCTAAAGTAAAAATATCGGAAAACTAAAATTGCACAGGTACTTCCTTTCGAACTATCTACTCGGACACCAAATTTGAAGTCTCTATCGTTTCTCAAAGCATGGTTTTTCATCATTTCACCTTTCGAAAACTTTTCTCTGGAGCACCCCCTTAAACGAACATTTCTGAAAAACTCCTTTGTCTTGAGTGCTTTCATTAAATTATTAGCCCATATACCAAATTTCAAGTCTCTATCAAATTTTAAAGGAGGCGTTTCTCATTTGTTCGACAAATCGAACATTTTAGTGCGTGGCACACTCTTAAATAGTGAATATTGGAAATCTGAAATAGAACACTTTCTTCCTTTCGAACTATTTATCCATACACCACATTTTAAGTCTCTATCTCATTACAAAGCATGCTTTTCCATCATTTCACTTTTCGAACGTTTTGGCGTGGAGCATCCCCTCTACAGAACATTTTCGAAGAATTCGATTTTTCCAGGAGGGTTTATCGAAGGATCGACCCGTGTACCAAATTGAAAGTCTCTGTTTATTCGGGAAGTGTCTAGAAAAAGCGTGACAGACAGACGGACACTTAGTAATTAGTATCTACAGATGATATATCATTATTATTATTATTATTAATTAAAGCACAAGTGTTACCATTACGAATGTTTATGAACAGCAATTAAGTTATGATCATAAAATTTATTTGTTTCTATATTATATAGAAGTATTTAAAAATTAAATGCTATTAATTTTAAATAAAGCCAATTAATTAAAGTCCATTAACTTTATGTCAATTACATTTTAATTGACTCTGCTCGGAATTACAGGTCAATTAACTTTGTGTTTTGCCCACGAAGTTTCATTTAAAAATATAACTATAAAGAGCGAATGATAATGTTCAGCCTGCATTTTGTAGGAAACTTCCTCCCTTGCTGATCAATCAAGTGAAGAAAATGACTATGATGGTAAGCTTTACTATTTTTACTGATTTCAAATAATAATAATTGTAATAACACAATTAATCGTTTTAATACACTTACGTTTATTCATGTTAAAAGAAGAACATTTTACAAAGCTGTGATTTAATTAATTTTGCATTTAAATGAATGACATTTTAAACTTATTAAATAGCTTCTTAATTTTAGGGTGTATTGAATCTACACACATGAATTAATTGTTAAAAATGATAGAATACCTTGTAAAGTTTTGTTGAGAATATGATTCATTAAATAGAAAAGTTTATCGCTATAATTGAATCAATATACAGGGTGTCCCAAATAGAATGAAACACGCTTTAATTTTTTACCTGTTGGAGATAAGTGGGCAATGTAAATTGCAACAAGAAAGATCAATCATGCTTAAAGCATTGATTATGAAACACTTTCCAACTTCAATGCAATTTTATTTAAACATGTCTAAAATGCAATACATTCCTCGGTAATATTTTAAAATATTATCACAATACTACATTAATTTATTATATTTGAAAACTTAAACCTTCATCGAAAAAAATGAACTTCATTCAAATGACGGCATTTTAAATATAAATTGCCTGGTTTAAACATCTCTAAAATGTGATACATTCCTCGGTAATAATTTTAGAATAATCATAATACTACGATAATTTATTATATTTGAAAACTTCATCGAAAACAACTGAAATTGATTCAAATGACGTCATAGAAAAAATAACACGCCTGGCTCTCTCTATAAAAGCAGCATTTCATTCATAAATATTTTCCCATTCATGTCATTCATCACAATACCATAATAATTTACTTTATTTAAAAATTAAGACCATGGAGCTACAAGTAATTAAACTCTATGCGTAAAACTTCATCGAAAATATCGTCCTTCTCTTTATAAAATCAATGAATATTTCATTCATATCAGCTACGGAGACTCCATGAACTAAATGATTTTGTGTTAAAGAAATACAGCAATTCTAATACAACTAATTCTACATATTTTGCTGTTTACATTTTACATAGGGGAAAAATAGGCTTCGTTGAAAAAATAATCAAATTTCGATGAGCATTTAAACTCAAATATATTGTAATTACGTTGTTTCAGTATGTAGATGAACAGAATTTAAACAAAATTAAAGTGATTTTAGGACGGATACAACACTCAATATGAATTAAAAAGAACTTTAAAACTTACGATTTTGAGACAAGATGGATGCCATATATCATTTTGAAGTGGGTCTCGTGATCACTTCATATAGTATGGGTGTAATTAATATTTTAATTTTTATTTAAAAAACTACTGAATATATTTCGCTGAATTTTTCTTAATATATTTTATGAAACAATTTGAATATTACCTAAAATTTTCGAAGCAATTTGTGAATTTTAAATCCGCTTAAAAATGGTTTGAAAAATTAGGTCCCATAGGGCTCAATGTATTTCATTTTTTCAATCCGGGTTCAATCCAAAACTAATTGGGTGATATTATTCATTTATATTCCCATAGGTCCTACAGACCGTCTGAACAACATACTAAACTTTCATTTTGATTAAGTCATTTTTACGGCAGTTATCGTGCTAACGGACAGACAGACAGACTGACAGAATAAACAAAGTCATAAACACTTTTCAACTTTGCTGTAAAGTGTTAAAATTTTTAAAGTAAGATAGGAAATAAGACTACTTTAATGAAATAGTCCTCCCATATATATTAATTTTCAAAAAGTTACAATTTTTAAATTTTTATATGACCCCCTTAGACAAATTTGGTGAATCAGAAAACTTTTATTAACACTTTACAACAAAGTTGAAAAGTGTTTATGACTTTGTTCATTCTGTCTGTCTGTCTGCCTGTCCGTTAGCACGATAACTGCCGTAAAAATGATTTAATCAAAATGTAATTTTAGTATGTTGTTCAGACGGTCTGTAGGACCTATGGGAATATAAATGAATAATATCACCCAATTAGTTTTGGATTGAACCCGGATGAAAAAAATGAAATACATTGAACCTTATGGGACCTAATTCTTCAAACATTTTTAAGCGGATTTAAAATTCACAAATTGCTTCGAAAATTTTAGGAAATATTCAAATTGTTCCATAAAATATGTAAAAAAAATTCAGCAAAATATATTCAGTAGTTTCTGAAATAAAAATTAAAATAATACTTACACCTCTTATATGAAGCGATCGCGTGACCATGATATGAAAAGATCACGTGACCCACTTTAAAATGAAATATGGCATCCATCTTGTCTCAAAATCGTGATTTTCAAAGTTCTTTTTAATTCATATTGAGTGTTGTATCCGTCTTAAAACTGCTTTATTTTTGCTTAAATTCTGTGCATCTACATACTGAAACAACGCAATTACAATATATTTGAGTTTAAATGATCATCCAAATGTGATTATGTCTACAACGAAGCCTATTTTTCACTTATGTAAAATGTAAACAGCAAAATATGTAGAATGAGTTGTAAAGAATTGTTGTATTTCTTTAACGCAAAATTATTTAACCCATAGAGTCTGCATAGCTGATATGAATGAAATATTCATTGATTTTACAGAGAGAAGGACGATTTTTTCCATGAAGTTTTAAGCATACAGCTTAATTACTTGGAGCTCCATGGTCTTAGTTTTTAAATAAAATAAATTATTATAGTATTGTGATGAATGAAATGAATGGAAAAATATTCATGAATGAAATGCTGCTTTTATAGAGAGAGCCAGACGTGTTATTTTTTCTATGACGTCATTTGAATTAATTTCAGTTGTTCTCGATGAAGTTTTCAAATATAATAAGTTATCGTAGTATTATGATAATTTTAAAAATATTACCGAGGAATGCATCGCATTTTAGAGATGTTTAAGCCAGGCAATTTATATTTCAATGCTGTCATTTGAATGAAGTTCATTTTTTTCGATGAAGGTTTAAGTGTTCAAATATAATAAATGAATGTAGTATTGTGATAAGATTTAAACTATTACCGAGGAATGTATTGCATTTTAAAGATGTTAAAATAAAATTGCATTGAAGTTGGAAAGTGTTTCATTATCAATGCTTTAAGCATGATTGATCTTTCTTGTTTTTAATGCAATAAGATATATCTAAGATATATCTAACACAATTTTAATTTTAATATAAATAAAATATTACCATTTAATTCTTGTAACTATTGAATTTAGAAATGTTTTTCTTAATCAACTCTTTAGAATTTTTAGATTATCTGATAAAAAAAGTATCATAATTTGCACATTGAAAACCTTAAAAATACTAGTAAATTATATAAATATCGAGTATATTTAGTTAATGGTATAGTGAATAGGTTTACTTTAGTTGTATTTTCTTAAATTCTTCCTCCTTATTATTATTTTATAGCTGAATCATTATTTTTCTCTTATTTTGACATATTATTGAAATTCACTTTTAGTTCTTTTCCTTTTCCAGAACTTGTTGTATTTATAGAGGTGTTTCCTTCTCTTTCTTCTTATTGGCAATACTGATTTTTAACACTTTACAACAAAGTTGAAAAGTGTTTATGACTTTGTTCATTCTGTCTGTCTGTCTGTCCGTTAGGACGATAACTGCCGTAAAAATGACTTAATCAAAATGAAATTTTAGTATGTTGTTCAGACGGTCTGTGGGATCTATGGGAATATAAATGAATAATATCACCCAATCAGTTTTGGATTGAACCCCGATTGAAAAAATGAAATACATTGAGCCCTATGGGATCTAATTATTCAAACATTTTGTAAGCGGATTTAAAATTCATAAATTGCTTCGAAAATTTTAGGTAATATTCAATTCGTTCCATAAAATACATAAAATTATAAACAGAAGGACGATTTTTTTCGATGAAGTTTTAAGCATAAAGTTTATGAATTGTAGCTCCATGGTCTTAATTTTTATATAAAATAAATTATTATAGTATTGTGATGAATGAAATGGAGAAAGTTATGAATGAAATCCTGCTTTTATAGAGAGATCCGAGCGTGTTATTTTTTCTATGACGTCATTTGAATTTATTTCAGTTGTTTTCGATGAAGTTTTCAAATATAATAAATTATCGTAGTATTATGATAGTTTTAAAAATATTACCGTGGAATGTATCGCATTTTAGAGATATTTAAACCAGGCAATTTATATTTCAATGCCGTCATTTGAATGAAGTTCATTTTTTTCAATGAAGGTTTAAGTTTTCAAATATAATATATTAATGTAGTATTGTGATAAGTTTTAAAATATTACCGAGGAATGTATTGCATTTTAGACTTTTTTAAATAAAATTGCATTGAAGTTGGAAAGTGTTTCATAATCAATGCTTTAAGCATGATTGATCTTTCTTGTTATATCTTAAGATTGGCAAGACTGATTTTTATATCTTAAGATTGGCAAGACTGTTTTTTATATCTTAAGATTGGCAAGACTCAGTTTTATATCTTAAGATTGGCAAGACTCAGTTTTATATCTTAAGATTGGCAAGACTCATTTTTATATCTTAAGATTGGCATGACTCATTTTTATATCTTAAGATTGGCAACACTGATTTTTATATTTTAAGATTGGCATGACTGATTTTTATATCTTAAGATTGGCAACACTGATTTTTATAACTTGAGATTGGCAAGACTGATTTTCATATCTTAAGATTGGCAACGCTGATTTATAACTCTTACGACTGGTAACAGTTGGATTGCATTTTTCGTATAAGAACTTTTATAGCACGTGGATTGTTTTTGGTAATTATTATATTTCTTTATTATTTTTCAATCTTTTCATGCTTGACGGCCAAGTTTATACAGTTCATATTTATTAACTATATAATTAGAAATAAGTATTTTTCTTAGTTAATTTAGATGGATACTTGGCCTTGATGACGAACCTATTCTGAAAATAACCTCCATTATGCCTATCGCTGTTCCACAATATAAGCATGATTATTTTTTATTTATATATTTTCGGATTCTCATCATTATTGTTTGTTGTTAATTCATTTATTTCTATATACTCCCTTTAATATTGCATATTTTATTATTTACGAATTAAAAAATTATGGTGCTTACTGCTTGTATTTTATTTCTGTAGTTTTAGCCGGGTTGTAAGTAATCTATCCATATTTTGTTTTCTACGTTCTTAACTGATTAATTTTTGTCTTTATCTAGGTGTTACAACAATTTATCTTTATTATTTCTTTGGATTATATATGTTTCTTAAAGTAGTGTTGTTGCTCGCTTTAACTAATTAATCTTTTACTTTTTTTATAGTATAAATAAAACTTCATTAGAAAAATGATAAAAGTACCAATTTTCAAAATTACTAAACAAAATTTGTTAACGTTTCTATAAGAACGTAATCAGTTTTGCTAACTGTTGATGGCTTTAGTAGTATGATATGTTAATTCATTTTTCAATTGCAATCCAAACGGTCGTCAAAATTGTTATAACCTAGTATGCGTTGATTAATGCTAATGTCTCTTAAAACAGATTAAGAAATATTATAAATTTTTTATTTTACATTCATTCTGAGCAAAGAAATATTTATTAAGTTTATAGATTTTTATCTTATATCTGTTACAGAAGTTTTACCTCGTCCAACAAACTTCCATGTGGTTCAACAGGTGGGATCTGATACACTTCTTGTAGGATGGAACTACATCAATCCCTCTGTCTTGGATGGATTCGAGGTAAACATAGGATTAAGTCTTCTCAATAGAACCAAATCGGGCAGAACTGAAGCAAAATAGCTTCTCCAAATGTAAAACTATCAAATTATTGTTCAATTAGGTTTATTTGGACAATCAAGTCCACGAGCGAATATACATTCCAGACAGAACAAAGGCATTGATAAGTGGGCTGAATCTGAGGAGGCCGATTCATCTGAGCATCTGCGCCTTGTCACGGTACGGTCAAATGTCGGAACCCACTGTTCTTGAGCTCAAGCCATTGCAAGATATGAATACCACATACTTCGAGGTAAGTTATGTTCTTGGTGTTTGTTTTTCAAATCTGCAGAATTTTTTTATATCATATTTATGCATGGTTTTGTGTAGTACAACGGTCATTCTCAGTTGCAAATTTCTCTCTGATGGTTTGTAAAGAACCTTGCTGTCATAACGGGGGATCAAACTCTGGATCTCCGAGTCAGGATTCTAACTGGCTAGCCTATGCTCTACCGTTGAGCTACTGGGACGAAATTGCAAGCTCTTATTGTTAAAGTGGACTCTGCATTCTCCACCCTCTAATGTCAGCGGCCAACTGCCCTACCGTGCTGATAACACCGGTTCTTGTTAGATCACCGAAGTCAAGCAGCATCGAGCGCGGTTAGTACTTGGGTGGGTGACCACCTGGGAACACCGCGTGCTGTTGGAACGTTTCGGGCGCGGTAGCCCGGTGGTTTGCGCGCTAGATTTGCACTCTGCCACAACTGCCGCCGTGTTCATGCGGAGTACGATCACGTTAAACATGTGGGTCCGTAAGTCCTTCCGAGAGGTTGGTGGTAGGGGAAGGAGGGTACGGTCCCTGTGGATGCCCTCCTCACTGAGTTCCGGTCTAAATTGGGTGGCACTTCCCGGCCGTCCAAACAGTTACCTTACACTTTTCTGGTAGGTCGGGCGGTCTGGGTCTCAACAACAACCATCTTATGTCAGATTTGCGAGCAACTGACAATCTGGCAGAACGCTTCCTGCTATTTTTACCTCAGGATAGCCTCCAGCTACTACTATTTTTACCTAGGTTAGTATCCTACGTGGTCGTTATCTTATCAGTTTTTGAAAGGAGTTCAATCTTCCAGATTCCACTGAATCCGTACTAGTCGTACTAGGGTCACTTTTAGACCTACGGCATCTTTGCACGTATCTACGGGGTGGATTTGTTAGGACGCTATTGTAAAGAACCTTGCTGCCTCAACTGGGAATCGAACCCTGGATCTCCGAACTGGCCAGCCGATGCTCTATCATTAAGCTACTGGGACGAAATTGCAAGCTCTTATTATCGAAGTGAACTCTGCAGGTTGCATGTTTATTGTATAGTAGCTTTGAAGTCCGTTAAAAACTAGGAAAATGAAATTGTTACAGAAAAAATAAAATATATAAATCTGTTCTTTTATACTGCCAATTTTATTATTTGCAACAGTTTACCTACTACGACCACTTACGTCAAGGATAATTTCAACAAACATATAAGCTGATAGTCTTACTTGATTAAAGCACAGGCAAAATTATAGTAACAAAAATCGACAACACATAATAGAGGGCGTTATTTCATAATCCTCTTCTTCAAGTCAAGATGATGTGCATATGACAAAACGGAATGTATTATTCGTGATTTTAGCTTTCAAATATGCACATCGTCTGACATGCAGAAGGGACTGCTTCTAATAACGCTTCGAGAAGCATATTCACAAGTGGCCGCGTTTATATAGGTGTGTTTTAATCAGCCCACTTTTACTGCGATAACTACTGAACTGAACTTCAGCAACTGAAAATTTTAATATAAAATTCCACGAGATTCTAGATGTAAGTTTTAGGGATATAAATTTCGTAATTTCAAAGCTGTTTGAAAATTCATATTTCAAATATTTATAATTCAAATTCAACGAAATGTTATAGGTAGTTGTTTAAAACTGCATACATTGCGTTTTAATTCTCCTGTTTAGCCAAAATCTCAAGCTTTTTACCGTGACTTGAATCTGTGTTCTGATTCTCACATACTTAATTGTAAAACTGACTATCTGAAATCTAGAGGCTATAATCCAACTATTATTGATACCGCATTGCATAAATTTATCAAGCCGAATTTGGTTTCTCACCTTCAACATCAAGAGGTTTGCCCAGGGCGCCACAGCCCAGTGGTTAGCGAGCGGGGACTGCACTCGTACAACCCGAGTTCGATTCCCGCCACTGCCAAAACTGTCGCCGTGTTCACGAGGAGTACGATCACTTTAAACATGTGGGCCCGTAAGTCCTTGCAAGTGGTTGGTGGTAGGAGAAGGAGGGTACTGTCCCTGTGGATGCCTCCCGCACTGGGTTCTGTTCCAAATTGGGTGGCACTTCCCGGCCGTCCAAACAGATACCTTACACTTCCAGGTAGGTCGGACGGCCTGGGTCGAAGAAGAAGAGGTTAGCGCTCGGGGATTGCATTGACCCGAGTTCGATACGGGCTCTGCCCGAAGTGTACCCATGTTCATGCCAAGTACGGTCACTTTAAATATGTGGGTAAGTGTTTTCGATAGGTTGGTGGTAGGAGAAGGAGGGTACGATCCCTATGGATGCCTCCCTCCACTGGGTTCCGGTCTAAATTGGGTGGTATTGTCCCAATCATCTGTTAGCTATAAGGTTGCCAATATTCTGCCCCGCTTCAATTTTAGGTGTGGATTTAAAACTCTTAATAATATTAATTTATCTTCTTCTGAAGACCCTATTCCTATCCTGAATCATTGGTGAGAAGAAAGAGTAATTACCAATTATAAGGGATTTTGGCTGAAAAGAAATCAAGAAACTTTTAAGAAAGTCTAATTCAAAGATGGAATTAGGAGTAAAAACAATCTTAGCTTCGGAAAAATTAAAAACATGATTAGAGTCACTAGAATGTTAAGCAATTGCAGACTTCGAAACTTCTTGTTTAAAAGCATGACTCATGTGTGTTCCTTAAAACGAAATTTAAGAGCTCTTTTCTTAGTTCTTCTCTTTGATAATTACCATTTTTTGGGAATGCTATCTTGGTTAAGGTTTTCGTATTAAGGAGCACATGAACCATGCTTTTAAACAGAAAGTTTCCTAGTTTGCAATTTCTAAATATTCTTGGGACTTTAATTATGTTTATAATTTTTCCGAAGCTATAAGATTTATTTTACTTCTAATTCCATATTTGAATTGAACTTTCTTGAAAGTTTCTCGATTGTTTCTCAGCCAAAATCCCTTATTAATGATAATTACCCTTTCTTCTCTTCTGCTTGGAAATCTCTGGCTTAATTTTCAGATTTCGCTTGCTTCCTTCTTACTTCGGGAATTTTCATCCTTCTCCTGTTTTTTTGTTTTGTTTGAAGTTTAATTGGAATTTTATGAATAACTGAACAAGTGATTTGAATTCTTTGTTAGACGTTCACTTTCCTCTTTTTTATTTCACCGTTCATTCATTAGATCCCATATTTTGTTCTTTCCTCCTGGTTTTTTTTATTCCTTTCTCTTCTCTCGCCGTTGGCAACACCCTTAATCTGCTTTTGCCACGTTTGCTGTTCTGCATCATCAGTCGCTGATCTTTCTCAGATGAGTGAAGGTTGCGCTTATTGTGTGTTTCGACGAAAAGAAGGCTGTTTTTGCCTTTAAACTCGGCTTATACTATTAGTTTTATATTATAGGCTGATTTTAACGAAGTTATTTTAAAGGTATTCTTCAGCAGAAGGTTGAGATGTACGTAGGAATTATTAGTTTGTAACTCTTTGTATCAAAGCAATAATGTTTGTAATTTTCTAGGAGGAAGATGAGGATGAGTACAAAGATTTTGATGAATCTCTGAATAACAAGCAAAGACCATACTCTATGGAATGGTGACTTCTGATGTGTGAAGCTGTGATGTTTTTGACAATGACCCTGACAGAATTCTTTAGGAGATTGAGTACTTAAAAGAGAACTTCTTCAGTGTGTGATTTGTGTGTATCAAATTACGAGTGGTTATACACCAATCTAGACAAAAGGAAATAGACAGCATTATAACAATAATTTAAGCGAGTTTCAAATGTAGAAAATATATTTTAGATATGTTAATGTATTCGATTAATATGTATATACACTGTCTTATGACTCTTCAATTAAGAGAAATGCAGCCGACTTTCTTTCAAGTATCTGAAAAAGTGTTTAGGCGTGTTATACAATCTCTCAAAAATATTTTAATAAATCTTCATTCTAACAAAGTTTGTTGTTTCATATTTAATTATGATAGCAAAAATATATGTATAATATGATAGATCAATCTGCGTGATCCTAAATTGCATTTTGTATATACACTGTCTTATTCAATTAAGAGAAATGCAGCCGACTTTCTTTCAAGTATCTGAAAAAGTGTTTAGGCGTGTT
>OX578142.1:129425453-129702953 GCA_951213105.1 Amaurobius ferox
TGGAATAACAATATCAAATTGCGCAGTTGGAGGCAAATTTTCGAGTTTCGGGTTTTAAGACTGAACAAACGAAATTTGACACGTCAGTGGCATCCCTGGATTCCCAAACATTGTCTCATGCTTCAGGTTTAGTGTACCAACCTCCAGCAGATATACCGTATGAGGCATTGAAAACTAGGTTGATTTTAAAGAATTTGAGGCGTCGCAAGCAAAGAAAGTAAAAACTTTCTTGCAGGATTTAGAACTGGGGAGTAAAAAACCTTTGTTTCTAAGGGGAATGCGAGAATTGAATGATGACCAGATAAATTGTGCATTTTTGGAAAAGGTTTGGATGAGTAGATTACCCAATTTTTTGCAGGCTATTTTGTTAGTAAGCATGGATCCAAATTAGCTGAAATGACGAATAAAATTTCAGATTACAGTCAGGAAATGCATTCACCTTCTGTGCAAGCTATTAATCAGGATCCTGCTGTACCCAAATTACAAACGCAAGTTTCATACTAAACAGGTGCACCAATTGTCTAGAATGTCCACCGAACAGAAAACGGCGAAACGTTCAGCGTGAAAGCTGAGTCGGGATAGAAATAGAAAGTAACGTGAAGGGCATAATACCCACCGGGAGGATTGGATTTGTTGTAATCATTTTCGATGTAAGTATAGGACCCACAAATATGTTGCTCCATGTGCCATTATAATAATCCGGCAGAAACAGAGCGTTTTTGAGCAACCTGTAGTAAGTTGCAGATTATACATTACGGACAGTATTTCGAAACAAAGTTTTCTTTGGGATATGACGTTTCGTGCATTCCCAGCTCATTTGTTTCGCAGAGGTTGAAATCGGGTATAGTTTCCTTACATACGGCAAATGGATCGGGTATGGTTCAAAACAGTATCGTAGCATGAAATTTTTGAGTGGGGAGGCTGAGCGATTGGCGATTTAACTATTGGTATCACAAAAGAAATTTATATTGGAATTAGCAAGTTTTATTCTATAAGTTTTATTTATTGGTGAGTAAAATAAACTAATTTAAGATAAAAATGCAAAGATTGAACGAAATGAACGAGATTTTAAAATATGTTACATGCAAGATGAATACATGCAAGATAGAACATTTTAAATGTTTTGTTATTTATGAACTGTTACAATCATTTTATTAAATATGATGTCATGGTCGCTCATAGGTGAGGTCAAGGGGATTACACGCCCACTTTGATATTCAATATAATAAAGGCGAACATATATCAAGCCTGTCGATGTGGTACATCATGTGCTTTAGTTTCCCATCCGCCCCTAGGAAAAGTTTTACTGACGCCTATGTATGAAGTAGAAATATACTAGAATATTATTAGCAAGTGACAGAAAAAATATATCGGTTCTGTAAATATAAACAGCTAGAACTAATAAAACAAGAAAGATCAATCATGCATAAGCATTGATTATGAAACACTTTCCAACTGAAATGTAATTTCATTTAAAAATTTCTAAAATGTGATTCATTCAGTGGTAATATCTTTTACATTATCACAGTACTACAGTAATTTATTATACTTAAATATTTAAAACTGTATCGAAATATAAATCATCTGATTCTTTATGCAAAATCAATGAATATTTCATTCATATAACTTGTATTCCAGACTCCAGAGCTAAATAATTTTGTGTGAAAAAAATTCAGGAATTCTTATGTAATTCATCTTACAATCGCTTGAGATATTTGCATTCTGCATATGTTAAAATTAGGCTTCCTTGAAGAAATAATAAAAGTTTAGGGATCATTTAAAATCACAACTATTGTAATTGCATAGGCACGGAATTTAGATACACAGATAATACACAGATAATATATATGTGTATGTGTATGTACTCAAAGTATTGGAATCGTGCCGAAGATCGGAACTCGAATTTTCAAAGTATCTACACGTTTTGGGACTTCTAGAACACGAAAAAACTTCTTTTAGGAAGACGTCTGTGTGTGTAAGGGTGTATCTGTGTATGTTTCTGTGTGTCTGTGTGGATATTACATCCACTCTAATTGAAAAACTAATGGACCGAATTTCATACAATTTGGTAGGTATGTTTTTTGTGGGAAATCCTGATGTTCATTAGATTATAGTACGATTCGTAATAAAAGAATCTGCCTTCTTTGCGAAATGGCCGCAGAAATTGCCTTTATCCACTCTAGCTAAAAACTAATGAACCAAATTTAACAAAATTTGGAGTATAATATTTCAATAACCTACAAAGTGATTTATATACCAAATTTAACAAAATTTTGTATATAAATCATTTGTAGGTTATTCTACTACGATTCGGGAAAAAGGAACGGGCTATTTTTGCGAAATGGCCAGCAAAAATCGTTATATATAAAAATAAAAGACTACGTGTGCTCAATTATATCAATTAAATTCCTATTTTATATATGATTTTTGACAACAAAAAGAATAAGACTAACCCCACTACTCTAGGACTAGCCGTTCTTGAGATATTCTAGTTTTTTCGCGTTTTCGCTACGCCACCTTTGACAATAAGTCCAGCTATCAAATGAGAACCAAATTTAAGTTTAACGTGTAAATTCAATGTCATTTAAAATACTTATGTTGTGCAGATAAACTCAAATTATCATTGAATAAATAAAGAGAACGAATATGAGTCTGCAGGGAAAGACATGTGCTGTCCACATCAGAATTTTTAACAATATTACACCAATGATTTATAGAAGTGAACGGGGATTATTTTCAGGCCATTTCGAAAAAAATGTATGATCTATATTTAAAGATCCATCAAATTTTTGTCGAATAAAATGTTCAACAAATTTAAGCTGTGTACCAAATTTTAACTCTCTAGGACGTAGGAAAGTGCATTTAAAATGCCATCAATTAAATTTATCATGAAGAGTTATATAAAATTTAAAAAAAATTAAAAATTGTTATCTACCAAATTATTTTAAAATATGAAGCCACTCCCATATGTAAAACGTTTAAACAAATGGAGAGATATTTATTATATAATATCTCTCTCTTTTCTTTCTGGAAGATATCTCAAAGTCAGAATTTAATTGAATTTGTTTTTTTCCCTATATTAAATAATTTTTTTAATTAAAAAACTACTTAACATATTTTACTGAATTTTTTTTTATATATTCTATGGGATAATGTGAATATTTCTTAAAAAATTCGAAGCAATTCGTGAATTTTAAATTTACTTAAAAAATGTTTGAAAAATTAGGTCCCATAGGGTTCAATGTATTTCATTTTTTCAACCCGGGTTCAATAAAAAACTAATCGGGTGATATTATTTATTTATATTCCCATAGGTCCTACAGACCGTCTGAACAACATACTAAAATTTCATTTTGATAAACTCATTTTTACGGCAGTTATCGTGCTAACGGACAGACAGACAGAATGAACAAAGTCATAAACACTTTTCAACTTTGTTGTAAAGTGTTAATAAAGCAATTTAAAATAGTGCACTGAAAATGGGTGAGAAATATATCTGGAACGTAAGCTTGGTTGAAAATCACTGTAGTCAACAATGTTCTTAATTAATTTTGTATATTAATTATTTACAAATGTACTATACTATGAAAACATAAAAATAAACTTAAATATGCCAAAAATACACTAGAAAATTATTAATCACTTTTGTCTAATTGAGATTCTCGTGTAAAGTGATTTTTAAAGAGAAATCAGATTTATTCTTTCTAAAACTCCAAAATACGCAAACGGATGCTGCACCATATTTTTGTTGCAATAAAGAGCTAAGTCTACTTAGCAAACTACTTAAGTTTAATGGTAGTCGTTCATTATTAGTGTATTTCCTTGTCTTGATATTGTTAAAAGAAAGATGAATGTCATGTTATTCCTGGAAAATGCTTCATATTTTTAATATTAAATATAATGACTTTTTTCCCGCAAAGATTAATTAATAGAAGCATGTTTGACCCGAAATAGGGGATCCATTACCCGTTCTCAGGAAATTTTCTCCCCCCCCCCCATCACTTATTCATCTTTGTTGAAAGGTCACGTCCCATATCCAGTCATTGCCTTAAGTTAGGCTGTTTATAAATGATGCAAAATGGGGAAGCAATAGCCACACCTTTCTGTAAACTAGTTTCTATGTTAGTTAATCAGCCAGGGAGGAGTTTAACAGTCGGGCGGTATGAATACCATGTTTCTTCCAATACACCATGAAGGCTATATTATTTCAGTTTTTCGGTAGGCGTTTTAATGAAAAAATACTTTGAAATGTGTCACTTTAAGCAAGTAAAGTGTAACAGATTTCTAAAAAAGACATATATTTTCGCAAGGTTATTTAAAAAATCATAATAAATGAAAGCATGTATAAATAAATAATTCTTTAAATTAGATTTTAAACAGGCGAGGCCCAGATTTTTAGCTTCTATGTACTCTACAGCCTCTATGGACTTTGGTTCAAAATTACTTAGTTTGGATTTCGGAGCACGTCGAAAATTTCGCTGGATATTTACGATTGCTGATGCAAATAAACCCATTCTGTGTGCAGAGTTCTTATAGAACTTTGGGTTAGTTATAGATATCAAGGCACGGATAGTTTGATCGCGAATCTCTAATTTAGTAAC
Organism: Amaurobius ferox; assembly: GCA_951213105.1. Classification (NCBI taxonomy): domain Eukaryota; kingdom Metazoa; phylum Arthropoda; class Arachnida; order Araneae; family Amaurobiidae; genus Amaurobius; species Amaurobius ferox. The sequence continues at coordinate 129,430,055 of OX578142.1, forward strand.
TTATCTGCAGTCTTTCTTTCAGGACATTTGGCTGGGAGGGCGAATGAAGCTTCCTATTTACCCTAGGCAAGTTCCTATTTACCCTATATAAATATATCTATATACTGTTATTATAAAATGTAAAACTAAGTTAATATAAAATGTCTCCGGATGTATTCGATTTCAACCAGCCCTTAGCTAGTTCCCCAATGTGAATGTGATAACACCGTATAGTCTATAACCGGTCCGGCCAAGTAATTACAACGTGCAGGTCTATGGATAGTACGTTTCCGCCCTTTATAGATATAATGCATTTAATATATAGATGTAATATATAGGTATAACATGGCCCCCACATCCTAGGACGAGCCCTCTGGCCTCAAATATAATACAATAAAACCTGCTTTAACGGACATATCCGAAGAACGAAATTTTTAAGGGCCCCCTATGGGCTGCAGGCCCTTGGACATTAGTTCCACTTATCCCACTCCCTTTATGGCGGACCTTGAAAAAATAACGAACATCCAAAAATTCATGGACAATTGAGCATTAATAATATATGGGGGGCGAGGGGGCGTAAGGACCCACTACCGTGAGTTGCACAGGGTCCCAAGATTTTGCATAGGGGCCCAGAAATTTTGTCAGCGCTCCTGAGTACAAGTAGTGTTTCTTCCTGGAAAAATGGAAACGATCCGATGGTACGACGATCGTGATTGATCTTTTTTGTCGCGCCATATTTTTAAGGGCCGTGACCGTTAAGGACATAGCCACGAATTGAGCCGCCTTTGATAAAAGAAAAAAAAAAATCAAGCTACAGTTGTTATTTTTCAAATTTCTCAAAGTCACATCCTTTTTTTTTCTTAGCAGCTGCCAATTAGTCAATTAGAAAAAAACCCTGAAAGGCGCCCGGCTCCGCTGGGCCCCCTGTGTGTAGCCGTGCTAGCCACCCCCTTGTGGGGGCCATGAGGTATAATATATAGATATAATATATTGATATCATATATAAATATCTGTTATGGTAGAGGGTACTCTACCGCTATTGGTTTAGTGCTGCCATCTATGATATGATTTTAGAACGAATGTCAATCTATCAACAAACTTTTATAAATAGGCAAATAATGTTTTTAATTTTATTGTTTGAATGTTTATGTGTGCTCTACGCTTTTTTTTTTGGTTGTTTGAAGAGTAAACAGAAAAAAGGAAATTTGGGTATATACGTTTTCCACGTGCCTTTTATTATGTGGGACAATCTTGTCAAAAAAAATATTAGGATTTCGTATTTCTCATAGGTAATTTACAGTAACCTAATTTACAATGTATCTCTATTACATTTTCATGGGCCCTTTAGTTTCCTCACTATTATTGGGTAAACAGATTAATATCGGTTTCCTATGACATTCCCACTCAGGCAGTGGAAATTTCTCGGTAAGGAGAGCTATTTATATTTAAATATTTATAAACGATTAAAAATGTGTCTAATTTTTCAGATGGGATAAAACATTGGTAATTTTTTCTTATGAAAATTATTCTTAATAAATAATAGGATTGAAAAATAAATATATTTTAATTAGAATCCAACACAGTTTCCGACATATTTTGTATAATACATACGCCCATTAAAATTAATTTGTATTTAAAGAAATTACAACTATAGCAACTATAATGTCACAACTAACTATAACGTGATTATAAAGATAAAATTTTATTAATTTTGATTTTATCACAGTCTTTATTGTGAACTGCAAACGTATACTTTATTTTTATGTGGGGTATACCTCAATGTATGTAAATTTAGGATCTATAAACATGTAAAGTCATTCTTCTCCTTATATATTCTTGTGGAATGCTTGCTAAAACATTTAAACGATGTCTTTTAAACAATTTATATACTTTTAAAACGTGTATGACTATGTATCTATGTATTTATTTCTGGCGTTTTTCTTAAGTAATTCGTTGCCTTCCCCCAATGCGGCTTATGTCTAATAAAGGTTTTTCTCTAGAAGACTACTATTAAAAAAAAAGATAAATTATAATAAATTTTTAATTATTTGCAAAATACTCTTGAAAATTGTCTTTAAAAAATGTCTTGCTGAAAGATTTGTGATACGTTTTAAGAAGATAAGCTTCATTGTCGAAAATTCATTGTTGCCAAATATCAGAATAACAGTATGAGAAATGATTATTTTACTTTTAATTTCAATGAGAAAATATTTTGCATTTTAATTGGATGCATTATCGCGGATTTTATCATATTAATTTTATACGTAAGGCATCATTAGAAAACGAAGAATACTCATTTTAGCAACAAAGCTGGAATGAACCTTTTTCGAGATATTGCACTGTTTTGAATTAAATTTATAGTAAACAGTTATATAACTTTTTTATTGGTCCTACATGAGCATGGTATCTATCGTTAACTGTGACCTGCCCGCGTACTGGCTGAATACCACACATATATCGGGCATTTTTAATTAACTATTTTTTAAAACTATTACTATTATAAACTATTATAAACTACTTTAATTAACTATTTTTTAAATCAATTGTGTCTACTGTTAAAACAACTGTTAAGAAATACAGTAGCTGTATCAACTGTTAAAAAATACACCAGCAAAATGCGGGCATTTCAGACGTTTTAATAGTTGCTGTTGTTGTTGAGAACCAGGCCGTCCGACCTACCAGAAAGGTGTAAGGTAACTGTTCGGACGGCCGGGAAGTGCCACCCAGTTTAAACCGGAACCCAGTGGGGGAGGTATCCACAGGGACCGTACCCTCCTTCCCCTACCACTAACCTCTCGGAAGGACTTACGGACCCACATGTTTAACGTGATCGTACTCCGCATGAACATGGCGGCAGATGTGGCAGCGTGCAAATCTAGCGCGCAAACCATGGGGATACCGCACCCGAGATGTGCCAACAGCACGCGGTGTTCCCAGGTGGTCACCCACTCAAGTATTAACCGCGCCCGATGCTGCTTGATTTCGGTGATCTAACGAGAACCGCTGTTTTCAGCACGGTAGGAGCCGTTGGCTCACACGTTTTAATAGTGTAACATTTAAATGTGTGCTTCTATGTATGTATATGTATTTATGTATCTATGTTAATTCACCGATTTTTCAGTAAATGCGCGTTTGTTTTCTAATGAAAAGGTTTTCTATCAAAGATCGTTAGCAAATAAAGAATTCAAAGACAAAATGAAATATTTTCAATTATTTGAAGGAAGAGGAAAATCACCCACAAAAAACTTCAGGCTAAAAATATTTTGCTGACATATTTATAACAATGAAATACGTTTCATCATTGTAAATATCATATAAAATTTCAAATAATTCAAAATAGATTCAGCAAGTCATTTTTAAATTTATTTTTCAAAGTTCGATCGAATGGAGATGTATCATCGTTTTTAACACTTTACAACAAAGTTGAAAAGTGTTTATGACTTTGTTCATTCTGTCTGTCTGTCTGTCTGTCCGTTAGCACGATAACTGCCGTAAAAATGACTTAATCAAAATGAAATTTTAGTATGTTGTTCAGACGATCTGTAGAACCTATGGGAATATAAATGAATAATATTACCCAATTAGTTTTGGATTGAACCCGGGTTGAAAAAATGAAATACATTGAGCCCTATGGGACCTAATTTTTCAAACATTTTTTAAGCGGATTTAAAATTCACAAATTGCTTCGAAAATTTTAGGTAATATTCAAATTGTTCCATGAAATATATAAAAAAAAAATTAGCGAAATATATTCAGTAGTTTTTTAAATAAAAATTAAAATAATAATTACACCTCTTATATGAAACGATCACGTGACCATGATATGAAACGATCACATGACCCACTTCAAAATGATATATGGCATTCATCTTGTTTCAAAATCGTGATTTTTTTAAGTTCTTTTTAATTCATATTGAGTGTTGTATCCGTCCTAAAACTACTTTATTTTTGCTTAAATTCTGTGCATCTACATACTGAAACAACGCAATGACAATATATTTGAGTTTAAATGCTCATCTAAATTTGATTATTTCTACAACTAAGCCTATTTTTCGCCTATGTAAAATGTAAACAGCAAAATATATAGAATTAGTTGTATTAGAATTCCTGTATTTTTTTAACACAAAATAATTTAGTCCATGGAGTCTGCATGGCTGATATGAATGAAATATTAATTGATTTCATAAAGAGAAGGACGATTTTTTTCGATGAAGTTTCAAGCATAGAGTTTAATTTTTTGTAGCTCCATGGTCTTAAACAAAATGTTTAAATAAAATAAATTATTATATTATTGTGATGAATGAAATGAATGGGAGAAAGTTATGAATGAAATCCTGTTTTTATAGAGAGATCCAGGCGTGTTATTTTTTCTATGACGTCATTTGAATTAATTTCAGTTGTTTTCGATGAAGTTTTCAAATATAATAAATTATCGTAGTATTATGATAATTCTAAAACTATTACCGAGGAATGTATAACATTTTAGAGATGTTTAAACCAGGCAATTTATATTTCAATGCCGTCATTTGAATGAAGTTCATTTTTTTCGATGAAGGTTTAAGTTTTCAAATATAATAAATTAATGCAGTATTGTGATAAGTTTCAAAATATTACCGAGGAATGTATTGCATTTTAAACTTGTTTAAATAAAATTGCATTGAAGTTGGAAAGTGTTTCATAATCAATGCTTTAAGCATGATTGATCTTTCTTGTTTTTTCTTTGCCAGGTGTTTTACGAAGTACACACGCATTTTTGAAAGGAATGGAAGTGAGGTGAATTTTTTTCACTTCTCACATTTTGCGCATTTTTTACTTATCTTTTTTTAAATTTTAAGTTACTTTCATTACCATAGGGAATTGGGGAAAAATTCTACTGGTTATCTCAAAAGACATTATGTTTGCCTGTTTTTGAATTAATTTGTGCCCGCTCGATGAAAGCGTCCAGGGAAATATTTTCGCGGAAGATTGTTATCTTGGTGCCTATAGTTTCCCGTTACCTACCCAAGTAGCAAGCGACACAGCGTATTTGTTCCGGGGCGCCCGCGTAGTCATTGGGCAATTAGGCACCGGACATGTTCCGAGGCGCAACGGTGTAGGGCAAGCATGTCAAACTCAAAGGCTACATGGGCCAAATGAAGAAGATCTAAGTTTATGGGGGCCGCCAAAAAACCCCTTCAATTTTTATAGAGTAGTAGGTTTATTACCTAGTACAGTATATATATATATATATATATATATATATATATATATATATACACTTTGTTATTTCGCAGTAGTGCCAGGAAAACGTAGGTTTTTAAGATCATTGAAGGCGCTCCATCTGTTGCTACAGAAGTCAATTTAGACAGAGATAGATTGTATTTTTGCAATAGTTCATAGACACAATTAAACATATCTTGTCCTGTTGTAGTGCTACACATCGGTACTAGTTCCAATAATTCCTCAAAAATGTTGAAATCCGTGTCGCAAGCACGAAGAAACGCAGCTAACTGAGCTACGCCTCCAATGTCTGTACTCTCGTCACAGGCAATGGAAAAAGCTTCCAAACTGGATGATTTTGCATAGGGGGGATCCAATAAATCATTTCTCCATCTGAAGCTGTGAAACATGGTTTTGTAATATAAACAAACAGAGAACTTCTCATAACCTCTGCTATTTTATAATTGAGTTTCGGTTCTCGTTTTGATTTTAGCGTAATAATTTTGTTGGTGAATCATAGAAATATTATAAGAGAGCAATTTTTTTTAAGTTTGGGTTTTAGAGGAATGGGTGGCAGTGAAATTATTAGGTTATTTCGGATAAAAGAATGGCTGGGACAAGACGTTTTCTGTCTCTTAATAAATATGTATAATTAGAGAAACAAAAATTAAGCTATGAAAATTTTATCAAAACTTTTTACAAATACTCTTATATAGACTGGGCCGCAAAGATATTCGTTGTGGGCCGCGAGTTTGACATGTTTGGTGTAGGAGGATTCAGCTGTATGTGCTGCTGCAATAATTTGCCCCAATAAGGAATGCTATGGAAGACATCTCGGAGATATTGCATGTTATAAAAGCTTTCTCAAAGTTAGGAGCTTCGGGATTTCGCCAAAGATGAGTGTTTTCTACACTAATATACGTTTTAATAGTGTAGATAATCACGCTTTAATAGTGTAGTTCTACACTTTTTAATAGTGTAGATCAGTTGCATGGATTGAAATTTCATTCTAAAGTATCAAAATAAAGTTGAGCGTGAGGGACTATAAAGAAATTATTATTTTTCGTTATCGGATGCGTTACCACTAATTCAGACATAACCAATTTACAATAAATAAAACTGCTGCTTGAGAGAAAAACAACTTTCTAATACTTTCTTGAAGAAAGCAATCATAGAAAACCTAATAGTAATTGTAGGCACCTAATTTTCCTATACCTGATTTCTTCAAAGGAAGTATATTTCGAGCATGTTTGGCTGATATCGTAAGCCACGATTCTTAACTTCAGGTGTCTATTGTTAGCAATATTAGTCGCGTTTATTGCTCGCTACACGGGCATACATGGCGCCCATTCCGGGCTTTTTTAATTAACCTAAAAAAAAAAAAAAATTCAACTATTTGTTTAAACTATTAGCTAGCTGCGGGCACCGCGGTCAGTGATATTTTAAATGGTTATCTATAGTTATTGAATTGCCTTTTTGTGTTACCTAATCTAATCTAACGCCTAATAAAATACCAAGAATGTTTATTGTAAATGTAATTTTGTTTCAAAGAATAAAGAAAACCCTTTCAGAGCGTTAGAACAAATATATATATATATAAAGTCATTAATATTATTATTATTTATTTGGCAATGTTTAACATTACCAAACTAATTATTTATTTATTTGGTAACATAAACATAAACATTTTGTAAAATTCGTTTTACATTGTGCGCTGATATTAGCTAGAAATTAAATTAGAGCTAATTGCGCTAATGAAAACTAAAAATTGCATGTGATTTTAAACTCGTATATTAATATTTATACACCATCTTGCAATATACAATGAGAATATAGTTCGATCCTAACTTATGAATATAGAAGACAATCAATTTTATTAGTAAAATATGGGTACACTTTTTAAAGATATTTTGATAAAGGACGTTACACGTTAATTTGCGGATTGTGTTAATTAAGGGTCCGTTGATAATTAGATCTGACTTAAACTGCAAACGACAAATTGTTATTGATACATTGTAGGGAATGACATTCGTTGGATTTTTGAAAAATTATTTAGATGGCATGGCACGGTTTTATTTTATTATTTAGCATTTGGATTTTCTAGATTACAGTTTGCATTTTTTCGGTTGAAGTATATTTTAGAGAATTTTTTGTATTTGTTTAAAGGGCGGTTGATTTAGGTTTTGGTTTTCTTCGACAGCTTACAGCATCTTTCCTAGTAAGTCGTTTAAATAGATCTGATAATAACTCACTGAAAGTTTATGAGTGTGATTTAATAAAGTTTAGAAAGTTGTGAGATATTATCCAAATGTATGTGACGATAATGTATTATTATTATTTGATTATTATTTGATTTTTTATAATACTTGATGCTCACTTCCAACATTTCGACCAACTTGAACTTTCTTAGACATATTTGACTACTATTGATAAGGTTATGAGGAGTTCCATTCCGTTCACTTCTTTATCATATTACTATTTTTGAAAGTAGGCGTTATGTTTTTCATTTGCATATGAACAGCGTGAAATATCAGAAGTAGTTGTGTATTCGGGCTAGAACGCACTGGTAAACGACGTTTCAATACTTTTGTGTAAAGAATGGACGTTTCGGAACTTTTTCCAAATGTCATAATAAAAATAAAATCATTATATTTATGCACCTAATATTATGAAATAATGGCATATTCAAAGGGAAGGGAGAAATAATATCTATTTTACACATTGCTATATACAAGTTAGGATCAAAATGTTCGGAGACTGTGCTGATATCTCCAACCCTGATTGGAGGAGAGGGGAATTATTTTACCGTGGGGTAGAGGCACATGTGACGCGAGATGTGAGAAAGAAGAAGCAAGTGTTTTTCCAGACAATGCGTGTCAGTGAAATGTAGTCGTTTGCGTTCGCCGAAAATGGAAATGGCGTTTGAAGAACAACGTACGAATATAAAATTCTGCCAGCATTTCGGTGAAATCGCCAACAGAAACATTATGTTTTGTCGGCGATTCCCCAAAACGCTGGCAGAATTTGTTATTCGTACGGTGTTCTTCAAACGCCATTTTCATTTTCCACGAACGCAAAAGCCTACAATTCACTGACACGCATTGTTTAGAAAAACCTTGCACTGCGGACCTGATTCTTCCTTTTCACATCTCGCGTGACATGTGCCTAGCCTCTACGCCAGGGTAAAATAGTTCCCCTCTCTTCCAATCAGGGTTGGAGATATCAGCACAGTCTCCGAACTTTTTGATCTTACCTTGTATTATACTATATTAATTATTAAAATATATATAATTAGTAATTTTTAAAATGAATAGATATCTTTAAAGATTTACTTAAAAATAAAAATGTAAATTTAGTAATTTTAGTTGCACGTCCAAAGATTTTGAAACATTTGAAAACTTCATCCAAAATTATAGTTTACAGTTCTTCTGAATGCAGACATGGCTTCAGCAGAACGAGTTTAATCTTCTACAGGCCACATTCATACTCAAATTTCTTTTTATTACTTTTTACATATATCACATTTTCATGTTTTAGTTTAGAGATATCAATTATGAGAATAAAGGGAAAAAATTCCTTGAACGATTTTTGTAATCTTCCCAATTGGGAACATTGATCATATATGACTAAGCATACTAACCACGCTTCAAAAATAGATTATAGTGAATAGTAGATTAGCTAACAGATTAATAAAAGTAATTAAAATAATTTATTTTTAAATTTAACACAGTTGTGAATTTAATTGGAAGTATGTAAAATAAAATAATGAAAGTTACACATAATTTAATGTCATGGGTACATTACATTCTATTTTTGCATTTACTCCAAACTGTGGGCATCTATCTTGGGATGTTTTCGTGAGGTAATGCACCTGTCACTTCTCCTCTGTGATATACAGTGAATTTTTGGTCCATCCTTTCTTGCTGCAACTCGTAAAAAGTGTAGTTCTAACTGCAACTCGTAAAAAGTTTCTTGCTGCAACTTGTAACTTCTCGACGAAACTCCAGATGAGTAATTAATTGGAAGTATGTAAAATAAAATAATAAAAGTTACACATAATTTAATGTTATGGGCGTATTCATTCTATTTTTGCATTTACTCCAAACTGTGCGTATCTATCTTGAGATGTTTTCGTGAGGTGTAATGCACCTGTCACTTTTCCTCTGTGATATGCAGTGAATTTTTGGTCCATCCTTTCTTGCTGCAACTCGTAAAAAGTGATCATAACTTCTCGACTAGACTCCAGATGAGTAATTAATTGGAAGTATGTAAAATAAAATAATAAAAGTTACACATAATTTAATGTTATGGGTACATTACATTCTATTTTTGCATTTGCTCCAAACTGTGCGCATCTATCTTGAGATGATTTCGTGAAGTAGTGCACCTGTCACTTTTCCCCTGTGATATATACAGTGAATTTTTGGTCCATCCTTTTTTGCTGCAACTCGTAAAAAGTGATCATAATTTCTCGACGAAACTCCAGATGAGTAATATGCGTATTCTTTTGACGAGTTGCTGTATGTAAAAGCCATATTCAATGCGTTCCCAAATACATTTCAATACCATTTCTTATTGTGAAGCTGGGGATGGTAGCTGCTCAATGTTCTGTCTAATGGGTCTATTGCTTCCATTCCGGAATTATATTTATAAATCAAAAGTGGTTGTTATATATCCACTTTTTTTTCATTTTCCATATGAATATCTTTTAGCTAACTGGGTTAGTTGGTAAGAGTCATAATTTGAAGCAATGGCCATTATGGCATTACCGTTCTAACGGTATTCAAATACTGATCCATCACTTCGGTAATCAAATGTATCTCTCTCTGTTTTTCGCATCTCTTTATAAGGCATCAGTGAACAGTTTTTAGTTTGGTGGTCTTGGATAGTTTCATCAACTCCTATGTTTCGCTCTACTAATTACTTCACCAAATTATTAGAAGTAAAAAAAAAATCTGATGTGGGCAGCATATGATTTTCCCTACAGACTCATTCATTTTTTCTTTCTCTTTTTATAACTCATTAAATTGGGTTTAATGGCACAAAATAACGCGGAAAATTATTTAAAATTGCACTGAATTCAGTTTAATTTCAATTTTCGTTTTTATCCGGTGATTGGACGTATTTTTTAGGGCGACGTGGCAAAAATACGAAACAACTACAATATTCCGAGAATGGCCAGTCCTAGAGTTATTGGGTTAATCTTATTCTCGCTAAAAATGCGTATAAAACAAGCATTTAATTGATACATTTGAGATTACGTAGTCTTTTATTTTAGATCTTGGTAATTTTTACGAGTCATTCTGCGAAAAAAGACATTTTGTTTCTTTTCGATCGTACCAAAATCTAATCTAATAGTGCTAGCCAATATTCCCGTTCGGAAACATGCTAATTTGATGCATTATAGCAAAGGGATTTCTTATTAATATTATTATATCTTATGTTATTTTATTAAACTGACCTTTTTAGCTATGTCTACGGTGAGGTTTAAAACAGTCAATCCCGAAGGGCAGTAACGTTCGCCCTTGTATTACTCAGCGCCAGTACGCACGAAGGATTGAAGAGAGTGTGAGGCGAAAAACAACAATACAGCGGAAAGGAGTGGGAAAAGATGCCGCACGTTTCTTCTTGCAAGTCTCAGCTCGCCAGTCCAGTCTCAAGGTGACCGAAGAGGTAGGGGTTGGAGGGCAAAAGGCAAGAGCGAATCGGGTTTATATCAGGTGAAACGATTGGTTTTTATGCTAAAAAAGAATGTATCAAGGCTTACCTTTTACATAGTAAGATAACAGGAAAAGCAATGGAAATAAGATGGGCTAAAATTGAGAAAAATATGTATACTCTCCCCTAAACAATTCACAATTTGTAAACGATTCCCCAGCAGAAAATTTTCCTGTTAAATTAAGAATTTAAGAAAAAAATTTCTGTCGATACTTGCAGTTATCGGATTGGACTAGATTGGATTGCTTTGACCCACTAGTGTTTTTTTTTTCTGCGCAAGGCAGCTCTTTTAAAGAAAGTTACAATTTAAAGTAGATGCGCTATCACTACGAAAAGGCATGCATATAGGATAGGGCTCCTGCAGGTACCCGGATTCAAACACGACTCCTACACACTAAAATATATGGGTATAAATACACACAAAAACAGGGTTTACTGGCACTAGAATGGCACTTTTAAGCAGGTAAATTTTCAGTTACGCACCTAGACACGTAACTATATCTGTATGAATGTGTTATTTTATTAATTTATATGAGAATTGCGCGAAATAATAGGTATATTTTATTTTGCGCTGAAAAGACCATTTTAAGGGAACGGTGGACGTTGAAATGAGCAAAAATCGACTAAAAAAAGGTTTTTTTTAAAAATATATAACATTATTTTACACATTTAACCTTTTGCTTAAGGGTGGGACAGCGTCCATCCCAAACGAAAAACCTCCCAAAAAGACAGGTATGTGACATACCCTATCCCAAACAGTTTGAACCAGCTCCGTGAATTTGGCCCCCCCGTGGAAAGCACAAACGACAAAAACAAGTGGAATCGTTTGTACTTCGTTTGTGCTGGTTTGTGCTGCAAAAATTTTCGTTTGTGCTTCTTTCGTTTTCGATTTATAGCCTTTTCTTTTCCGGGGGGGCTAACTTCACGCTCAGCCATTGTTTACATAAGAGATATTACATGAATATCGAAAAAACGTTTATGCCATTCGTTTGTGCTTCGTTTGTGCTGGTTTGTGCAGCAAAAATTTTTCTTCTGACCCTTTTCAAATTTGAACTATAAAGCTTTCATTTGTTTGGCGCCAAAACTGGCTTTGTTGACATACAAGAAATTTAAGGAATTTCGGAAAAACGTTTATGCCATTCGTTTGTGCTTCGTTTGTGCTGGTTTGTGCCGCAAAAATTTTCGTTTGTGCTCTTTTCGTTTTCGATTTATAGACGTTTCTTTCCCCGGGGGGGCTAACTTCACGATCAGCTGTTGTTTACATAAGAGAAATTACATCAATATCCAAAAAACGTTTATGCCATTCGTTTGTGCTTCGTTTGTGCTGGTTTGTGCAGCAAAAATTTTTCTTCTGACCCTTTTCAAATTTAAACTATAAAGCTTTCATTTGTTTGGCGGGAAAACCGGCTTTGTTGACATACAAGAAATTAAAGGAATTTCGAAAAAACGTTTATGCCATTCGTTTGTGCTTCGTTTGTGCTGGTTTGTGCCGCAAAAATTTTCGTTTGTGCTCTTTTCGTTTTCGATTTATAGACGTTTCTTTCCCCGGGGGGGCCAACTTCACGATCAGCTGTTGTTTACATAAGAGAAATTACATCAATATCGAAAAAACGTTTATGCCATTCGTTTGTGCTTCGTTTGTGCTGGTTTGTGCAGCAAAAAGTTTTCTTCGGACCCTTTTCAAATTTGAATTATAAAGCTTTCATTTGTTTGGCGGGAAAACCGGGTTTGTTGACATACAAGAAATTAAAGGAATTTCGAAAAAACGTTTATGCCATTCGTTTGTGCTTCGTTTGTGCTGGTTTGTGCCGCAAAAATTTTCGTTTGTGCTTTTTTCGTTTTCGATTTACAGACGTTTCTTTTCAAGGGGGGGCCAACTTCACGATCAGCTGTTGTTTACATAAGAGAAATTACATCAATATCCAAAAAACGTTTATGCCATTCGTTTGTGCTTCGTTTGTGCTGGTTTGTGCAGCAAAAAGTTTTCTTAGGACCCTTTTCAAATTTGAATTATAAAGCTTTCATTTGTTTGGCGGGAAAACCGGCTTTGTTGACATACAAGAAATTAAAGGAATTTCGAAAAAACGTTTATGCCATTCGTTTGTGCTTCGTTTGTGCTGGTTTGTGCCGCAAAAATTTTCGTTTGTGCTCTTTTCGTTTTCGATTTATAGACGTTTCTTTCCCCGGGGGGGCCAACTTCACGATCAGCTGTTGTTTACATAAGAGAAATTACATCGATATCCAAAAAACGTTTATGCCATTAGTTTGTGCTTCGTTTGTGCTGGTTTGTGCAGGAAAAAGTTTTCTTAGGACCCTTTTCAAATTTGAATTATAAAGCTTTCATTTGTTTGGCGGGAAAACCGGGTTTGTTGACATAAAAGAAATTAAAGGAATTTTGAAAAAACGTTTATGCCATTCGTTTGTGCTTCGTTTGTGCTGGTTTGTGCCGCAAAAATTTTCGTTTGTGCTCCTTTCGTTTTCGATTTATAGACGTTTCTTTTCCCGGGGGGCTAACTTCACGATCAGCTGTTGTTTACATAAGAGAAATTACATCAATATCCAAAAAACGTTTATTCCATTCGTTTGTGCTTCGTTTGTGCTGGTTTGTGCAGCAAAAAGTTTTCTTCGGACCCTTTTCAAATTTGAATTATAAAGCTTTCATTTGTTTGGCGGGAAAACCGGGTTTGTTGACATACAAGAAATTAAAGGAATTTCGGAAAAACGTTTATGCCATTCGTTTGTGCTTCGTTTGTGCTGGTTTGTGCCGCAAAAATTTTCGTTTGTGCTTCTTTCGTTTTCGATTTATAGCATTTCTTTTCATTTGCTTCGTGTGAAGTTGGCCCCCCCGTGGAAAGCACAAACGACAAAAACTAGTGGAATCGTTTGTACATCGTTTGTGCTGGTTTGTGCCGCAAAAATTTTCGTTTGTGCTTCTTTCGTTTTCGATTTATAGCATTTCCTTTCATTTGCTTCGTGTGAAGTTAGCCCCCCCGTGGAAAGCACAAACGACAAAAACTAGTGGAATCGTTTGTACTTCGTTTGTGCTGGTTTGTGCCGCAAAAATTTTAGTTTGTGCTTCTTTCGTTTTCGATTTATAGCATTTCCTTTCGTTTGCTTCGTGTGAAGTTGGCCCCCCGTGGAAAGCACAAGCGACAAAAACTAGTGGAATCGTTTGTACTTCGTTTGTGCTGGTTTGTGCCGCAAAAATTTTAGTTTGTGCTTCTTTCGTTTTCGATTTATAGCATTTCCTTTCGTTTGCTTCGTGTAAAGTTGGCCCCCCCGTGGAAAGCACAAACGACAAAAACTAGTGGAATCGTTTGTACTTCGTTTGTGCTGGTTTGTGCCGCAAAAATTTTCGTTTGTGCTTCTTTCGATTTCGATTTATAGCATTTCCTTTCATTTGTTTCGTGTGAAGTTGGCCCCCCCCCGTGGAAAGCACAAACGACAAAAACTAGTGGAATCGTTTGTACTTCGTTTGTGCTGGTTTGTGCCTCAAAAATTTTCGTTTGTGCTTCTTTCGTTTTCGATTTATAGCATTTCCTTTCATTTGCTTCGTGTGAAGTTGGCCCCCCGTGGAAAGCACAAACGACAAAAACTAGTGGAATCGTTTGTACTTCGTTTGTACTGGTTTGTGCCGCAAAAATTTTCGTTTGTGCTTCTTTCGTTTTCGATTTATAGCATTTCCTTTCATTTGCTTCGTGTGAAGTTGGCCCCCCCATGGAAAGCACAAACGACAAAAACTAGTGGAATCGTTTGTACTTCGTTTGTGCTGGTTTGTGCCGCAAAAATTTTCGTTTGTGCTTCTTTCGTTTTCGATTTATAGCATTTTCTTTTCCGGGGGGGCTAACTTCACGCTCAGCCATTGTTTACATAAGAGATATTACATGAATATCGAAAAAACGTTTATGCCATTCGTTTGTGCTTCGTTTGTGCTGGTTTGTGCAGCAAAAAGTTTTCTTCGGACCCTTTTCAAATTTGAACTATAAAGCTTTCATTTGTGTGGCGCGAAAACGGGCTTTGTTGACATAAAATAAATTTCACGAGTTTTAGAAAGGTCTTTATGCCATTCTTTTGTAATTCGTTTCTACCGCTTTGTACCGGCTTGCACCTCAACGATTTTCCTTTTATTCATTTCAGATATATTCATTTCAGATTTATTGAGCTTCACATTTTCCACCACCTTTCATGTAGCCAGCGAAAGCAGTCTGAACCAACTTTCGTAAAAACAAGCTGCACAATAAGCCCTTGCAATGGGCGCTCATAAAGGAGGTAAGGAGGAGGACTTTTCCGCCTTTAAACGGTCAAGGTCACAAATCTAGGTGTCAAGCTAGTCGATATTGACATCTTATCTGTGAGTTAGGAAATATTTCTTCCTTCTGTTAATTTTTATGTAGAGCAAACCTGGCTCAGAACAAGTCGATTCGTTTGCACTAGGGGTGACGAAAGCTGAACTGATTCCACATGCACTAATATTGAATGCTGAAATTAGAAAAAGTATTAAAAAGTGTTGAAAAGTTTTTAATATTATTTTATCGCAAATGTAATGTTATTCACGAGTGGGTCCAAATTCAACATCCGCGTTCAGCTTGTTGGATTACATGTTTACAAATTCTTGACTTCACTCCATGAACTTTTGGAACAATATATTATTCGGGATCTAATTGTTGCTGGTGTTGAGATAGAGGCTGGTGTTAAGATAGAAGCTATAATTTTTGAAAAGCTAGTATAATGGCCTGGCAATGTAAAAAATTTTAAACAGCAGCAAGCTTTTTATTTTGAATCTAAGAAGGTCAAAGATGTTGGAATGAAAACGAAACACAAACTATCCCAAAGCTTCTGAAAGGTTACTCAAAATTGTGACAATGTGAAGATCGGTCGGTTATGTGGAAGGCCCAGACCACACGGCCAACCCTAGGGCTTACGGCAGTTTAATGTGTGGCCGGGAGAGGTTAGTCGAAACCGACCTCCACGGTCAGCCACCAAGTTTTAGTCTGCATTTATTTAAAATTCAATAAAGTGGTTACATGGTAAATATTTATATATATATATATACAGACAGTAATACAGTTTTACATGTTTTACATAAAATACAGTGGGAAGGGGGGGGGGGCAAAGAAACGTAGATTTTAACAAATTTTGAATTTTGAGGTAAAAATTAAGTTATTTTCTTAAAATGAAATTAAATTTATGTAAAAACGTATGGCCAAAAGAATCCGAGCAACCTCGGGAAAAGGGACAATACAGTAAAAACCAACAAAAAGAAAGCAAAAAGAACATGGCTGAACAAAGGTTACATGCAATCAGTTGAGGTAATCGGATAAGACAAAGTTAAATGCAATACATGTACATGGTAAGACTTTCAAATATATGAACAGCCGAGGAACACAGGGAAAACAGATATATACAACAGAGGAATATAAACAGGAAACAAAATATACAAAAGATGGACACCAAAAAGTGTAAGTACAGGAACAATAAGAGACAAACGCCTGGAACAGGGGGTAGACAACATTGACCGAAGAAAATTGAAAGCCGTTGGCACCAAGTTTGCTAAGGAACCTGATGGGAGAGTTCTCTCGCAATTAAAACACAGTTTTTCAACCTATTTAAAATAATTTTATTGGTTCTGACACCAGAGAACCATGTCGCACGAAGATTATCTGGAGGACGGGTTAAGTGAAATTTTGAGGTATGGGGGCAATTAAAAACATAATGATCTACGTCACCATATGAATTACAAAGACAATTTGAAGAACGTTTATGTTTGAAAAAATGAAGATAGTCAAGAAAAGGACCATGACCCGTTAAAAAATAGATTAAGAATTTGTTATAAATTTGAAAATTGAGGTTGACTTTGGGTAAATAGCTTAGAATTCTGGCATGGTCAGGAGTCCGGGGGGAAATATAATCATTAAGAAGAGATTGCCAATTTTTAAGAAGGAAAGATTTATAATTATTAATCAAAAAGGAGTAGGGAAAAGGTATAAGGAGTGGGGTGCCGGAGATCGTAGCTTGTTTGGCCAGTTCATCGGCGACTTCGTTGCCCTGAATGTTAGAATGGGCCTTGATCCAGGATAAGTTAATAAATGATTTGTAGGGGTGAGCATTAGTTTTAATTTTAGATAGAAATTTCGTTTTATTCTTGATAGATTTAAAAGCCGAAATAGATGACTGACTGTCCGAAAAGATGTTGATTTTTAAATTGTTTTTGCCGGCCCAGAGGATGGCCTGGTTGATGGCCTCAAGTTCGGCTTGAAAAACTGTGTTTCCAGTTCTAAGTTTAAAGGATAATGATTCGATCAGTCGATCATTTTCGAAAATGCATATTGATAAACCTACATTATTATCCAGTTTTGACCATCTGTGAATACATTAAACCTAGAAAACGAGGAAGGGTTTGAGGAAGAAATATTTAAAACACGAAAGGGAGGAGGAAGGCTAGAAAGAGATAAATTTTTTACAGTTTTAAAATTTTAAAGAGTTTTTATTCTTAATATTGTGTTTTTAATGTGGCTTATACTGTGAGTAAACTATTTTTAAATACTGACAAGTAGTTAAGAAGAATTTAACGAATTGTTCTTAATTTTGTCATGGCGGACTATAGTGGTTCGACTTCAGAAGAAGTTGAGCCAGTGTTACACAAAGCATTTTTGGAGTGTGCAACTTGAATAACTTGTTCATTTCTGTTTCTGATAGAAAATCGGCCTTTAAACATAGGCTCAGTTTCGATCTCAATAGAGAAAACGCGCTGAAGATTTTTGAACAAGCATTGAATGATAGGAATAAACCTACAGAGCGGAAGTAAGTTCTGATGACAACACACACTTTTCGGATAAAATTAATTAGCTTTAGTGGAACTTTTGAATAGAAAAGTGCAAGATAATGACACTGACCTCCTTAGGAGAGTGGTCAGCATCGAATAAAAAGTATATTCAGGCAGTAATGGTATAAATGGTATCATAAAGACAGAGGTAAATGTTCACTTCGTTGATCGGGAACACTGTTGGATGGATTTGAATGTGATTAAACTACGTTCGGAATTAAATCGAAGAAATAGTATCAGGGAAAACATGAGGGAAACTGTCAATGATGTTGCTGAATAGAGCAATGGAAATGCTGAACAGTGGCCAAATTTACAAGATGGAGCTAGTATTGCTCAACTGCACATACACAGGGATATGTTTATAAATACTATGGGATCTGGTTTTAAAAAGGCGATAAGGGATATATTGCTACACCGAAATCAAAGACAGTTGTAAACGGTTCATGTAAAGTTTCCACATTAGTGGCGGTTGAGAAACGTCCCAGAATGGGAGTAATATTTCTCTTGAGACTGAGTTCAAATGCGAGAGCCGATGATATTGAAATTGATTTAAAGAACGGTCTTATTGATAATTTCATTTGTACGCCATTAGTTACTAAATGTAATACCTACTTTCCTTTTCATGTTGAGGTCCAGGAACAGGACATGGCAAAGTTGTTGAAAGTGATGTTTGGCCCTATGGATGTTTCATTACCAAATTAGTTGGTAAACTTAATGATAAGCAGATTCTTCAAGAGGGTGAAATGCGTGGCCATGAGAATGAAGCAGGGAAGTGACTACCTGATGAGTCTTTGATCACTGGTGGATGTGTTGTAAATCGTGACATGAAAATTTATTATCAGAATGTTAGGGGTCTACGGACAAAAACAAACAAACTATTCTTATCGGTATTAACTCAAAACTATGATGTAATATGTTTAACTGAGACCTGGCTCTGTGAAAATATTAGTAGTGCGGAATGTTTTGATGACAGATATACAATTATACGTGGAGATTGGACTAATATGGATATTCGAGACCTTCGTGCCGGGGGCTTGTTTATTGTACTCAATTCTAACATTGTGTTCAATGAGTTATCCATGGGTGAAAATCAAACGGAATCGGTATGGTTAAAAATTGATCGTGCTTTTGGTAAATATTTGTTTCTCTGTGTGGTATATATAAACCCTTCTTCCAGTTTTGATACGTATGATGAATTCATCAATTTGTTCGAAGTTAATTTTAATTTTTTCAATTACGACATTGTTACTATGGGTGACTTTAATTTACATGGTATTGTTTTGCCTTTTGTCATGTCAAATGAGGTTAATTAGACTAATACTGAAATGTTACTTCTAAATTTTTTAAGCTTCTATGAATTGAATCAATTGAATAATGCTAGGAATAGTAACGACAGATTTAGATCTGGTTATTTCAAACGTTTTTTCAAAATTCATTTAATTCCTATTATGTGAACAAAACCAATTTGTCCCTCAGAAAAATGAAAGCTTTATATTTTGGATATGAAAAGGGTCCGAAGAAATTTTTTTCCGGAACAAACTAGTACAAACGAAGTACAAACGAATGACATAAACGGTTTTTTGAAATACAATTAATTTCTGCTATGTAAATAAAACCCACTTGTCCCCAAGACAAATGAAAGCTTTATACTTTGGATATGAAAAGGATCCGAAGAAATTTTTTCCGGAACAAACTAGTACAAACGAAGCACAAACGAATGGCATAAACAGTTTTTTAAAATTCATTTAATTTCTGTTATGTAAAAAAAAAAAAAACACTTGTCCCGGAGACAAATGAAAGCTTTATACTTTGCATATGCAAAGGGTCCGAAATTTTTTTTCCCCGGAACAAACAAGTACAAATGAAATACAAACGAATGGCATTAACGGTTTTTCGAAATTAATTTAATTTCTTGTATGTAAACAAACCCTGTTTTCGCGCCAAACAAATAAAAGATTTATAGTTCAAATTTGAAACGGGTCTGAAGAAAACTTTTTGCGTCACAAACCAGCACAAACGAAGTACAAACGATTCCACTAGTTTTTGTCGTTTGTGCTTTCGACGGGGGGGCCAACTTCACACGAAGCAAACGAAAGGAAATGCTATAAATCGAAAACGAAAGAAGCACAAACGAAAATTTTTGCGGCACAAACCAGCACAAACGAAGTACAAACGATTCCACTAGTTTTTGTCGTTTGTGCTTTCCACGGGGGGGCCAACTTCACACGAAGCAAACGAAAGGAAATGCTATAAATCGAAAACGAAAGAAGCACAAACGAAAATTTTTGCGGCACAAACCAGCACAAACGAAGTACAAACGATTCCACTAGTTTTTGTCGTTTGTGCTTTCCACGGGGGGGCCAACTTCGCATAAAGTAAATGAAAGGAAATGCTATAAATCGAAAACGAAAGAAGCACAAACGAAAATTTTATCGGCACAAACCAGCACAAACGAAGTACAAACGATTCCACTAGTTTTTGTCGTTTGTGCTTTCCACGGGGGGGCCAACTTCACATAAAGTAAATGAAAGGAAATGCTATAAATCGAAAACGAAAGAAGCACAAACGAAAATTTTTGCGGCACAAACCAGCACAAACGAAGTACAAACGATTCCACTAGTTTTTGTCGTTTGTGCTTTCCACGGGGGGGCCAACTTCACACGAAGTAAACGAAAGGAAATGCTATAAATCGAAAACGAAAGAAGCACAAAAGAAAATTTTTGCGGCACAAACCAGCACAAACGAAGTACAAACGATTCCACTAGTTTTTGTCGTTTGTGCTTTCCACGGGGGGGCCAACTTCACACGAAGCAAACGAAAGGAAATGCTATAAATCGAAAACGAAAGAAGCACAAACGAAAATTTTTGCGGCACAAACCAGCACAAACGAAGTACAAACGATTCCACTAGTTTTTGTCGTTTGTGCTTTCCACGGGGGGGCCAACTTCACACGAAGCAAACGAAAGGAAATGCTATAAATCGAAAACGAAAGAAGCACAAACGAAAATTTTTGCGGCACAAACCAGTACAAACGAAGTACAAACGATTCCACTAGTTTTTGTCGTTTGTGCTTTCCACGGGGGGGCCAACTTCACATAAAGTAAATGAAAGGAAATGCTATAAACCGAAAACGAAAGAAGCACAAACGAAAATTTTATCGGCACAAACCAGCACAAACGAAGTACAAACGATTCCACTAGTTTTTGTCGTTTGTGCTTTCCACGGGGGGGCCAACTTCACACGAAGCAAACGAAAGGAAATGCTATAAATCGAAAACGAAAGAAGCACAAACGAAAATTTTTGCGGCACAAACCAGCACAAACGAAGTACAAACGATTCCACTAGTTTTTGTCGTTTGTGCTTTCCACGGGGGGGCCAACTTCACACGAAGCAAATGAAAGGAAATGCTATAAATCGAAAACGAAAGAAGCACAAACGAAAATTTTTGCGGCACAAACCAGCACAAACGAAGTACAAACGATTTCACTAGTTTTTGTCGTTTGTGCTTTCCACGGGGGGGCCAACTTCACACGAAGCAAACGAAAGGAAATGCTATAAATCGAAAACGAAAGAAGCACAAACGAAAATTTTTGCGGCACAAACCAGCACAAATGAAGTACAAACGATTCCACTAGTTTTTGTCGTTTGTGCTTTCCACGGGGGGGGGGGGGCAACTTCACACGAAGCAAACGAAAGGAAATGCTATAAATCGAAAACGAAAGAAGCACAAACGAAAATTTTTGCGGCACAAACCAGCACAAACGAAGTACAAACGATTCCACTAGTTTTTGTCGTTTGTGCTTTCCACGGGGGGGCCAACTCCACACGAAGCAAACGAAAGGAAATGCTATAAATCGAAAACGAAAGAAGCACAAACGAAAATTTTTGCGGCACAAACCAGCACAAACGAAGCACAAACGAATGGCATAAACGTTTTTCCGAAATTCCTTTAATTTCTTATATGTCAACAAACCCGGTTTTCCCGCCAAACAAATGAAAGCTTTATAATTCAAATTTGAAAAGGGTCCTAAGAAAACTTTTTGCTGCACAAACCAGCACAAACGAATGGCATAAACGTTTTTTGGATATTGATGTAATTTCTCTCATGTAAACAACAGCTGATCGTGAAGTTGGCCCCCCCCGGGAAAAGAAACGTCTATAAATCGAAAACGAAAAGAGCACAAACGAAAATTTTTGCGGCACAAACCAGCACAAACGAAGCACAAACGAATGGCATAAACGTTTTTTCGAAATTCGTTTAACTTCTTGTATGTCAACAAACCCGGTTTTCCCGCCAAACAAATGAAAGCTTTATAATTCAAATTTGAAAAGGGTCCGAAGAAAACTTTTTGCTGCACAAACCAGCACAAACGAAGCACAAACGAATGGCATAAACGTTTTTTGGATATCGATGTAATTTCTCTTATGTAAACAACAGCTGATCGTGAAGTTGGCCCCCCCGGGGAAAGAAACGTCTATAAATCGGAAACGAAAAGAGCACAAACGAAAATTTTTGCGGCACAAACCAGCACAAACGAAGCACAAACGAATGGCATAAACGTTTTTTCGAAATTCCTTTAATTTCTTGTATGTCAACAAAGCCGGTTTTCCCGCCAAACAAATGAAAGCTTTATAGTTTAAATTTGAAAAGGGTCAGAAGAAAAATTTTTGCTGCACAAACCAGCACAAACGAAGCACAAACGAATGGCATAAACGTTTTTTGGATATTGATGTAATTTCTCTTATGTAAACAACAGCTGATCGTGAAGTTGGCCCCCCCGGGAAAAGAAACGTCTGTAAATCGAAAACGAAAAAAGCACAAACGAAAATTTTTGCGGCACAAACCAGCACAAACGAAGCACAAACGAATGGCATAAACGTTTTTTCGAAATTCCTTTAATTTCTTGTATGTCAACAAACCCGGTTTTCCCGCCAAACAAATGAAAGCTTTATAATTCAAATTTGAAAAGGGTCCGAAGAAAACTTTTTGCTGCACAAACCAGCACAAACGAAGCACAAACGAATGGCATAAACGTTTTTTCGATATTGATGTAATTTCTCTTATGTAAACAACAGCTGATCGTGAAGTTGGCCCCCCCGGGGAAAGAAACGTCTATAAATCGAAAACGAAAAGAGCACAAACGAAAATTTTTGCATCACAAACCAGCACAAACGAAGCACAAACGAATGGCATAAACGTTTTTTCGAAATTCCTTTAATTTCTTGTATGTCAACAAAGCCGGTTTTCCCGCCAAACAAATGAAAGCTTTATAGTTTAAATTTGAAAAGGGTCAGAAGAAAAATTTTTGCTGCACAAACCAGCACAAACGAAGCACAAACGAATGGCATAAACGTTTTTTGGATATTGATGTAATTTCTCTTATGTAAACAACAGCTGATCGTGAAGTTGGCCCCCCCGGGAAAAGAAACGTCTGTAAATCGAAAACGAAAAAAGCACAAACGAAAATTTTTGCGGCACAAACCAGCACAAACGAAGCACAAACGAATGGCATAAACGTTTTTTCGAAATTCCTTTAATTTCTTGTATGTCAACAAACCCGGTTTTCCCGCCAAACAAATGAAAGCTTTATAATTCAAATTTGAAAAGGGTCCGAAGAAAACTTTTTGCTGCACAAACCAGCACAAACGAAGCACAAACGAATGGCATAAACGTTTTTTCGATATTGATGTAATTTCTCTTATGTAAACAACAGCTGATCGTGAAGTTGGCCCCCCCGGGGAAAGAAACGTCTATAAATCGAAAACGAAAAGAGCACAAACGAAAATTTTTGCGGCACAAACCAGCACAAACGAAGCACAAACGAATGGCATAAACGTTTTTTCGAAATTCCTTTAATTTCTTGTATGTCAACAAAGCCGGTTTTCCCGCCAAACAAATGAAAGCTTTATAGTTTAAATTTGAAAAGGGTCAGAAGAAAAATTTTTGCTGCACAAACCAGCACAAACGAAGCACAAACGAATGGCATAAACGTTTTTTGGATATTGATGTAATTTCTCTTATGTAAACAACAGCTGATCGTGAAGTTAGCCCCCCCGGGGAAAGAAACGTCTATAAATCGAAAACGAAAAGAGCACAAACGAAAATTTTTGCGGCACAAACCAGCACAAACGAAGCACAAACGAATGGCATAAACGTTTTTCCGAAATTCCTTAAATTTCTTGTATGTCAACAAAGCCAGTTTTGGCGCCAAACAAATGAAAGCTTTATAGTTCAAATTTGAAAAGGGTCAGAAGAAAAATTTTTGCTGCACAAACCAGCACAAACGAAGCACAAACGAATGGCATAAACGTTTTTTCGATATTCATGTAATATCTCTTATGTAAACAATGGCTGAGCGTGAAGTTAGCCCCCCCGGAAAAGAAAAGGCTATAAATCGAAAACGAAAGAAGCACAAACGAAAATTTTTGCAGCACAAACCAGCACAAACGAAGTACAAACGATTCCACTAGTTTTTGTCGTTTGTGCTTTCCACGGGGGGGCCAACTTCACGGAGCCGTTTGAACCCCTTTGCAGGCATTGGCGTCCATGGGCATCGGCGACAGAAACATTGACAATGCCTGCAAAGGGGTCCGAACTGTTTGGGATAGGGTATGTCAAATACCTGTCTTTTTGGGAGATTCTTCGTTTGGAATGGACGCTGTCCCACCCGTAAGCAAAAGGTTAAATGCATTTATTTTTAAACGGAATTTTCAAAGGTTTTACATTTTTAAAATGCTCCGTGTGTCTTAATTTTTGTTTGAGATGCATGACATTTGGCAAGACACCTTTCATATTTTTTAATGAAACTCTGGGTATGCATTTTATAATTGGATCTTATTAAAGTAATTAAATATGAATAAGAACCTAATTAAATGATGAAAATTAAGTTTTAATGCAGAAAAATATTTTTAAAAAAGTAACTGTCTGAGGGATTTGAATATGAATACCCAAATTTGTTCATAATGTGTTTTTGAGTGATCATAATATAAAATGAATAAAAAGTGGCACTCAAGGAGCATTTTCAAATCTTCGTTAAAAAAATTAAATGAAAAAGAAATACAAAATTATAACAAAATTGAAAAAAAATTAATGGTATTTTATATAGTAATGTTAAGAGGAATATTTATACAAATTTTCATGTTTCTAAGTCAATAAATAAATAATAAAAATTTCAAAGTCCACCATCCCCTTAAATAGGTGAAGAGGTAACATGAGATGTTCATTTTACGTACTTGCTTACCTGCTTAAATGGATCCCTCTTAATGGACCAAGTTTGTAGCAATTAAACCAGTGCATAAAAGAACCTGTTTAAAACGGTATTTTCAGCGCAAAATAAAATATACCCATTATTCCATGCAATTCTCATATAAAAGAGTAAAATAACAGATTCATATAGATATAGTTACCTTTTTAAGTGTGTAACTGGAAATGTATTTGTTTAAAAGTATCATTAGGGAAGTAAACCCAGTTTTTTGTGTGTTTTTATCCATATTTTTTACTGTGTATCGATCTGAATACGGTTGAAACATTAAGCCTCGGAAAATTCTTTATGACTATAATATTTTGGTTTGTGATTCTACAATCTAGAAAATTTCTTAAGAGGTTTCATGTAACGGAAAGCTTTGTGTTTCCTAATAGAAAACAACTGACTTTTTTAGCTTCCTTTTTCTAAAAAAAAAAACCTCAAAGATTTCTTTTACAGATAGTGATACTTTTGGTTCGGTTCTACGCTGAGGTACATGAAGTAGGTACATGAAGGCAGGGTGTTTTGAAATGTGCTTTATCTTCCTAGATAAAAACTAATAACAGTGTAAAAGTAGTTTCGAAATGTATTTTTAAAACACCGAAACAATATAAACAGCTCAAAGGAAAATATAATTTTTTTCGTAAAATAAGTAAAACTTTATCGATATGTGTAACTTTAGTTTTTCTATTCTCTTTTGATTGAATTTTCTTTGAGACCAGCGGTTTCTACATTTTTTATCTTGGTAATAGTATAGATCTACGGAATACTTGCGATATCTGCTCATTTTACTTTTCGATGTATGTCTAACTCATAAGCAGAGGCGTAGCAAAGGGGAGGGGTCAGATGGGGGTAATTTGCCCCCAGATGCCCTTACTCACTAGCGCTTGGGGGCAGAATTCGGAATAAGGTAGGATATTAAGAAAAACATTTTTTTAAAAAAAAGGGCAAACTTTAATAAGTTTTATTTTGTTAAGTCTAAAATTTCAATAATTTTATTTCTGTAAAAATAGCTAAAAAGTAAAATCTTTGTTAAAATCGCAAAATAAAACAATAAATGATACAAATACTAATTTGTTTTAATGCATCTTTTCATCCAAGATTTTACTTTTTAGCCTTTTTTGAGCTTGTTTTGCTATTAGACAACAGCAGTGGCATGTTAAATTTGAATGTTGTCGGATGAATAGTTCACATTTATAAAGGGGGTGGGGGGTGGGGAGGTATTTATCAATGCCATTTTTCGAAGCTCCTCCCACTACCCTGTATTTTACAACATATTGAACTTTTTCCTAAACTGTTTATGCAGTCCGGGCTCCTATGCAATGCATCTTTTAACCTCCCCATCTTCCATCGACGAGTCGAAACTGCACACATTTTTATTATTTTTTTCTTTTTTATTTGATTTTCTACATTGTGTATGGGGAGGGTGCACAAATTTTATACCTTTACTCCGGGCGTCATTCACAGTTGCTACTCCACTGCTCATAAGTACAGAACATGGAATTTCCCACAAGTGAAAAATAAATAGAACAAACACAACGTAGATTATAAAAACGACTAGTCATAAGTTTGATTTTTTTATCTCAGGTTTAAATTGGACGTTTTTAGGATTTTCATATCAATATAAATTTCAATAATCTAGTACATGTCTATGACAACCCATTTCTCCCAGTTATGGCTTTACCATGTTTAAATGGATTTATATCGTCTGTTTTATATACTTTATCAGCTTTATCACCACTATATTTTCGCATTCATTCTCGTCCGTCTTTATCGTTTGGCTTTCGCGTTTACTTTTTTCAATGCCTTTTTTTTTTTTAACTCACTAGGTGGCACTACCACTGCTGTATTTAAACAGTTGGCAACACATGGTAAGCTCATTTGACGTGTAACTCTTAGCCTGGTCGCATTGGCGGAAAAAAAAAAACTCATAACGTATTTTCAGGCCAATTGTATCTTTTATGGATTTTATTTGTGGAATATTTTACGTCGTGTCCTATTTATTTATAACTGAATACTCCAATATATTTTAGTTATAAAGAGGAAAAAAGGGGCAGGGAAACGAGGGAACGAGAGAGAAATAATAAGAAAGGAACGAGAGAGAAATAATAAGAAATATATTCCACCAAGATGAATATTTAACTAAAATCCAATGCAAAATTAACACTAAATATGTCTGATTTTCCAAAAAAAAAATTCTTTTGAAAACAAAAATGCTAGTTTCGTTTTAATAAAATTTATATTTCCGATTTCTAAATATTAGTAAAGATGCTCGAAATTTTAATGCTCATGAGAGGCATGCTTGTTCCCATACTTTGTTTTTTTTTTTCGTAGCAATCTATTATTAAATATAATATCAAAATCTATTCCGGTAATATCGAGTCATAGCAAAACTGGTTCGATAAGTCGGAATATGAATTTTTTATTACAAAGCATCAAAAAGGTTCAATGGAAGTTTAAGTTTGGAATATGTGATTGTTATAATGCGGGGGGTGGGGGGGGGGAATCATTGGCAGTGAATTTGATTATTGACAAATTTAGTCATTTGAGGAGCATTTTAAAGGGGTCCAGGATAAAAAAAAATGGATATTAATGGATTAAGTCCAAAAATTTAAATGGAGTAGAATTGAATGAGATAAAAAGTACATAAATCATTTTGTTAAAACTTTAAGAAGTTTGACATTAAAAACTTTGTTTTCTGATACTTAGTGTATACATTAAAACTTTAAAACCTTATTCTCTCAGAAATTTAATTTTTGATGTAACTCAAGCAAAATTAAAGCAAAAACTATGAAATTTGATACATAATGTGCAATAATTTTATATTGTCTTCAGGGTTTGTATATATTGTCTTCAGGGTTTGTATATATTGTCTTCAGGGTTTGTACATAAATTTGTGTTTGATATATAAGTCGCACATATAAATTTTTAAATTTTATCATTAAAATTTATTTTTAATTTTTTCTTATCAGCATACTAAAATATCCTGAAGACCAATTAAGGAACTTGCTTTCCTCAGATAAAAAATATATTTTGTAAATAGAGTGTTTTTGATTCATAATTATATCAATTTTAAAAACTTTAATTCTTTTCTTTTTTAATTTTTTTTAAAAACTATTTTTATAAATTTTATCAATCTAATTTATTATTTATATTAGCACATTTACACTTAATAAAAGAAAGCATTGGTGGAAAAAATTAATATATATATTATATATATATATATATATATATATATATATATATATATATATATATATACATATATAAATATATATATATATATATATATATATATATATATATATATATATATATATATATATATATATATATATATATATATATATATATATATATATATATATATATATATATATATATATAAATAAGAGAAATAAAATTTTCTGTTCCAGACTCCCTTAAAACACAAGTCCATTTAAATAATTTTATCAAAAATTCAATCATTTTATTCGTTTAAATTTTCTGGTTTTATCCTAGAACACTTATTCGCCTCTAGAAGAATACTAGCTTTAAGGATCAGAGTTTGGGAAGAACAAACACTATTATAGAACTTCTCTCAAATAAATCAATTTTCTGCTTAACAGTAATAAACATTAACGTTAGAAACTGAAATATAAACATTACCTCACAACAGTAGTTAGAATAACGCCTATATTTATCGTACTAATTTTGCAATTCTACAACTTTGTAATTGATATTTTCCCCCCTATCTCTAACAGGAAGCGAAATGACCCCTTACCCCTAAAATGAGGGTTAGCCCTCCCTAAAGTTGTATCATCGTGTAGCGCCATTTTTTATACTGCATAAAAATATACGATACCTCTAACATTTCTCGAGTTATTGTCCTGGCCTGTTACTTTCCTTGACATTCTGAAAATAAGTCTTTTATAAGACTGATTTTCTAATGGAGCCTTTGCAGGTATACGGATTATTGCCTTTCATTTCTCATTTCAAAGACGATTCATCTTCCATTTTAGGGCAATTTATTTTTGAAAACCTGTTTTTGGAAACAGAGGAGCAGTTTTCAACATAATTACTTGGACTTTAAACGCTATCACGCTTCGTGAAACTCTGAGCGGAAATCCTAGTGATTAATGATATTCCAATAATCATTTTTTCTCCTATAAATATTGTGGGATTTTTGAAGTACAGGTGACTGTCATAGAGGAGTTAATCTGTAGGCACGGTAAGTAAACTGCAGCTTGGTTTTATCTATGCATGTGTATAGTTAGAAATGGAGTTAAAAGTTAATGTATTTTTTTTATATATTTAGATAATAATGAAATATTTATTATTTACAAATTATATTTTCCAAACAATATTTTAATCACGGTGCTGTTTATTTTTCAATTTATGTGTTTTGCAGGCTCCGCTTTAAAGATAGAAGAAAATACGATCGTGTCAAAAGTCCAATGTGTAGAGCGTTAGCAAGTAAGGCGGAGATCCGTGGTTCGAATCTCGGTTAGGATACGATTTCTTTACAATAACGAACGAGTAACTTAAAAATGCAGGCTAGATGCAGTGGATCACTGAAATCCAAAAATACCAAATTTGGTTTTCAGAGACTGTAGGATTTATGGAAGTGCTTTCCAATTTAGTGCTACGAAAAACAGGTTGCTTTATACAAAAAAGTAAATGAATGAGGAGGTTTTTGAATCTGAAATTTCCGTCTGAAATCTGATGGATGTTAATGTAGGATCCACTTCCAATCAGAGTTTCGTCATAGCAGTTCAAATGGTAGAACGTTATCTGGCCAGTTTGGTATGAATCCCGTTTGGATATCTTTTACCCAGATCATATAGAAAATTTTATATTTTCAAGTTTAAATTTGAAACAGTTTTTTTATAAATGAATTCCTTGACTTTTATATTTATAACAAAAGCTGGCTGCAATGGATAGGATGACGACTCTTGTATTTTATAATGATTTATTTTAAAAGCAATGTTTGTTAAAAAAATAAATTACTTAAATGACATAAAAACTTGTACTTTAAAATTTGACTTATGGTTAACGGCTGAGTAGGTTTTTGACAAGAAAATAAGTTTAATACTCAATAATTTACATAGAAAATAAGTGTATTTACTCTATTTAGTTCGAGACTTTTGTTGGCCAGGAAAAAATGTGCCAGGTTTATCAAGTTTGGAATGAATGACGTTCTGCTATATATCTTTGATAAAAATGTTTGAAAATAGAAAGTAGTAGTGTAATAATGCGAGTCTTATTAAGTAAATCAACAATAATTTTTTTGTAAAAAGAATCATTATTATAACAAAACTTATGATTATGACGTTAACGAATTTGCAAGATACCAATTTTAAATAATTAACATTTCATTTAAGTTTTTTGTAAAAGAATCATTCCTATAACAAAACTTGTGTTAATGAAGTTAACAAATTTGCAAGACGTCACTTCTAAATAATTACCATATCATTTATGGCATTGAAAAACAATGACACCCTATTGTCTCTAGGGCGCTGTAGCCCAGTGGTTAGCGAGCGGGAATTGCACTCGGTTGGTCCGGGTTCTATTCCTTCCGCTGCCAAAACTGCCGCCGTGTTCAAGCGGAGTGCGATCACGTTAAACATGTGGATCCGTAAGTCCTTCCGAGAGGTTAGTGGTTGGGGAAGGAGGGTACGGTCCCTGTAGATGCCTCCCCTACTGGGTTCAGGTCTAAATTGGGTGGCTCTTCCCGGCAGTCCAAACAGTTGCGTTACACCTTTCTGGTACGTCAAACGGTCTAGGTCTCAACAACATCAACAACATCCCTACTGTCTACGAATAAGGTTTTTATCGCAAGGTTCTCAAATTAGTTATGTACCACTGATTACTAAACTATCAAAACATTTTTTGAACCGGTATTAGAAATAGTCCTCAAATCACCTGAAAATGTAAGCTGCTGATATTTTTATTTTTTCTACAATAAACAGATACGTAATCCAAAAGAATAACCGACCCACCCGAAGGTATACGGTAGATAAAGTGTCGCTACGACAGCAATTCCGCCCAGGGTACGGCTCGGCCCCGGTGTACAGTCACCCGAGGACACCACCCCCAGGAGCACGACCGGGCTCCCAGATGGAACCCCCACCAACCACGGCAATAACATAGCAACATAAATAGATATGTAAAGAGAAAGTATTACAATGGGGTCAAAAATTCGATTCTCCGACTTTGACAGATTTACACGTTTTAAGAATCCCTAAATACGAATTGACTATTTTTCTTGACTTTGGAAGAAATCGAGCAACGCGTAGTCAGCCCTTAATGTTGGAACATTTTTTTTAAAAAATAAATTACGTATTTAAAAATTAATTATATTTAAAATAGCCAGTTTTAATACAATATTTTAATCGAAAGTTGATGATATCCGGTAAGATTAACCTCTACCGTACTGATGATACTGCACAGTTTTGAACTAAAGTGGAGAATGACATACTAATTCAATTGGGGCAGTTTTAGCAATTGAGTGGATGAGTTGAAAGTACCTTTTTCTTGAAATGAATTATTTAGGAGTTTTCACATGTCGTTATCGATATGTTGGAAATTTCAGTGAGCGCAATATTTCTGGAAGGAAAGCAACTTTCGTAAAATATGGCACGCTTATTGTGATCGGAAGCTAAAATGAACTTGTTGATTTTTAGAGGTATTTAGTCATGCCATTACCACGTCATCGAAATTTGTTTATTTGCAAAGAAAGTCATCTGTTCCGATTTTTTAATACTTCTTGTAAAGCGGTAGTAAACATTTGTTTACGTTACTATTTTCTTGTTTTTAAGGGGAAGCAAAATATCTTACATGATATATAGAATGTTAGAAAAATTGTTTGTGTGTGGAATATATAAAATTTCCTTTAATGCTGTGAACTATTTAACCCCACTCTTACTGATTCAAAATCGAATTATCATAGTCCAATAGAGGGTAGGTATAACTAAAACTGCTGCTAATGCAATAAAACTATAAAAACTTCGTTAAAATCAACGTACAATACAAAAGTAAGGGCCACTTTCTGTTTACTATTTTTTGTGTTTGCTTAGAAACTGTTATTCTGATACCTGGTTTGGACAACTTATGTAACTTTCGAAACCGGTTAGTTGCCTTTTTAAATTTAATAAGACGTTTATGTTCGTAGGTTTAATCATTGAACAAGTACTTTGAATTCTTTATTGGGCGTACAGTTTTCTCTTTGGTATTTTACGGTTCTTTCACAGTGTCCTACTACAAGGTCCTTCAACCATGGTTTTTATCTCTTTTTCTTCCCTCGCAATTGGAAACTGCCTTTCTCTGCTTCAGTCACGTTTGCTGTTCTAACATCAGTTGCCGATCGTGATGAAGGTTGTAGTGTTGACAAAGAAGGCTGTTGCTTGCCTTCGAAATCGATCGATATTTTTAATGTTGTGCTGTATGGTTTTATAGTTTTATTTAATAGCGTGTAGTTATGATCTCGTAAGGAAGAGGAGGGGTGTTAGAATGTTGAATTTCGCCAACCAATATGACCATGGAGAACTAGTGTATATGTTCAGCTAATAGGGGTGATAATAACCCCATCCTCCTACTAACGCCACTGTATCATAATTTAATTATAGAATTTCATATCGAAACGTGGATTCTTTCTTGAGTTACCTTAAAAACACTTCTCACAATCATACTGACATAAATATAGACTCCCACATACAGTTATCATTCTCCAAATGGCCGAAACGTGGTTAGAAGTTATAACCTACATTACATTAAAATCCGGAATTCAAGTTTTTAGAGAAACGTTACTTTCTCATGGATATCCATCATACTATGTACTAGAGTGGTGCCCAACAAGATAAATGTATTTCAATAACATCAGTAAAAAAAAAATATGTATAAAGATTTGTGAGATTAAAGGCAGTTTAAAAGAACTTTCTCCTACAGCAATGTTTCGCAAACTTTCAGAACTAGCGTATCCTTTTTTAAGACATTGATCTTGTCACGTAATTTTATTTCACTCATCAATATCAACGTCCCCACATTTGAGATTCATTATGATGGTGTACCCTTTCAAAACATAAGGTTTGTTTTTGTAGGATTTGTAGACACATTTTTGTACTCATTTTGTATAACATTGCTCTGATTCTTTAAGTGTGGTATAATATATTTACTGGGGGTGCAATTAAAGTTTACTAAACAAAACTTTGATCAAAATTTGGTGTGATAGCACGAACACATATATCTTTAGGTCGAGGTGTTTTATTTTCGATTCTGAATTGAAGTAAAATTGTATACATTGAGTCTTGACATTGGTCGCAATTTGAGTAATAATTTGTGTAAGATGTTGAACTTAATAGATTCCTAATTCCTTTATCAATTTCAATATGTGGGAGGAAATGATTCTATGCAAGATAGAGTACGTGTTAAAAGTCGTTGATACACTGTATGCCTTTTCTCAAATAGTTTCTTTATATTGGTTTTCAGTAGCCCATGAATTGGAAAATATGGGTCAATGAGAAATCTCGCAAAATATTTTACTTGGGACAATGTAACGACCTGGGAAATAGCATCGTGTTTTGCTGATATTGAAACTAATAGGGTGTTGAAATCAAAGTATTTCATGATTGGTACAAATGATGTTTTTAAGATGATGTTTTTGAACAGTGTTCAGAAACATCATCTTTAAATTACTTAACAAGAAGTCAAAAATGAAATTCAAAATCAATAGACAGGGACAATAATATCAGGATTTATTTTGCAGAAGCAATAAAACAAGGATATCCTCTAAGATTTTTATGTAAAGTTGCAAGTAGTTTTTTTAACATAACCATAACAAAGTAAATATGATTGCTTCAAAAAACAGTAATACAAAAGTAAAACTGAGTGAATAAAATCTCCTTCAGTGTATTTAGTT
Organism: Amaurobius ferox; assembly: GCA_951213105.1. Lineage (NCBI taxonomy): Eukaryota > Metazoa > Arthropoda > Arachnida > Araneae > Amaurobiidae > Amaurobius > Amaurobius ferox. The sequence goes on from OX578142.1 coordinate 129,463,914, forward strand.
CCCTTAAGATATGTGTTTTTATAGTACTAGTTTTTAAGCATTTAATGTAGTGTCTATTTGTTATAGTGAGTGAGGATTATATTTCTTATCGTGAGGTCTTGTATTTTGATGTTATTTTTACGATTTCATATCATTAATAGGTAATATACCGGCTCCCGGGAGTGTTGCCGCGGCGTAAAGCATTGCTTAACCGGGGAATGGGGGTCACAATCCCCCAGCCACTTTGTGGTACTTTACTTTTCAATTTGTATTGTATTCCATTTCCCCTTTTGGATTGCTATATATATATATATATATATCCCTTTTGGATTGCTATATATATATATATATATATATGAATTTGCTTCTATGGTGATGTTAATATTACTTGAATTGTATTTTTTTATTTTTACATAATTCTTATTATTACATTTCAAATATATATATATATATATATATATAGAGAGAGAGAGAGTTTATTTTATTTTTCTTCCATAATAGTACAGTAAAACCTGTAAAGTTGGACACCTCTATATGTTGGACACCTGTCTATCTTGGACACAATTCTGTAGAACGGAACGAATTCCTATGTTTTAGCATGTATATAATAATGTCTAACTTGGACACCTGTCTATCTTGGAAGTTGGACGCTGTTTACATTACTAAGTTGGACAAGTTCCTTAAAATTGGCGTTTGCATAAAGGAAGTAACCGACCACTTTTGATCTTCCTTATCTATCCCCAGGAATTATCTTTTGTTATTGATCCCCAGTAGTATTCCTTTGGAAGCTCTTATCTGCCCACATTTCTTTCTTATTGTTGCTAAGGGGCCGTCCCTCCCCACCATTCCACAGCCCTCAATTATGTATCACAAATTTTTGTTATCAGTTTGTTTACACACACACAACAACACACTTGAAGAATGGACATTTGTAGCTTCCCTACCCCATCTTTGCATTGTCCAATTGGATTTCTGCATCTTCTGAATAAAAAGGTTTCTCTACCCTCAAAAGTCAAATTTGTTTCTTAGTGCATTCTGGAAAGGTGACTGTAATTTTAGTGACGTGCACATTAGTTTTTAAAAATGAGCAAACGTAAATTAGTTGAGTTAATTATTGAAAAGAAAAAAATAATTCTTGATCGCCTTAGACAAAGGTGACAGCTGCAGAAAGTTGGCAGAGGAGTTCGGCATATCAAAATCTACTGTTTCTAATATAAACAATAAGAGATCTGATATCATACAATCATGGGAACCGAACTGCTCTAGAACAAGAAAAAGAATGTGTATCATAAGTATTTTGTAACAGTAAATACAATATTTAATTAAAACCATTGGCTTATTAGTATTTTCTATATGTTAAAAATGAAGTCTTTTGATGAGCTTTGAAAAATGAAATTTTATCACACTGTCTATGTTGGACACCTGTCTAAGTTGGACACTTTTAGGGGGAACCATGGGTGTCCAACTTAGACAGGTTTAACTGTAGTTGATAGAAAAAGTTCAATTTAGTTTCATAGTTGTTTCAATTTTGGCTTATTTATCTTTTAGTTATGGTTTTATATATGTTTTACAAGAAATTTCTAATATATCGTTGTATTTAAATAAACTATTTTTATTATATACTAGACTAGCAGCATACCCGTTCTTCGTACGGAGTATATAATATAAAGAAACTTGAAATTCATAATCATGCCCAAATTCTTATAGTATAATAAATGACATGTTTAATCAAAATATTCTGTTAAAATATTTAATATAATGCTCCTAAAAAGAAGTTTAAGAATCTCTGTTCTCGCTATATAAAATTATCTTCATGGACATATCTGAAGAATGAAACATCTTGGACCCCTTATGTAAGCAAATATAAAAAAAAAATATGGAATTGAATCAATATATGCAAAATAAAAGCGTTAAAATTGTATGGGACCCGTACTAATTATATACGCGAATATTAGAAAATATAACCTGTATTAGTAGATTACATGTATAAATTGAAAATACCAATAAACCCGTAATCTTTAAATCTGAAGACAGTCATTTATTCCAATATATGTCAAAATTAAAGTGCTAAAATTATATGGGAAGATATACGCGTACTACTTATAATGTCCGATTATTAGTAGAAGATTACCCGTTTTGCAATATGAGTCTCAAATGTTTTTTGGTAAAATACAACAGACGACGTAATAAATTGAATATATAATTAATCCACATAATCTTCATACCAGAAGACTGTACTTGATTCCAATATATATTCCAATATATGTCAAAATATATGCCAATATACCTGTACTACTTATATTCTCGTAGGTTAGAAGATATACCCGTGCATTCCTAGAAGATTACTCGTACAACGTACAATATGCGTGTGTCAGCAATTTTTGCCGCAATAAAACAATGGCGTAATAACTTAAAAATATCAATAATCCCTGAATCAATAATTCCGGAAAATATCAATAATAATAATGTTTAAACCTGAAGAGTATAATTGATATAATCCAGTCCAAAATGAAATGGCAATGAAATTTATTTTATATACATATCTTCATTATTCAAATCGGAAAGGATTTAATAAAAATCGTCTGCCGCATAAACACATTGGATTTAAATCCGCTGCTAAGCGACATGATATCATTTGCTTCAAATAAATTGGTAGAAAAAATATCGTCTAAATAGTTATATTTCTATGGAACATTTGGCGACAGTTTCGTCAAATTAGCGACATTTTAAAAAATCGCCAAATTTATCGCCAAGTGGGACTGTAGAACTGACAGTTCCACTTTGCGACAAATTGACGAAATATCATCACAATACTATCCCCTAACAAAAAACAATTAACATCATTTATGTAGCGCAATTTTATCAATTTCAAGATATTTTTATAGATTTGAAAACATTTTTATCAATTTGGTGACATTTTAAAAATTCGCTAAATGTATTACTAAGTAGGATGGTTGGTCTGACAGATAAATGCTAACCAAACATCATTTCAGTACTCTCTTCTAACAAAACAAAAAAAAATTTCATTGATATGTAGAAGACCCAAGCCATACGACCAACCCGAAGGTTTATGGCAGCTGTTTGTGTGTCGTTTATATCAATTTGGCGACATTTCCGTCAATTTGGCAAAGTTTAAGAAAAGTTGTCAAATTAGCGATATCCCTCCAAATTCGTAGCTTTGAATTTGCAGATCTGAATGAAACTTTCTTATCCCGTTTCAATATACTAAATGAAAACACTACAATTGTATTAGAAGATATACCCGCTCTACTCTTTTTCTGTTTCATCAATCGGCTATATGAATTTATTGGCTAAACACAATATATGAGTTTAGTAGCTAAATACGGTATAAGCTTGAAAACTCTTTGCCAAAATAAATGAAATTGATGTACGCAGTCAGCAATTAATATAATTAAAAGAAAAATCAAACCGTCCATTCATAAGATATACTTTTATATCCATTTATCCATTTATTTATTATTTAAATCGAAAAAAAATAATAAAAACATTAACAAACACATTTAATTTAATTGCGATGCCGAGCAACATGATATATCCTCCTAAAATGTTAAAATTTATTAACCACTAACAGCACACCCGTTATTCGTACGGAGTGTATAATTTAAAGAAACTTAAAGTTCGCAATCATGTGCAAATTCTGTTAAAATATTAAATTTATTGCTCCTAAAGAGAAGTTTAAGAATATATGTTCTCACTATGCAAAATTATCTTCACGATCAGATCTGAAGAATAAAACATCCTGCCCCCTTTTGTAAGCAAATTTACAGAAGAAAAAATAGGAATTGAATGAATATATGCAACCCCGTACTAATTATATTGTCGCAGATCAGAAAAAATGCCAATGTGTTAGTAGAAGATTACCCGTATTACAATATGCGTCTCAAAAATATTTGCCAAAATAAAAGAGATGACGTAATAAATTGAAAACATCAATAATATCCGTACTCTTTATACCAGAAGGTCGTAATTGATTCCAATATATGCCAATATATATCAAAACATATGTCAATATACCTGTACTACTTATATTCTCGTAGATTAAAAGATATACAAGTGTATTTGTTGAAGATTCGTACAACATACAATATATGAGTTTAAACAATTTTTGTCATAATAAAATAATTGCATAATAACTTGAAAATATCAATAATAATTGAATCAATAATCCCCGAAAATATAAATAATAATAATTTTTAAACCTGAAGACCGTAATTGATATTATCCAGTCAAAAATGCTATAAGAAAAATCAAATCGTTCTTTTCTAAAATATATTTTTATATCCATTTATTTATTATTCAAATCGAAAAAATAAGTATTAAAATTAACAGACAGATTTAATTTAATTGCGTTTCTGAGTAACATGATATAAGATAGAATCTTATAACATGTTAAATATGTCATGTCTTATAACATAAACTGCGAAATTAAATAACGATTTTGATTTCTCTATACTTCTCATTGTTCCGTAAAAGCTTGTTTTAAATAAACCATGAACCATGGAAATAGATTTCCCCTTTAAATCATGATTCAAACAATTCATGTTTTCAGAAAGTGACTAATTAACGCAAAAAATCTCCCATCAAACTCAGAGATTAAATTTTAATTCACTTTCAAATGATTTTCAAGCTTTTCGTTTGGATAAACCACGGAGTTAGGGAGTAGAACTCCTAGGAAAAAGTTCCGTTTTTCATTTATATCTCGACAACCCCAGGTCTTAGAAACTCGAAACTTGGACAAAATTTATGGGGGGATATTTCAAGGCTATTCACCAAATTTCATTAAATTCGGTTCAGCCGTTTTTCCGTGATGATGAGACAAACGAAAATTTCGTTTTTTACTAATATCTCGAGAACCACTGGTCGTAAAAACTCAAAACACGGATATAATTTTAAGTGGGGCTATTTCTGAGCTACCCACAAAATTTCATCAAATTCGGTTCAGCCGTTCTCCCGTGATGGTGTGACAAACAGACAGACAGACAGACAGACAGACAGATTTTCATTTTTATTTATATAGACTAGCAGCATACCCGTTCTTCGTACGGAGTATATAATATAAAGAAACCTGAAATTCATAATCATGCCCAAATTCTTATAGTATACTAAATGACATGTTTAATCAAAATATTCTGTTAAAATATTTAATATAATGCTCCTAAAAAGAAGTTTAAGAATCTCTGTTCTCGCTATATAAAATTATCTTCATGGACATATCTGAAAAATAAAACATCTTGGACCCCTTATGTAAGCAAATATAAAAAAAATATGGAATTGAATCAATATATTCAAAATAAAAGCGTTAAAATTGTATGGGACCCGTACTAATTATATACGCGAATATTAGAAAATATAACCTGTATTAGTAGATTACATGTATAAATTGAAAATACCAATAAACCCGTAATCTTTAAATCTGAAAACAGTCATTTATTCCAATATATGTCAAAATTAAAGTGCTAAAATTATATGGGAAGATATACACGTACTACTTATAATGTCCGATTATTAGTAGAAGATTACCCGTTTTGCAATATGAGTCACAAATGTTTTTTGGTAAAATTCAACAGACGACGTAATAAATTGAATATATAATTAATCCCCTTAATCTTCATACCAGAAGACTGTACTTGATTCCAATATATATGCCAATATATGTCAAAATATGTGCCAATATACCTGTACTACTTTTATTCTCGTAGGTTAGAAGATATACCCGTGCATTCCTAGAAGATTACTCGTACAACGTACAATATGCGTGTGTCAGCAATTTTTGCCGCAATAAAACAATGGCGTAATAACTTAAAAATATCAATAATCCCTGAATCAATAATTCCGGAAAATATCAATAATAATAATGTTTAAACCTGAAGAGTATAATTGATATTATCCAGTCCAAAATGAAATGGCAATGAAATTTATTTTATACTAGCAGCATACCCGTTCTTCGTACGGAGTATATAATACAAAGAAACTTGAAATTCATAATCATGCCCAAATTCTTATACTATACTAAATGACATGTTTAGTCAAAATATTCTGATAAAATATTTAATATAATGCTCCTAAAAAGAAGTTTAAGAATCTCTGTTCTCGCTATATAAAATTATCTTCATGGACATATCTGAAGAATAAAACATCTTGGACCCCTTATGTAAGCAAATATAAAAAAAATATGGAATTGAATCAATATATGCAAAATAAAAGCGTTAAAATTGTATGGGACCCGTCCTAATTATATACGCGAATATTAGAAAATATAACCTGTATTAGTAGATTACATGTATAAATTGAAAATACCAATAAACCCGTAATCTTTAAATCTGAAGACAGTCATTTATTCCAATATATGTCAAAATTAAAGTGCTAAAATTATATGGGAAGATATACACGTACTACTTATAATGTCCGATTATTAGTAGAAGATTATCCGTTTTGCAATATGAGTCACAAATGTTTTTTGGTAAAATACAACAGACGACGTAATAAATTGAATATATAATTAATCCCCTTAATCTTCATACCAGAAGACTGTACTTGATTCCAATATATATGCCAATATATGTCAAAATATATGCCAATATACCTGTACTACTTATATTCTCGTAGGTTAGAAGATATACCCGTGCATTCCTAGAAGATTACTCGTACAACGTACAATATGCGTGTGTCAGCAATTTTTGCCGCAATAAAACAATGGCGTAATAACTTAAAAATATCAATAATCCCTGAATCAATAATTCCGGAAAATATCAATAATAATAATGTTTAAACCTGAAGAGTATAATTGATATTATAAAGTCCAAAATGAAATGGCAATGAAATTTATTTTATATACATATCTTCATTATTCAAATCGGAAAGGATTTAATAAAAATCGTCTGCCGCATAAACACATTGGATTTAAATCCGTTGCTAAGCGACATGATATCATTTGCTTCAAATAAATTGGTAGAAAAAATACCGTCTAAATAATTATATTTCTATGGAACATTTGGCGACAGTTTCGTCAAATTAGCGACATTTTAAAAAATCGCCAAATTTATCGCCAAGTGGGACTGTAGAACTGACAGTTCCACTTTGCGACAAATTGACGAAATATCATCACAATACTATCCCCTAACAAAAAACAATTAATATCATTTATGTAGCGCAATTTTACACAAGTTCAAGATATTTTTATAGATTTGAAAACATTTTTATCAATTTGGTGACATTTTAAAAATTCGCTAAATGTATTACTAAGTAGGATGGTTGGTCTGACAGAGAAATGCTAACCAAACATCATTTCAGTACTCTCTTCTAACAAAACAAAAAAAAATTTCATTGATATGTAGAAGACCCAAGCCACACGACCAACCCGAAGGTTTATGGCAGCTGTTTGTGTGTCGTTTATATCAATTTGGCGACATTTCCGTCAATTTGGCAAAGTTTAAGAAAAGTTGTCAAATTAGCGGTATCCCTCCAATTTCGTAGCTTTGAATTTGCAGATCTGAATGAAACATTCTTATCCCGTTTCAATATACTAAATGAAAACACTACAATTGTATTAGAAGATATACCCGCTCTACTCTTTTTCTGTTTCAACAATCGGCTATATGAATTTATTGGCTAAACACAATATATGAGTTTAGTAGCTAAATACGATATAAGCTTGAAAACTCTTTGCCAAAATAAATGAAATTGATGTACGCAGTCAGCAATTAATATAATTAAAAGAAAAATCAAACCGTCCATTCATAAGATATACTTTTATATCCATTTATCCATTTATTTATTATTTAAATCGAAAAAAAATAATAAAAACATTAACAAACACATTTAATTTAATTGCGATGCCGAGCAACATGATATATCCTCCTAAAATGTTAAAATTTATTAACCACTAACAGCACACCCGTTATTCGTACGGAGTGTATAATTTAAAGAAACTTAAAGTTCGCAATCATGTGCAAATTCTGTTAAAATATTAAATTTATTGCTCCTAAAGAGAAGTTAAGGAATATATGTTCTCACTATGCAAAATTATCTTCACGATCAGATCTGAAGAATAAAACATCCTGCCCCCTTTTGTAAGCAAATTTACAGAAGAAAAAATAGGAATTGAATGAATATATGCAACCCCGTACTAATTATATTGTCGCAGATCAGAAAATATGCCAATGTGTTAGTAGAAGATTACCCGTATTACAATATGCGTCTCAAAAATATTTGCCAAAATAAAAGAGATGACGTAATAAATTGAAAACATCAATAATAGCCGTACTCTTTATACCAGAAGGTCGTAATTGATTCCAATATATGCCAATATATATCAAAACATATGTCAATATACCTGTACTACTTATATTCTCGTAGATTAAAAGATATACACGTGTATTTGTAGAAGATTCGTACAACATACAATATATGAGTTTAAACAATTTTTGTCATAATAAAATAATTGCATAATAACTTGAAAATATCAATAATCCTTGAATCAATAATCCCCGAAAATATAAATAATAATAATTTTTAAACCTGAAGACCGTAATTGATATTATCCAGTCAAAAATGCTATAAGAAAAATCAAATCGTTCTTTTCTAAAATATATTTTTATATCCATTTATTTATTATTCAAATCGAAAAAATAATTATTAAAATTAACAGACAGATTTAATTTAATTGCGTTTCTGAGTAACATGATGTAAGATAGAATCTTATAACATGTTAAATATGTCATGTCTTATAACATAAACTGCGAAATTAAATAACGATTTTGATTTCTCTATACTTCTCATTGTTCCGTAAAAGCTTGTTTTTAATAAACCATGAACCATGGAGATAGATTTCCCATTTAAATCATGTTTCAAACAATTCATGTGTTCAGAAAGTGACTAATTAACGCAAAAAATCTCCCATCAAACTCAGAGATTAAATTTTAATTCACTTTCAAACGATTTTCAAGCTTTTCGTTTGGATAAACCACGGAGTTAGGGAGTAGAACTCCTAGGAAAAAGTTCCGTTTTTCATTAATATCTCGACAACCCCAGGTCTTAGAAACTCGAAACTTGGACAAAAGTTATGGGGGGATATTTCAAGGCCAATCACCAAATTTCATTAAATTCGGTTCAGCCGTTTTTCCGTGATGATGAGACAAACGAAAATTTCGTTTTTTACTAATATCTCGAGAACCACTGGTCGTAGAAACTCAAAACACGGATATAATTTTAAGTGGGGCTATTTCTGGGCTACCCACAAAATTTCATCAAATTCGGTTCAGCCGTTCTCTCGTGATGGTGTGACAAACAGACAGACAGACAGACAGACAGACAGACAGATTTTCATTTTTATTTATATAGATACATATCTTCATTATTCAAATCGGAAAGGATTTAATAAAAATCGTCTGCCGCATAAACACATTGGATTTAAATCCGCTGCTAAGCGACATGATATCATTTGCTTCAAATAAATTGGTAGAAAAAATATCGTCTAAATAGTTATATTTCTATGGAACATTTGGCGACAGTTTCGTCAAATTAGCGACATTTTAAAAAATCGCCAAATTTATCGCCAAGTGGGACTGTAGAACTGACAGTTCCACTTTGCGACAAATTGACGAAATATCATCACAATACTATCCCCTAACAAAAAACAATTAACATCATTTATGTAGCGCAATTTTATCAATTTCAAGATATTTTTATAGATTTGAAAACATTTTTATCAATTTGGTGACATTTTAAAAATTCGCTAAATGTATTACTAAGTAGGATGGTTGGTCTGACAGATAAATGCTAACCAAACATCATTTCAGTACTCTCTTCTAACAAAACAAAAAAAAATTTCATTGATATGTAGAAGACCCAAGCCATACGACCAACCCGAAGGTTTATGGCAGCTGTTTGTGTGTCGTTTATATCAATTTGGCGACATTTCCGTCAATTTGGCAAAGTTTAAGAAAAGTTGTCAAATTAGCGATATCCCTCCAAATTCGTAGCTTTGAATTTGCAGATCTGAATGAAACTTTCTTATCCCGTTTCAATATACTAAATGAAAACACTACAATTGTATTAGAAGATATACCCGCTCTACTCTTTTTCTGTTTCATCAATCGGCTATATGAATTTATTGGCTAAACACAATATATGAGTTTAGTAGCTAAATACGATATAAGCTTGAAAACTCTTTGCCAAAATAAATGAAATTGATGTACGCAGTCAGCAATTAATATAATTAAAAGAAAAATCAAACCGTCCATTCATAAGATATACTTTTATATCCATTTATCCATTTATTTATTATTTAAATCGAAAAAAAATAATAAAAACATTAACAAACACATTTAATTTAATTGCGATGCCGAGCAACATGATATATCCTCCTAAAATGTTAAAATGTATCAACCACTAACAGCACACCCTTATTCGTACGGAGTGTATAATTTAAAGAAACTTAAAGTTCGCAATCATGTGCAAATTCTGTTAAAATATTAAATTTATTGCTCCTAAAGAGAAGTTTAAGAATATATGTTCTCACTATGCAAAATTATCTTCACGATCAGATCTGAAGAATAAAACATCCTGCCCCCTCTTTGTAAGCAAATTTACAGAAGAAAAAATAGGAATTGAATGAATATATGCAACCCCGTACTAATTATATTGTCGCAGATCAGAAAATATGCCAATGTGTTAGTAGAAGATTACCCGTATTACAATATGCGTCTCAAAAATATTTGCCAAAATAAAAGAGATGACGTAATAAATTGAAAACATCAATAATATCCGTACTCTTTATACCAGAAGGTCGTAATTGATTCCAATATATGCCAATATATATCAAAACATATGTCAATATACCTGTACTACTTATATTCTCGTAGATTAAAAGATATACACGTGTATTTGTAGAAGATTCGTACAACATACAATATATGAGTTTAAACAATTTTTGTCATAATAAAATAATTGCATAATAACTTGAAAATATCAATAATCCTTGAATCAATAATCCCCGAAAATATAAATAATAATAATTTTTAAACCTGAAGACCGTAATTGATATTATCCAGTCAAAAATGCTATAAGAAAAATCAAATCGTTCTTTTCTAAAATATATTTTTATATCCATTTATTTATTATTCAAATCGAAAAAATAATTATTAAAATTAACAGACAGATTTAATTTAATTGCGTTTCTGAGTAACATGATGTAAGATAGAATCTTATAACATGTTAAATATGTCATGTCTTATAACATAAACTGCGAAATTAAATAACGATTTTGATTTCTCTATACTTCTCATTGTTCCGTAAAAGCTTGTTTTTAATAAACCATGAACCATGGAGATAGATTTCCCATTTAAATCATGTTTCAAACAATTCATGTGTTCAGAAAGTGACTAATTAACGCAAAAAATCTCCCATCAAACTCAGAGATTAAATTTTAATTCACTTTCAAACGATTTTCAAGCTTTTCGTTTGGATAAACCACGGAGTTAGGGAGTAGAACTCCTAGGAAAAAGTTCCGTTTTTCATTAATATCTCGACAACCCCAGGTCTTAGAAACTCGAAACTTGGACAAAAGTTATGGGGGGATATTTCAAGGCCAATCACCAAATTTCATTAAATTCGGTTCAGCCGTTTTTCCGTGATGATGAGACAAACGAAAATTTCGTTTTTTACTAATATCTCGAGAACCACTGGTCGTAGAAACTCAAAACACGGATATAATTTTAAGTGGGGCTATTTCTGGGCTACCCACAAAATTTCATCAAATTCGGTTCAGCCGTTCTCTCGTGATGGTGTGACAAACAGACAGACAGACAGACAGACAGACAGACAGATTTTCATTTTTATTTATATAGATACATATCTTCATTATTCAAATCGGAAAGGATTTAATAAAAATCGTCTGCCGCATAAACACATTGGATTTAAATCCGTTGCTAAGCGACATGATATCATTTGCTTCAAATAAATTGGTAGAAAAAATATCGTCTAAATAGTTATATTTCTATGGAACATTTGGCGACAGTTTCGTCAAATTAGCGACATTTTAAAAAATCGCCAAATTTATCGCCAAGTGGGACTGTAGAACTGACAGTTCCACTTTGCGACAAATTGACGAAATATCATCACAATACTATCCCCTAACAAAAAACAATTAATATCATTTATGTAGCGCAATTTTACACAAGTTCAAGATATTTTTATAGATTTGAAAACATTTTTATCAATTTGGTGACATTTTAAAAATTCGCTAAATGTATTACTAAGTAGGATGGTTGGTCTGACAGATAAATGCTAACCAAACATCATTTCAGTACTCTCTTCTAACAAAACAAAAAAAAATTTCATTGATATGTAGAAGACCCAAGCCACACGACCAACCCGAAGGTTTATGGCAGCTGTTTGTGTGTCGTTTATATCAATTTGGCGACATTTCCGTCAATTTGGCAAAGTTTAAGAAAAGTTGTCAAATTAGCGGTATCCCTCCAATTTCGTAGCTTTGAATTTGCAGATCTGAATGAAACATTCTTATCCCGTTTCAATATACTAAATGAAAACACTACAATTGTATTAGAAGATATACCCGCTCTACTCTTTTTCTGTTTCAACAATCGGCTATATGAATTTATTGGCTAAACACAATATATGAGTTTAGTAGCTAAATACGATATAAGCTTGAAAACTCTTTGCCAAAATAAATGAAATTGATGTACGCAGTCAGCAATTAATATAATTAAAAGAAAAATCAAACCGTCCATTCATAAGATATACTTTTATATCCATTTATCCATTTATTTATTATTTAAATCGAAAAAAAATAATAAAAACATTAACAAACACATTTAATTTAATTGCGATGCCGAGCAACATGATATATCCTCCTAAAATGTTAAAATTTATTAACCACTAACAGCACACCCGTTATTCGTACGGAGTGTATAATTTAAAGAAACTTAAAGTTCGCAATCATGTGCAAATTCTGTTAAAATATTAAATTTATTGCTCCTAAAGAGAAGTTAAGGAATATATGTTCTCACTATGCAAAATTATCTTCACGATCAGATCTGAAGAATAAAACATCCTGCCCCCTTTTGTAAGCAAATTTACAGAAGAAAAAATAGGAATTGAATGAATATATGCAACCCCGTACTAATTATATTGTCGCAGATCAGAAAATATGCCAATGTGTTAGTAGAAGATTACCCGTATTACAATATGCGTCTCAAAAATATTTGCCAAAATAAAAGAGATGACGTAATAAATTGAAAACATCAATAATAGCCGTACTCTTTATACCAGAAGGTCGTAATTGATTCCAATATATGCCAATATATATCAAAACATATGTCAATATACCTGTACTACTTATATTCTCGTAGATTAAAAGATATACACGTGTATTTGTAGAAGATTCGTACAACATACAATATATGAGTTTAAACAATTTTTGTCATAATAAAATAATTGCATAATAACTTGAAAATATCAATAATCCTTGAATCAATAATCCCCGAAAATATAAATAATAATAATTTTTAAACCTGAAGACCGTAATTGATATTATCCAGTCAAAAATGCTATAAGAAAAATCAAATCGTTCTTTTCTAAAATATATTTTTATATCCATTTATTTATTATTCAAATCGAAAAAATAATTATTAAAATTAACAGACAGATTTAATTTAATTGCGTTTCTGAGTAACATGATGTAAGATAGAATCTTATAACATGTTAAATATGTCATGTCTTATAACATAAACTGCGAAATTAAATAACGATTTTGATTTCTCTATACTTCTCATTGTTCCGTAAAAGCTTGTTTTTAATAAACCATGAACCATGGAGATAGATTTCCCATTTAAATCATGTTTCAAACAATTCATGTGTTCAGAAAGTGACTAATTAACGCAAAAAATCTCCCATCAAACTCAGAGATTAAATTTTAATTCACTTTCAAACGATTTTCAAGCTTTTCGTTTGGATAAACCACGGAGTTAGGGAGTAGAACTCCTAGGAAAAAGTTCCGTTTTTCATTAATATCTCGACAACCCCAGGTCTTAGAAACTCGAAACTTGGACAAAAGTTATGGGGGGATATTTCAAGGCCAATCACCAAATTTCATTAAATTCGGTTCAGCCGTTTTTCCGTGATGATGAGACAAACGAAAATTTCGTTTTTTACTAATATCTCGAGAACCACTGGTCGTAGAAACTCAAAACACGGATATAATTTTAAGTGGGGCTATTTCTGGGCTACCCACAAAATTTCATCAAATTCGGTTCAGCCGTTCTCTCGTGATGGTGTGACAAACAGACAGACAGACAGACAGACAGACAGACAGATTTTCATTTTTATTTATATAGATACATATCTTCATTATTCAAATCGGAAAGGATTTAATAAAAATCGTCTGCCGCATAAACACATTGGATTTAAATCCGCTGCTAAGCGACATGATATCATTTGCTTCAAATAAATTGGTAGAAAAAATATCGTCTAAATAGTTATATTTCTATGGAACATTTGGCGACAGTTTCGTCAAATTAGCGACATTTTAAAAAATCGCCAAATTTATCGCCAAGTGGGACTGTAGAACTGACAGTTCCACTTTGCGACAAATTGACGAAATATCATCACAATACTATCCCCTAACAAAAAACAATTAACATCATTTATGTAGCGCAATTTTATCAATTTCAAGATATTTTTATAGATTTGAAAACATTTTTATCAATTTGGTGACATTTTAAAAATTCGCTAAATGTATTACTAAGTAGGATGGTTGGTCTGACAGATAAATGCTAACCAAACATCATTTCAGTACTCTCTTCTAACAAAACAAAAAAAAATTTCATTGATATGTAGAAGACCCAAGCCATACGACCAACCCGAAGGTTTATGGCAGCTGTTTGTGTGTCGTTTATATCAATTTGGCGACATTTCCGTCAATTTGGCAAAGTTTAAGAAAAGTTGTCAAATTAGCGGTATCCCTCCAATTTCGTAGCTTTGAATTTGCAGATCTGAATGAAACATTCTTATCCCGTTTCAATATACTAAATGAAAACACTACAATTGTATTAGAAGATATACCCGCTCTACTCTTTTTCTGTTTCAACAATCGGCTATATGAATTTATTGGCTAAACACAATATATGAGTTTAGTAGCTAAATACGATATAAGCTTGAAAACTCTTTGCCAAAATAAATGAAATTGATGTACGCAGTCAGCAATTAATATAATTAAAAGAAAAATCAAACCGTCCATTCATAAGATATACTTTTATATCCATTTATCCATTTATTTATTATTTAAATCGAAAAAAAATAATAAAAACATTAACAAACACATTTAATTTAATTGCGATGGAGCGCTTTAATTGCGATACGGAGTGTATAATTTAAAGAAACTTAAAGTTCGCAATCATGTGCAAATTCTGTTAAAATATTAAATTTATTGCTCCTAAAGAGAAGTTAAGGAATATATGTTCTCACTATGCAAAATTATCTTCACGATCAGATCTGAAGAATAAAACATCCTGCCCCCTTTTGTAAGCAAATTTACAGAAGAAAAAATAGGAATTGAATGAATATATGCAACCCCGTACTAATTATATTGTCGCAGATCAGAAAATATGCCAATGTGTTAGTAGAAGATTACCCGTATTACAATATGCGTCTCAAAAATATTTGCCAAAATAAAAGAGATGACGTAATAAATTGAAAACATCAATAATATCCGTACTCTTTATACCAGAAGGTCGTAATTGATTCCAATATATGCCAATATATATCAAAACATATGTCAATATACCTGTACTACTTATATTCTCGTAGATTAAAAGATATACACGTGTATTTGTAGAAGATTCGTACAACATACAATATATGAGTTTAAACAATTTTTGTCATAATAAAATAATTGCATAATAACTTGAAAATATCAATAATCCTTGAATCAATAATCCCCGAAAATATAAATAATAATAATTTTTAAACCTGAAGACCGTAATTGATATTATCCAGTCAAAAATGCTATAAGAAAAATCAAATCGTTCTTTTCTAAAATATATTTTTATATCCATTTATTTATTATTCAAATCGAAAAAATAATTATTAAAATTAACAGACAGATTTAATTTAATTGCGTTTCTGAGTAACATGATGTAAGATAGAATCTTATAACATGTTAAATATGTCATGTCTTATAACATAAACTGCGAAATTAAATAACGATTTTGATTTCTCTATACTTCTCATTGTTCCGTAAAAGCTTGTTTTTAATAAACCATGAACCATGGAGATAGATTTCCCATTTAAATCATGTTTCAAACAATTCATGTGTTCAGAAAGTGACTAATTAACGCAAAAAATCTCCCATCAAACTCAGAGATTAAATTTTAATTCACTTTCAAACGATTTTCAAGCTTTTCGTTTGGATAAACCACGGAGTTAGGGAGTAGAACTCCTAGGAAAAAGTTCCGTTTTTCATTAATATCTCGACAACCCCAGGTCTTAGAAACTCGAAACTTGGACAAAAGTTATGGGGGGATATTTCAAGGCCATTCACCAAATTTCATTAAATTCGGTTCAGCCGTTTTTCCGTGATGATGAGACAAACGAAAATTTCGTTTTTTACTAATATCTCGAGAACCACTGGTCGTAGAAACTCAAAACACGGATATAATTTTAAGTGGGGCTATTTCTGGGCTACCCACAAAATTTCATCAAATTCGGTTCAGCCGTTCTCTCGTGATGGTGTGACAAACAGACAGACAGACAGACAGACAGACAGACAGATTTTCATTTTTATTTATATAGATACATATCTTCATTATTCAAATCGGAAAGGATTTAATAAAAATCGTCTGCCGCATAAACACATTGGATTTAAATCCGTTGCTAAGCGACATGATATCATTTGCTTCAAATAAATTGGTAGAAAAAATATCGTCTAAATAGTTATATTTCTATGGAACATTTGGCGACAGTTTCGTCAAATTAGCGACATTTTAAAAAATCGCCAAATTTATCGCCAAGTGGGACTGTAGAACTGACAGTTCCACTTTGCGACAAAATGACGAAATATCATCACAATACTATCCCCTAACAAAAAACAATTAATATCATTTATGTAGCGCAATTTTATCAATTTCAAGATATTTTTATAGATTTGAAAACATTTTTATCAATTTGGTGACATTTTAAAAATTCGCTAAATGTATTACTAAGTAGGATGGTTGGTCTGACAGATAAATGCTAACCAAACATCATTTCAGTACTCTCTTCTAACAAAACAAAAAAAAATTTCATTGATATGTAGAAGACCCAAGCCACACGACCAACCCGAAGGTTTATGGCAGCTGTTTGTGTGTCGTTTATATCAATTTGGCGACATTTCCGTCAATTTGGCAAAGTTTAAGAAAAGTTGTCAAATTAGCGGTATCCCTCCAATTTCGTAGCTTTGAATTTGCAGATCTGAATGAAACATTCTTATCCCGTTTCAATATACTAAATGAAAACACTACAATTGTATTAGAAGATATACCCGCTCTACTCTTTTTCTGTTTCAACAATCGGCTATATGAATTTATTGGCTAAACACAATATATGAGTTTAGTAGCTAAATACGATATAAGCTTGAAAACTCTTTGCCAAAATAAATGAAATTGATGTACGCAGTCAGCAATTAATATAATTAAAAGAAAAATCAAACCGTCCATTCATAAGATATACTTTTATATCCATTTATCCATTTATTTATTATTTAAATCGAAAAAAAATAATAAAAACATTAACAAACACATTTAATTTAATTGCGATGCCGAGCAACATGATATATCCTCCTAAAATGTTAAAATTTATTAACCACTAACAGCACACCCGTTATTCGTACGGAGTGTATAATTTAAAGAAACTTAAAGTTCGCAATCATGTGCAAATTCTGTTAAAATATTAAATTTATTGCTCCTAAAGAGAAGTTAAGGAATATATGTTCTCACTATGCAAAATTATCTTCACGATCAGATCTGAAGAATAAAACATCCTGCCCCCTTTTGTAAGCAAATTTACAGAAGAAAAAATAGGAATTGAATGAATATATGCAACCCCGTACTAATTATATTGTCGCAGATCAGAAAATATGCCAATGTGTTAGTAGAAGATTACCCGTATTACAATATGCGTCTCAAAAATATTTGCCAAAATAAAAGAGATGACGTAATAAATTGAAAACATCAATAATATCCGTACTCTTTATACCAGAAGGTCGTAATTGATTCCAATATATGCCAATATATATCAAAACATATGTCAATATACCTGTACTACTTATATTCTCGTAGATTAAAAGATATACACGTGTATTTGTAGAAGATTCGTACAACATACAATATATGAGTTTAAACAATTTTTGTCATAATAAAATAATTGCATAATAACTTGAAAATATCAATAATCCTTGAATCAATAATCCCCGAAAATATAAATAATAATAATTTTTAAACCTGAAGACCGTAATTGATATTATCCAGTCAAAAATGCTATAAGAAAAATCAAATCGTTCTTTTCTAAAATATATTTTTATATCCATTTATTTATTATTCAAATCGAAAAAATAATTATTAAAATTAACAGACAGATTTAATTTAATTGCGTTTCTGAGTAACATGATGTAAGATAGAATCTTATAACATGTTAAATATGTCATGTCTTATAACATAAACTGCGAAATTAAATAACGATTTTGATTTCTCTATACTTCTCATTGTTCCGTAAAAGCTTGTTTTTAATAAACCATGAACCATGGAGATAGATTTCCCATTTAAATCATGTTTCAAACAATTCATGTGTTCAGAAAGTGACTAATTAACGCAAAAAATCTCCCATCAAACTCAGAGATTAAATTTTAATTCACTTTCAAACGATTTTCAAGCTTTTCGTTTGGATAAACCACGGAGTTAGGGAGTAGAACTCCTAGGAAAAAGTTCCGTTTTTCATTAATATCTCGACAACCCCAGGTCTTAGAAACTCGAAACTTGGACAAAAGTTATGGGGGGATATTTCAAGGCCATTCACCAAATTTCATTAAATTCGGTTCAGCCGTTTTTCCGTGATGATGAGACAAACGAAAATTTCGTTTTTTACTAATATCTCGAGAACCACTGGTCGTAGAAACTCAAAACACGGATATAATTTTAAGTGGGGCTATTTCTGGGCTACCCACAAAATTTCATCAAATTCGGTTCAGCCGTTCTCTCGTGATGGTGTGACAAACAGACAGACAGACAGACAGACAGACAGACAGACAGACAGACAGATTTTCATTTTTATTTATATAGATACATATCTTCATTATTCAAATCGGAAAGGATTTAATAAAAATCGTCTGCCGCATAAACACATTGGATTTAAATCCGTTGCTAAGCGACATGATATCATTTGCTTCAAATAAATTGGTAGAAAAAATATCGTCTAAATAGTTATATTTCTATGGAACATTTGGCGACAGTTTCGTCAAATTAGCGACATTTTAAAAAATCGCCAAATTTATCGCCAAGTGGGACTGTAGAACTGACAGTTCCACTTTGCGACAAATTGACGAAATATCATCACAATACTATCCCCTAACAAAAAACAATTAATATCATTTATGTAGCGCAATTTTATCAATTTCAAGATATTTTTATAGATTTGAAAACATTTTTATCAATTTGGTGACATTTTAAAAATTCGCTAAATGTATTACTAAGTAGGATGGTTGGTCTGACAGATAAATGCTAACCAAACATCATTTCAGTACTCTCTTCTAACAAAACAAAAAAAAATTTCATTGATATGTAGAAGACCCAAGCCACACGACCAACCCGAAGGTTTATGGCAGCTGTTTGTGTGTCGTTTATATCAATTTGGCGACATTTCCGTCAATTTGGCAAAGTTTAAGAAAAGTTGTCAAATTAGCGGTATCCCTCCAATTTCGTAGCTTTGAATTTGCAGATCTGAATGAAACATTCTTATCCCGTTTCAATATACTAAATGAAAACACTACAATTGTATTAGAAGATATACCCGCTCTACTCTTTTTCTGTTTCAACAATCGGCTATATGAATTTATTGGCTAAACACAATATATGAGTTTAGTAGCTAAATACGATATAAGCTTGAAAACTCTTTGCCAAAATAAATGAAATTGATGTACGCAGTCAGCAATTAATATAATTAAAAGAAAAATCAAACCGTCCATTCATAAGATATACTTTTATATCCATTTATCCATTTATTTATTATTTAAATCGAAAAAAAATAATAAAAACATTAACAAACACATTTAATTTAATTGCGATGCCGAGCAACATGATATATCCTCCTAAAATGTTAAAATTTATTAACCACTAACAGCACACCCGTTATTCGTACGGAGTGTATAATTTAAAGAAACTTAAAGTTCGCAATCATGTGCAAATTCTGTTAAAATATTAAATTTATTGCTCCTAAAGAGAAGTTAAGGAATATATGTTCTCACTATGCAAAATTATCTTCACGATCAGATCTGAAGAATAAAACATCCTGCCCCCTTTTGTAAGCAAATTTACAGAAGAAAAAATAGGAATTGAATGAATATATGCAACCCCGTACTAATTATATTGTCGCAGATCAGAAAATATGCCAATGTGTTAGTAGAAGATTACCCGTATTACAATATGCGTCTCAAAAATATTTGCCAAAATAAAAGAGATGACGTAATAAATTGAAAACATCAATAATATCCGTACTCTTTATACCAGAAGGTCGTAATTGATTCCAATATATGCCAATATATATCAAAACATATGTCAATATACCTGTACTACTTATATTCTCGTAGATTAAAAGATATACACGTGT
The DNA here is from genome assembly GCA_951213105.1 of Amaurobius ferox. NCBI lineage: Eukaryota > Metazoa > Arthropoda > Arachnida > Araneae > Amaurobiidae > Amaurobius > Amaurobius ferox. The sequence goes on from OX578142.1 coordinate 129,484,785, forward strand.
ATTTGTAGAAGATTCGTACAACATACAATATATGAGTTTAAACAATTTTTGTCATAATAAAATAATTGCATAATAACTTGAAAATATCAATAATCCTTGAATCAATAATCCCCGAAAATATAAATAATAATAATTTTTAAACCTGAAGACCGTAATTGATATTATCCAGTCAAAAATGCTATAAGAAAAATCAAATCGTTCTTTTCTAAAATATATTTTTATATCCATTTATTTATTATTCAAATCGAAAAAATAATTATTAAAATTAACAGACAGATTTAATTTAATTGCGTTTCTGAGTAACATGATGTAAGATAGAATCTTATAACATGTTAAATATGTCATGTCTTATAACATAAACTGCGAAATTAAATAACGATTTTGATTTCTCTATACTTCTCATTGTTCCGTAAAAGCTTGTTTTTAATAAACCATGAACCATGGAGATAGATTTCCCATTTAAATCATGTTTCAAACAATTCATGTGTTCAGAAAGTGACTAATTAACGCAAAAAATCTCCCATCAAACTCAGAGATTAAATTTTAATTCACTTTCAAACGATTTTCAAGCTTTTCGTTTGGATAAACCACGGAGTTAGGGAGTAGAACTCCTAGGAAAAAGTTCCGTTTTTCATTAATATCTCGACAACCCCAGGTCTTAGAAACTCGAAACTTGGACAAAAGTTATGGGGGGATATTTCAAGGCCATTCACCAAATTTCATTAAATTCGGTTCAGCCGTTTTTCCGTGATGATGAGACAAACGAAAATTTCGTTTTTTACTAATATCTCGAGAACCACTGGTCGTAGAAACTCAAAACACGGATATAATTTTAAGTGGGGCTATTTCTGGGCTACCCACAAAATTTCATCAAATTCGGTTCAGCCGTTCTCTCGTGATGGTGTGACAAACAGACAGACAGACAGACAGACAGACAGACAGACAGATTTTCATTTTTATTTATATAGATACATATCTTCATTATTCAAATCGGAAAGGATTTAATAAAAATCGTCTGCCGCATAAACACATTGGATTTAAATCCGTTGCTAAGCGACATGATATCATTTGCTTCAAATAAATTGGTAGAAAAAATATCGTCTAAATAGTTATATTTCTATGGAACATTTGGCGACAGTTTCGTCAAATTAGCGACATTTTAAAAAATCGCCAAATTTATCGCCAAGTGGGACTGTAGAACTGACAGTTCCACTTTGCGACAAAATGACGAAATATCATCACAATACTATCCCCTAACAAAAAACAATTAATATCATTTATGTAGCGCAATTTTATCAATTTCAAGATATTTTTATAGATTTGAAAACATTTTTATCAATTTGGTGACATTTTAAAAATTCGCTAAATGTATTACTAAGTAGGATGGTTGGTCTGACAGATAAATGCTAACCAAACATCATTTCAGTACTCTCTTCTAACAAAACAAAAAAAAAATTCATTGATATGTAGAAGACCCAAGCCACACGACCAACCCGAAGGTTTATGGCAGCTGTTTGTGTGTCGTTTATATCAATTTGGCGACATTTCCGTCAATTTGGCAAAGTTTAAGAAAAGTTGTCAAATTAGCGATATCCCTCCAAATTCGTAGCTTTGAATTTGCAGATCTGAATGAAACTTTCTTATCCCGTTTCAATATACTAAATGAAAACACTACAATTGTATTAGAAGATATACCCGCTCTATTCTTTTTCTGTTTCAACAATCGGCTATATGAATTTATTGGCTAAACACAATATATGAGTTTAGTAGCTAAATACGATATAAGCTTGAAAACTCTTTGCCAAAATAAATGAAATTGATGTACGCAGTCAGCAATTAATATAATTAAAAGAAAAATCAAACCGTCCATTCATAAGATATACTTTTATATCCATTTATCCATTTATTTATTATTTAAATCGAAAAAAAATAATAAAAACATTAACAAACACATTTAATTTAATTGCGATGCCGAGCAACATGATATATCCTCCTAAAATGTTAAAATTTATTAACCACTAACAGCACACCCGTTATTCGTACGGAGTGTATAATTTAAAGAAACTTAAAGTTCGCAATCATGTGCAAATTCTGTTAAAATATTAAATTTATTGCTCCTAAAGAGAAGTTTAAGAATATATGTTCTCACTATGCAAAATTATCTTCACGATCAGATCTGAAGAATAAAACATCCTGCCCCCTTTTGTAAGCAAATTTACAGAAGAAAAAATAGGAATTGAATGAATATATGCAACCCCGTACTAATTATATTGTCGCAGATCAGAAAAAATGCCAATGTGTTAGTAGAAGATTACCCGTATTACAATATGCGTCTCAAAAATATTTGCCAAAATAAAAGAGATGACGTAATAAATTGAAAACATCAATAATATCCGTACTCTTTATACCAGAAGGTCGTAATTGATTCCAATATATGCCAATATATATCAAAACATATGTCAATATACCTGTACTACTTATATTCTCGTAGATTAAAAGATATACAAGTGTATTTGTTGAAGATTCGTACAACATACAATATATGAGTTTAAACAATTTTTGTCATAATAAAATAATTGCATAATAACTTGAAAATATCAATAATAATTGAATCAATAATCCCTGAAAATATAAATAATAATAATTTTTAAACCTGAAGACCGTAATTGATATTATCCAGTCAAAAATGCTATAAGAAAAATCAAATCGTTCTTTTCTAAAATATATTTTTATATCCATTTATTTATTATTCAAATCGAAAAAATAAGTATTAAAATTAACAGACAGATTTAATTTAATTGCGTTTCTGAGTAACATGATATAAGATAGAATCTTATAACATGTTAAATATGTCATGTCTTATAACATAAACTGCGAAATTAAATAACGATTTTGATTTCTCTATACTTCTCATTGTTCCGTAAAAGCTTGTTTTAAATAAACCATGAACCATGGAAATAGATTTCCCCTTTAAATCATGATTCAAACAATTCATGTTTTCAGAAAGTGACTAATTAACGCAAAAAATCTCCCATCAAACTCAGAGATTAAATTTTAATTCACTTTCAAATGATTTTCAAGCTTTTCGTTTGGATAAACCACGGAGTTAGGGAGTAGAACTCCTAGGAAAAAGTTCCGTTTTTCATTTATATCTCGACAACCCCAGGTCTTAGAAACTCGAAACTTGCCAAAATTTATGGGGGGATATTTCAAGGCTATTCACCAAATTTCATTAAATTCGGTTCAGCCGTTTTTCCGTGATGATGAGACAAACGAAAATTTCGTTTTTTACTAATATCTCGAGAACCACTGGTCGTAGAAACTCAAAACACGGATATAATTTTAAGTGGGGCTATTTCTGAGCTACCCACAAAATTTCATCAAATTCTGTTCAGCCGTTCTCCCGTGATGGTGTGACAAACAGACAGACAGACAGACAGACAGACAGACAGACAGATTTTCATTTTTATTTATATAGACTAGCAGCATACCCGTTCTTCGTACGGAGTATATAATATAAAGAAACCTGAAATTCATAATCATGCCCAAATTCTTATAGTATACTAAATGACATGTTTAATCAAAATATTCTGTTAAAATATTTAATATAATGCTCCTAAAAAGAAGTTTAAGAATCTCTGTTCTCGCTATATAAAATTATCTTCATGGACATATCTGAAAAATAAAACATCTTGGACCCCTTATGTAAGCAAATATAAAAAAAATATGGAATTGAATCAATATATTCAAAATAAAAGCGTTAAAATTGTATGGGACCCGTACTAATTATATACGCGAATATTAGAAAATATAACCTGTATTAGTAGATTACATGTATAAATTGAAAATACCAATAAACCCGTAATCTTTAAATCTGAAAACAGTCATTTATTCCAATATATGTCAAAATTAAAGTGCTAAAATTATATGGGAAGATATACACGTACTACTTATAATGTCCGATTATTAGTAGAAGATTACCCGTTTTGCAATATGAGTCACAAATGTTTTTTGGTAAAATTCAACAGACGACGTAATAAATTGAATATATAATTAATCCCCTTAATCTTCATACCAGAAGACTGTACTTGATTCCAATATATATGCCAATATATGTCAAAATATGTGCCAATATACCTGTACTACTTTTATTCTCGTAGGTTAGAAGATATACCCGTGCATTCCTAGAAGATTACTCGTACAACGTACAATATGCGTGTGTCAGCAATTTTTGCCGGAATAAAACAATGGCGTAATAACTTAAAAATATCAATAATCCCTGAATCAATAATTCCGGAAAATATCAATAATAATAATGTTTAAACCTGAAGAGTATAATTGATATTATCCAGTCCAAAATGAAATGGCAATGAAATTTATTTTATACTAGCAGCATACCCGTTCTTCGTACGGAGTATATAATACAAAGAAACTTGAAATTCATAATCATGCCCAAATTCTTATACTATAATAAATGACATGTTTAGTCAAAATATTCTGATAAAATATTTAATATAATGCTCCTAAAAAGAAGTTTAAGAATCTCTGTTCTCGCTATATAAAATTATCTTCATGGACATATCTGAAGAATAAAACATCTTGGACCCCTTATGTAAGCAAATATAAAAAAAATATGGAATTGAATCAATATATGCAAAATAAAAGCGTTAAAATTGTATGGGACCCGTCCTAATTATATACGCGAATATTAGAAAATATAATCTGTATTAGTAGATTACATGTATAAATTGAAAATACCAATAAACCCGTAATCTTTAAATCTGAAGACAGTCATTTATTCCAATATATGTCAAAATTAAAGTGCTAAAATTATATGGGAAGATATACACGTACTACTTATAATGTCCGATTATTAGTAGAAGATTATCCGTTTTGCAATATGAGTCACAAATGTTTTTTGGTAAAATACAACAGACGACGTAATAAATTGAATATATAATTAATCCCCTTAATCTTCATACCAGAAGACTGTACTTGATTCCAATATATATGCCAATATATGTCAAAATATATGCCAATATACCTGTACTACTTATATTCTCGTAGGTTAGAAGATATACCCGTGCATTCCTAGAAGATTACTCGTACAACGTACAATATGCGTGTGTCAGCAATTTTTGCCGCAATAAAACAATGGCGTAATAACTTAAAAATATCAATAATCCCTGAATCAATAATTCCGGAAAATATCAATAATAATAATGTTTAAACCTGAAGAGTATAATTGATATTATAAAGTCCAAAATGAAATGGCAATGAAATTTATTTTATATACATATCTTCATTATTCAAATCGGAAAGGATTTAATAAAAATCGTCTGCCGCATAAACACATTGGATTTAAATCCGTTGCTAAGCGACATGATATCATTTGCTTCAAATAAATTGGTAGAAAAAATACCGTCTAAATAGTTATATTTCTATGGAACATTTGGCGACAGTTTCGTCAAATTAGCGACATTTTAAAAAATCGCCAAATTTATCGCCAAGTGGGACTGTAGAACTGACAGTTCCACTTTGCGACAAATTGACGAAATATCATCACAATACTATCCCCTAACAAAAAACAATTAATATCATTTATGTAGCGCAATTTTACACAAGTTCAAGATATTTTTATAGATTTGAAAACATTTTTATCAATTTGGTGACATTTTAAAAATTCGCTAAATGTATTACTAAGTAGGATGGTTGGTCTGACAGAGAAATGCTAACCAAACATCATTTCAGTACTCTCTTCTAACAAAACAAAAAAAAATTTCATTGATATGTAGAAGACCCAAGCCACACGACCAACCCGAAGGTTTATGGCAGCTGTTTGTGTGTCGTTTATATCAATTTGGCGACATTTCCGTCAATTTGGCAAAGTTTAAGAAAAGTTGTCAAATTAGCGGTATCCCTCCAATTTCGTAGCTTTGAATTTGCAGATCTGAATGAAACATTCTTATCCCGTTTCAATATACTAAATGAAAACACTACAATTGTATTAGAAGATATACCCGCTCTACTCTTTTTCTGTTTCAACAATCGGCTATATGAATTTATTGGCTAAACACAATATATGAGTTTAGTAGCTAAATACGATATAAGCTTGAAAACTCTTTGCCAAAATAAATGAAATTGATGTACGCAGTCAGCAATTAATATAATTAAAAGAAAAATCAAACCGTCCATTCATAAGATATACTTTTATATCCATTTATCCATTTATTTATTATTTAAATCGAAAAAAAATAATAAAAACATTAACAAACACATTTAATTTAATTGCGATGCCGAGCAACATGATATATCCTCCTAAAATGTTAAAATTTATTAACCACTAACAGCACACCCGTTATTCGTACGGAGTGTATAATTTAAAGAAACTTAAAGTTCGCAATCATGTGCAAATTCTGTTAAAATATTAAATTTATTGCTCCTAAAGAGAAGTTAAGGAATATATGTTCTCACTATGCAAAATTATCTTCACGATCAGATCTGAAGAATAAAACATCCTGCCCCCTTTTGTAAGCAAATTTACAGAAGAAAAAATAGGAATTGAATGAATATATGCAACCCCGTACTAATTATATTGTCGCAGATCAGAAAATATGCCAATGTGTTAGTAGAAGATTACCCGTATTACAATATGCGTCTCAAAAATATTTGCCAAAATAAAAGAGATGACGTAATAAATTGAAAACATCAATAATATCCGTACTCTTTATACCAGAAGGTCGTAATTGATTCCAATATATGCCAATATATATCAAAACATATGTCAATATACCTGTACTACTTATATTCTCGTAGATTAAAAGATATACAAGTGTATTTGTTGAAGATTCGTACAACATACAATATATGAGTTTAAACAATTTTTGTCATAATAAAATAATTGCATAATAACTTGAAAATATCAATAATAATTGAATCAATAATCCCTGAAAATATAAATAATAATAATTTTTAAACCTGAAGACCGTAATTGATATTATCCAGTCAAAAATGCTATAAGAAAAATCAAATCGTTCTTTTCTAAAATATATTTTTATATCCATTTATTTATTATTCAAATCGAAAAAATAAGTATTAAAATTAACAGACAGATTTAATTTAATTGCGTTTCTGAGTAACATGATATAAGATAGAATCTTATAACATGTTAAATATGTCATGTCTTATAACATAAACTGCGAAATTAAATAACGATTTTGATTTCTCTATACTTCTCATTGTTCCGTAAAAGCTTGTTTTAAATAAACCATGAACCATGGAAATAGATTTCCCCTTTAAATCATGATTCAAACAATTCATGTTTTCAGAAAGTGACTAATTAACGCAAAAAATCTCCCATCAAACTCAGAGATTAAATTTTAATTCACTTTCAAATGATTTTCAAGCTTTTCGTTTGGATAAACCACGGAGTTAGGGAGTAGAACTCCTAGGAAAAAGTTCCGTTTTTCATTTATATCTCGACAACCCCAGGTCTTAGAAACTCGAAACTTGGACAAAATTTATGGGGGGATATTTCAAGGCTATTCACCAAATTTCATTAAATTCGGTTCAGCCGTTTTTCCGTGATGATGAGACAAACGAAAATTTCGTTTTTTACTAATATCTCGAGAACCACTGGTCGTAGAAACTCAAAACACGGATATAATTTTAAGTGGGGCTATTTCTGAGCTACCCACAAAATTTCATCAAATTCGGTTCAGCCGTTCTCCCGTGATGGTGTGACAAACAGACAGACAGACAGACAGACAGACAGACAGACAGACAGATTTTCATTTTTATTTATATAGACTAGCAGCATACCCGTTCTTCGTACGGAGTATATAATATAAAGAAACCTGAAATTCATAATCATGCCCAAATTCTTATAGTATACTAAATGACATGTTTAATCAAAATATTCTGTTAAAATATTTAATATAATGCTCCTAAAAAGAAGTTTAAGAATCTCTGTTCTCGCTATATAAAATTATCTTCATGGACATATCTGAAAAATAAAACATCTTGGACCCCTTATGTAAGCAAATATAAAAAAAATATGGAATTGAATCAATATATTCAAAATAAAAGCGTTAAAATTGTATGGGACCCGTACTAATTATATACGCGAATATTAGAAAATATAACCTGTATTAGTAGATTACATGTATAAATTGAAAATACCAATAAACCCGTAATCTTTAAATCTGAAAACAGTCATTTATTCCAATATATGTCAAAATTAAAGTGCTAAAATTATATGGGAAGATATACACGTACTACTTATAATGTCCGATTATTAGTAGAAGATTACCCGTTTTGCAATATGAGTCACAAATGTTTTTTGGTAAAATTCAACAGACGACGTAATAAATTGAATATATAATTAATCCCCTTAATCTTCATACCAGAAGACTGTACTTGATTCCAATATATATGCCAATATATGTCAAAATATGTGCCAATATACCTGTACTACTTTTATTCTCGTAGGTTAGAAGATATACCCGTGCATTCCTAGAAGATTACTCGTACAACGTACAATATGCGTGTGTCAGCAATTTTTGCCGCAATAAAACAATGGCGTAATAACTTAAAAATATCAATAATCCCTGAATCAATAATTCCGGAAAATATCAATAATAATAATGTTTAAACCTGAAGAGTATAATTGATATTATCCAGTCCAAAATGAAATGGCAATGAAATTTATTTTATACTAGCAGCATACCCGTTCTTCGTACGGAGTATATAATACAAAGAAACTTGAAATTCATAATCATGCCCAAATTCTTATACTATAATAAATGACATGTTTAGTCAAAATATTCTGATAAAATATTTAATATAATGCTCCTAAAAAGAAGTTTAAGAATCTCTGTTCTCGCTATATAAAATTATCTTCATGGACATATCTGAAGAATAAAACATCTTGGACCCCTTATGTAAGCAAATATAAAAAAAATATGGAATTGAATCAATATATGCAAAATAAAAGCGTTAAAATTGTATGGGACCCGTCCTAATTATATACGCGAATATTAGAAAATATAATCTGTATTAGTAGATTACATGTATAAATTGAAAATACCAATAAACCCGTAATCTTTAAATCTGAAGACAGTCATTTATTCCAATATATGTCAAAATTAAAGTGCTAAAATTATATGGGAAGATATACACGTACTACTTATAATGTCCGATTATTAGTAGAAGATTATCCGTTTTGCAATATGAGTCACAAATGTTTTTTGGTAAAATACAACAGACGACGTAATAAATTGAATATATAATTAATCCCCTTAATCTTCATACCAGAAGACTGTACTTGATTCCAATATATATGCCAATATATGTCAAAATATATGCCAATATACCTGTACTACTTATATTCTCGTAGGTTAGAAGATATACCCGTGCATTCCTAGAAGATTACTCGTACAACGTACAATATGCGTGTGTCAGCAATTTTTGCCGCAATAAAACAATGGCGTAATAACTTAAAAATATCAATAATCCCTGAATCAATAATTCCGGAAAATATCAATAATAATAATGTTTAAACCTGAAGAGTATAATTGATATTATAAAGTCCAAAATGAAATGGCAATGAAATTTATTTTATATACATATCTTCATTATTCAAATCGGAAAGGATTTAATAAAAATCGTCTGCCGCATAAACACATTGGATTTAAATCCGTTGCTAAGCGACATGATATCATTTGCTTCAAATAAATTGGTAGAAAAAATACCGTCTAAATAGTTATATTTCTATGGAACATTTGGCGACAGTTTCGTCAAATTAGCGACATTTTAAAAAATCGCCAAATTTATCGCCAAGTGGGACTGTAGAACTGACAGTTCCACTTTGCGACAAATTGACGAAATATCATCACAATACTATCCCCTAACAAAAAACAATTAATATCATTTATGTAGCGCAATTTTACACAAGTTCAAGATATTTTTATAGATTTGAAAACATTTTTATCAATTTGGTGACATTTTAAAAATTCGCTTAATGTATTACTAAGTAGGATGGTTGGTCTGACAGATAAATGCTAACCAAACATCATTTCAGTACTCTCTTCTAACAAAACAAAAAAAAATTTCATTGATATGTAGAAGACCCAAGCCACACGACCAACCCGAAGGTTTATGGCAGCTGTTTGTGTGTCGTTTATATCAATTTGGCGACATTTCCGTCAATTTGGCAAAGTTTAAGAAAAGTTGTCAAATTAGCGGTATCCCTCCAATTTCGTAGCTTTGAATTTGCAGATCTGAATGAAACATTCTTATCCCGTTTCAATATACTAAATGAAAACACTACAATTGTATTAGAAGATATACCCGCTCTACTCTTTTTCTGTTTCAACAATCGGCTATATGAATTTATTGGCTAAACACAATATATGAGTTTAGTAGCTAAATACGATATAAGCTTGAAAACTCTTTGCCAAAATAAATGAAATTGATGTACGCAGTCAGCAATTAATATAATTAAAAGAAAAATCAAACCGTCCATTCATAAGATATATTTTATATCCATTTATCCATTTATTTATTATTTAAATCGAAAAAAAATAATAAAAACATTAACAAACACATTTAATTTAATTGCGATGCCGAGCAACATGATATATCCTCCTAAAATGTTAAAATTTATTAACCACTAACAGCACACCCGTTATTCGTACGGAGTGTATAATTTAAAGAAACTTAAAGTTCGCAATCATGTGCAAATTCTGTTAAAATATTAAATTTATTGCTCCTAAAGAGAAGTTAAGGAATATATGTTCTCACTATGCAAAATTATCTTCACGATCAGATCTGAAGAATAAAACATCCTGCCCCCTTTTGTAAGCAAATTTACAGAAGAAAAAATAGGAATTGAATGAATATATGCAACCCCGTACTAATTATATTGTCGCAGATCAGAAAATATGCCAATGTGTTAGTAGAAGATTACCCGTATTACAATATGCGTCTCAAAAATATTTGCCAAAATAAAAGAGATGACGTAATAAATTGAAAACATCAATAATAGCCGTACTCTTTATACCAGAAGGTCGTAATTGATTCCAATATATGCCAATATATATCAAAACATATGTCAATATACCTGTACTACTTATATTCTCGTAGATTAAAAGATATACACGTGTATTTGTAGAAGATTCGTACAACATACAATATATGAGTTTAAACAATTTTTGTCATAATAAAATAATTGCATAATAACTTGAAAATATCAATAATCCTTGAATCAATAATCCCCGAAAATATAAATAATAATAATTTTAAACCTGAAGACTGTAATTGATATTATCCAGTCAAAAATGCTATAAGAAAAATCAAATCGTTCTTTTCTAAAATATATTTTTATATCCATTTATTTATTATTCAAATCGAAAAAATAATTATTAAAATTAACAGACAGATTTAATTTAATTGCGTTTCTGAGTAACATGATGTAAGATAGAATTTTATAACATGTTAAATATGTCATGTCTTATAACATAAACTGCGAAATTAAATAACGATTTTGATTTCTCTATACTTCTCATTGTTCCGTAAAAGCTTGTTTTTAATAAACCATGAACCATGGAGATAGATTTCCCATTTAAATCATGTTTCAAACAATTCATGTGTTCAGAAAGTGACTAATTAACGCAAAAAATCTCCCATCAAACTCAGAGATTAAATTTTAATTCACTTTCAAACGATTTTCAAGCTTTTCGTTTGGATAAACCACGGAGTTAGGGAGTAGAACTCCTAGGAAAAAGTTCCGTTTTTCATTAATATCTCGACAACCCCAGGTCTTAGAAACTCGAAACTTGGACAAAAGTTATGGGGGGATATTTCAAGGCCATTCACCAAATTTCATTAAATTCGGTTCAGCCGTTTTTCCGTGATGATGAGACAAACGAAAATTTCGTTTTTTACTAATATCTCGAGAACCACTGGTCGTAGAAACTCAAAACACGGATATAATTTTAAGTGGGGCTATTTCTGGGCTACCCACAAAATTTCATCAAATTCGGTTCAGCCGTTCTCTCGTGATGGTGTGACAAACAGACAGACAGACAGACAGACAGACAGACAGATTTTCATTTTTATTTATATAGATACATATCTTCATTATTCAAATCGGAAAGGATTTAATAAAAATCGTCTGCCGCATAAACACATTGGATTTAAATCCGCTGCTAAGCGACATGATATCATTTGCTTCAAATAAATTGGTAGAAAAAATATCGTCTAAATAGTTATATTTCTATGGAACATTTGGCGACAGTTTCGTCAAATTAGCGACATTTTAAAAAATCGCCAAATTTATCGCCAAGTGGGACTGTAGAACTGACAGTTCCACTTTGCGACAAATTGACGAAATATCATCACAATACTATCCCCTAACAAAAAACAATTAACATCATTTATGTAGCGCAATTTTATCAATTTCAAGATATTTTTATAGATTTGAAAACATTTTTATCAATTTGGTGACATTTTAAAAATTCGCTAAATGTATTACTAAGTAGGATGGTTGGTCTGACAGATAAATGCTAACCAAACATCATTTCAGTACTCTCTTCTAACAAAACAAAAAAAAATTTCATTGATATGTAGAAGACCCAAGCCATACGACCAACCCGAAGGTTTATGGCAGCTGTTTGTGTGTCGTTTATATCAATTTGGCGACATTTCCGTCAATTTGGCAAAGTTTAAGAAAAGTTGTCAAATTAGCGATATCCCTCCAAATTCGTAGCTTTGAATTTGCAGATCTGAATGAAACTTTCTTATCCCGTTTCAATATACTAAATGAAAACACTACAATTGTATTAGAAGATATACCCGCTCTACTCTTTTTCTGTTTCATCAATCGGCTATATGAATTTATTGGCTAAACACAATATATGAGTTTAGTAGCTAAATACGATATAAGCTTGAAAACTCTTTGCCAAAATAAATGAAATTGATGTACGCAGTCAGCAATTAATATAATTAAAAGAAAAATCAAACCGTCCATTCATAAGATATACTTTTATATCCATTTATCCATTTATTTATTATTTAAATCGAAAAAAAATAATAAAAACATTAACAAACACATTTAATTTAATTGCGATGCCGAGCAACATGATATATCCTCCTAAAATGTTAAAATTTATTAACCACTAACAGCACACCCGTTATTCGTACGGAGTGTATAATTTAAAGAAACTTAAAGTTCGCAATCATGTGCAAATTCTGTTAAAATATTAAATTTATTGCTCCTAAAGAGAAGTTTAAGAATATATGTTCTCACTATGCAAAATTATCTTCACGATCAGATCTGAAGAATAAAACATCCTGCCCCCTATTGTAAGCAAATTTACAGAAGAAAAAATAGGAATTGAATGAATATATGCAACCCCGTACTAATTATATTGTCGCAGATCAGAAAAAATGCCAATGTGTTAGTAGAAGATTACCCGTATTACAATATGCGTCTCAAAAATATTTGCCAAAATAAAAGAGATGACGTAATAAATTGAAAACATCAATAATATCCGTACTCTTTATACCAGAAGGTCGTAATTGATTCCAATATATGCCAATATATATCAAAACATATGTCAATATACCTGTACTACTTATATTCTCGTAGATTAAAAGATATACAAGTGTATTTGTTGAAGATTCGTACAACATACAATATATGAGTTTAAACAATTTTTGTCATAATAAAATAATTGCATAATAACTTGAAAATATCAATAATCCTTGAATCAATAATCCCCGAAAATATAAATAATAATAATTTTAAAACCTGAAGACCGTAATTGATATTATCCAGTCAAAAATGCTATAAGAAAAATCAAATCGTTCTTTTCTAAAATATATTTTTATATCCATTTATTTATTATTCAAATCGAAAAAATAATTATTAAAATTAACAGACAGATTTAATTTAATTGCGTTTCTGAGTAACATGATGTAAGATAGAATCTTATAACATGTTAAATATGTCATGTCTTATAACATAAACTGCGAAATTAAATAACGATTTTGATTTCTCTATACTTCTCATTGTTCCGTAAAAGCTTGTTTTTAATAAACCATGAACCATGGAGATAGATTTCCCATTTAAATCATGTTTCAAACAATTCATGTGTTCAGAAAGTGACTAATTAACGCAAAAAATCTCCCATCAAACTCAGAGATTAAATTTTAATTCACTTTCAAACGATTTTCAAGCTTTTCGTTTGGATAAACCACGGAGTTAGGGAGTAGAACTCCTAGGAAAAAGTTCCGTTTTTCATTAATATCTCGACAACCCCAGGTCTTAGAAACTCGAAACTTGGACAAAAGTTATGGGGGGATATTTCAAGGCCATTCACCAAATTTCATTAAATTCGGTTCAGCCGTTTTTCCGTGATGATGAGACAAACGAAAATTTCGTTTTTTACTAATATCTCGAGAACCACTGGTCGTAGAAACTCAAAACACGGATATAATTTTAAGTGGGGCTATTTCTGGGCTACCCACAAAATTTCATCAAATTCGGTTCAGCCGTTCTCTCGTGATGGTGTGACAAACAGACAGACAGACAGACAGACAGACAGACAGATTTTCATTTTTATTTATATAGATACATATCTTCATTATTCAAATCGGAAAGGATTTAATAAAAATCGTCTGCCGCATAAACACATTGGATTTAAATCCGTTGCTAAGCGACATGATATCATTTGCTTCAAATAAATTGGTAGAAAAAATATCGTCTAAATAGTTATATTTCTATGGAACATTTGGCGACAGTTTCGTCAAATTAGCGACATTTTAAAAAATCGCCAAATTTATCGCCAAGTGGGACTGTAGAACTGACAGTTCCACTTTGCGACAAAATGACGAAATATCATCACAATACTATCCCCTAACAAAAAACAATTAATATCATTTATGTAGCGCAATTTTATCAATTTCAAGATATTTTTATAGATTTGAAAACATTTTTATCAATTTGGTGACATTTTAAAAATTCGCTAAATGTATTACTAAGTAGGATGGTTGGTCTGACAGATAAATGCTAACCAAACATCATTTCAGTACTCTCTTCTAACAAAACAAAAAAAAATTTCATTGATATGTAGAAGACCCAAGCCACACGACCAACCCGAAGGTTTATGGCAGCTGTTTGTGTGTCGTTTATATCAATTTGGCGACATTTCCGTCAATTTGACAAAGTTTAAGAAAAGTTGTCAAATTAGCGATATCCCTCCAAATTCGTAGCTTTGAATTTGCAGATCTGAATGAAACTTTCTTATCCCGTTTCAATATACTAAATGAAAACACTACAATTGTATTAGAAGATATACCCGCTCTATTCTTTTTCTGTTTCAACAATCGGCTATATGAATTTATTGGCTAAACACAATATATGAGTTTAGTAGCTAAATACGATATAAGCTTGAAAACTCTTTGCCAAAATAAATGAAATTGATGTACGCAGTCAGCAATTAATATAATTAAAAGAAAAATCAAACCGTCCATTCATAAGATATACTTTTATATCCATTTATCCATTTATTTATTATTTAAATCGAAAAAAAATAATAAAAACATTAACAAACACATTTAATTTAATTGCGATGCCGAGCAACATGATATATCCTCCTAAAATGTTAAAATTTATTAACCACTAACAGCACACCCGTTATTCGTACGGAGTGTATAATTTAAAGAAATTTAAAGTTCGCAATCATGTGCAAATTCTGTTAAAATATTAAATTTATTGCTCCTAAAGAGAAGTTTAAGAATATATGTTCTCACTATGCAAAATTATCTTCACGATCAGATCTGAAGAATAAAACATCCTGCCCCCTTTTGTAAGCAAATTTACAGAAGAAAAAATAGGAATTGAATGAATATATGCAACCCCGTACTAATTATATTGTCGCAGATCAGAAAAAATGCCAATGTGTTAGTAGAAGATTACCCGTATTACAATATGCGTCTCAAAAATATTTGCCAAAATAAAAGAGATGACGTAATAAATTGAAAACATCAATAATATCCGTACTCTTTATACCAGAAGGTCGTAATTGATTCCAATATATGCCAATATATATCAAAACATATGTCAATATACCTGTACTACTTATATTCTCGTAGATTAAAAGATATACACGTGTATTTGTAGAAGATTCGTACAACATACAATATATGAGGTTAAACAATTTTTGTCATAATAAAATAATTGCATAATAACTTGAAAATATCAATAATCCTTGAATCAGTAATCCCCGAAAATATAAATAATAATAATTTTTTAACCTGAAGACCGTAATTGATATTATCCAGTCAAAAATGCTATAAGAAAAATCAAATCGTTCTTTTCTAAAATATATTTTTATATCCATTTATTTATTATTCAAATCGAAAAAATAATTATTAAAATTAACAGACAGATTTAATTTAATTGCGTTTCTGAGTAACATGATATAAGATAGAATCTTATAACATGTTAAATATGTCATGTCTTATAACATAAACTGCGAAATTAAATAACGATTTTGATTTCTCTATACTTCTCATTGTTCCGTAAAAGCTTGTTTTAAATAAACCATGAACCATGGAGATAGATTTCCCCTTTAAATCATGTTTCAAACAATTCATGTTTTCAGAAAGTGACTAATTAACGCAAAAAATCTCCCATCAAACTCAGAGATTAAATTTTAATTCACTTTCAAACGATTTTCAAGCTTTTCGTTTGGATAAACCACGGAGTTAGGGAGTAGAACTCCTAGGGAAAAGTTCCGTTTTTCATTAATATCTCGACAACCCCAGGACTTAGAAACTCGAAACTCGGACAAAATTTATGGGGGGATATTTTAAGACAATTCACCAAATTTCATTAAATTCGGTTCAGCCGTTTTTCCGTGATGATGAGACAAACGAAAATTTCGTTTTTTACTAATATCTCGAGAACCACTGGTCGTAGAAACTCAAAACACGGATATAATTTTAAGTGGGGCTATTTCTGGGCTTCCCACAAAATTTCATCAAATTCGGTTCAGCCGTTCTCCCGTGATGGTGTGACAAACAGACAGACAGACAGACAGACAGACAGACAGACAGATTTTCATTTTTATTTATATAGATATCTTCATTATTCAAATCGGAAAGGATTTAATAAAAATCGTCTGCCGCATAAACACATTGGATTTAAATCCGTTGCTAAGCGACATGATATCATTTGCTTCAAATAAATTGGTAGAAAAAATATCGTCTAAATAGTTATATTTCTATGGAACATTTGGCGACAGTTTCGTCAAATTAGCGACATTTTAAAAAATCGCCAAATTTATCGCCAAGTGGGACTGTAGAACTGACAGTTCCACTTTGCGACAAATTGACGAAATATCATCACAATACTATCCCCTAACAAAAAACAATTAATATCATTTATGTAGCGCAATTTTATCAATTTCAAGATATTTTTATAGATTTGAAAACATTTTTATCAATTTGGTGACATTTTAAAAATTCGCTAAATGTATTACTAAGTAGGATGGTTGGTCTGACAGATAAATGCTAACCAAACATCATTTCAGTACTCTCTTCTAACAAAACAAAAAAAAATTTCATTGATATGTAGAAGACCCAAGCCACACGACCAACCCGAAGGTTTATGGCAGCTGTTTGTGTGTCGTTTATATCAATTTGGCGACATTTCCGTCAATTTGGCAAAGTTTAAGAAAAGTTGTCAAATTAGCGGTATCCCTCCAATTTCGTAGCTTTGAATTTGCAGATCTGAATGAAACATTCTTATCCCGTTTCAATATACTAAATGAAAACACTACAATTGTATTAGAAGATATACCCGCTCTACTCTTTTTCTGTTTCAACAATCGGCTATATGAATTTATTGACTAAACACAATATATGAGTTTAGTAGCTAAATACGATATAAGCTTGAAAACTCTTTGCCAAAATAAATGAAATTGATGTACGCAGTCAGCAATTAATATAATTAAAAGAAAAATCAAACCGTCCATTCATAAGATATACTTTTATATCCATTTATCCATTTATTTATTATTTAAATCGAAAAAAAATAATAAAAACATTAACAAACACATTTAATTTAATTGCGATGCCGAGCAACATGATATATCCTCCTAAAATGTTAAAATTTATTAACCACTAACAGCACACCCGTTATTCGTACGGAGTGTATAATTTAAAGAAACTTAAAGTTCGCAATCATGTGCAAATTCTGTTAAAATATTAAATTTATTGCTCCTAAAGAGAAGTTAAGGAATATATGTTCTCACTATGCAAAATTATCTTCACGATCAGATCTGAAGAATAAAACATCCTGCCCCCTTTTGTAAGCAAATTTACAGAAGAAAAAATAGGAATTGAATGAATATATGCAACCCCGTACTAATTATATTGTCGCAGATCAGAAAATATGCCAATGTGTTAGTAGAAGATTACCCGTATTACAATATGCGTCTCAAAAATATTTGCCAAAATAAAAGAGATGACGTAATAAATTGAAAACATCAATAATATCCGTACTCTTTATACCAGAAGGTCGTAATTGATTCCAATATATGCCAATATATATCAAAACATATGTCAATATACCTGTACTACTTATATTCTCGTAGATTAAAAGATATACACGTGTATTTGTAGAAGATTCGTACAACATACAATATATGAGTTTAAACAATTTTTGTCATAATAAAATAATTGCATAATAACTTGAAAATATCAATAATCCTTGAATCAATAATCCCCGAAAATATAAATAATAATAATTTTTAAACCTGAAGACCGTAATTGATATTATCCAGTCAAAAATGCTATAAGAAAAATCAAATCGTTCTTTTCTAAAATATATTTTTATATCCATTTATTTATTATTCAAATCGAAAAAATAATTATTAAAATTAACAGACAGATTTAATTTAATTGCGTTTCTGAGTAACATGATGTAAGATAGAATCTTATAACATGTTAAATATGTCATGTCTTATAACATAAACTGCGAAATTAAATAACGATTTTGATTTCTCTATACTTCTCATTGTTCCGTAAAAGCTTGTTTTTAATAAACCATGAACCATGGAGATAGATTTCCCATTTAAATCATGTTTCAAACAATTCATGTGTTCAGAAAGTGACTAATTAACGCAAAAAATCTCCCATCAAACTCAGAGATTAAATTTTAATTCACTTTCAAACGATTTTCAAGCTTTTCGTTTGGATAAACCACGGAGTTAGGGAGTAGAACTCCTAGGAAAAAGTTCCGTTTTTCATTAATATCTCGACAACCCCAGGTCTTAGAAACTCGAAACTTGGACAAAAGTTATGGGGGGATATTTCAAGGCCATTCACCAAATTTCATTAAATTCGGTTCAGCCGTTTTTCCGTGATGATGAGACAAACGAAAATTTCGTTTTTTAATAATATCTCGAGAACCACTGGTCGTAGAAACTCAAAACACGGATATAATTTTAAGTGGGGCTATTTCTGGGCTACCCACAAAATTTCATCAAATTCGGTTCAGCCGTTCTCTCGTGATGGTGTGACAAACAGACAGACAGACAGACAGACAGACAGACAGACAGACAGACAGACAGACAGATTTTCATTTTTATTTATATAGATACATATCTTCATTATTCAAATCGGAAAGGATTTAATAAAAATCGTCTGCCGCATAAACACATTGGATTTAAATCCGTTGCTAAGCGACATGATATCATTTGCTTCAAATAAATTGGTAGAAAAAATATCGTCTAAATAGTTATATTTCTATGGAACATTTGGCGACAGTTTCGTCAAATTAGCGACATTTTAAAAAATCGCCAAATTTATCGCCAAGTGGGACTGTAGAACTGACAGTTCCACTTTGCGACAAATTGACGAAATATCATCACAATACTATCCCCTAACAAAAAACAATTAATATCATTTATGTAGCGCAATTTTATCAATTTCAAGATATTTTTATAGATTTGAAAACATTTTTATCAATTTGGTGACATTTTAAAAATTCGCTAAATGTATTACTAAGTAGGATGGTTGGTCTGACAGATAAATGCTAACCAAACATCATTTCAGTACTCTCTTCTAACAAAACAAAAAAAATTTCATTGATATGTAGAAGACCCAAGCCACACGACCAACCCGAAGGTTTATGGCAGCTGTTTGTGTGTCGTTTATATCAATTTGGCGACATTTCCGTCAATTTGGCAAAGTTTAAGAAAAGTTGTCAAATTAGCGGTATCCCTCCAATTTCGTAGCTTTGAATTTGCAGATCTGAATGAAACATTCTTATCCCGTTTCAATATACTAAATGAAAACACTACAATTGTATTAGAAGATATACCCGCTCTACTCTTTTTCTGTTTCAACAATCGGCTATATGAATTTATTGGCTAAACACAATATATGAGTTTAGTAGCTAAATACGATATAAGCTTGAAAACTCTTTGCCAAAATAAATGAAATTGATGTACGCAGTCAGCAATTAATATAATTAAAAGAAAAATCAAACCGTCCATTCATAAGATATACTTTTATATCCATTTATCCATTTATTTATTATTTAAATCGAAAAAAAATAATAAAAACATTAACAAACACATTTAATTTAATTGCGATGCCGAGCAACATGATATATCCTCCTAAAATGTTAAAATTTATTAACCACTAACAGCACACCCGTTATTCGTACGGAGTGTATAATTTAAAGAAACTTAAAGTTCGCAATCATGTGCAAATTCTGTTAAAATATTAAATTTATTGCTCCTAAAGAGAAGTTAAGGAATATATGTTCTCACTATGCAAAATTATCTTCACGATCAGATCTGAAGAATAAAACATCCTGCCCCCTTTTGTAAGCAAATTTACAGAAGAAAAAATAGGAATTGAATGAATATATGCAACCCCGTACTAATTATATTGTCGCAGATCAGAAAATATGCCAATGTGTTAGTAGAAGATTACCCGTATTACAATATGCGTCTCAAAAATATTTGCCAAAATAAAAGAGATGACGTAATAAATTGAAAACATCAATAATATCCGTACTCTTTATACCAGAAGGTCGTAATTGATTCCAATATATGCCAATATATATCAAAACATATGTCAATATACCTGTACTACTTATATTCTCGTAGATTAAAAGATATACACGTGTATTTGTAGAAGATTCGTACAACATACAATATATGAGTTTAAACAATTTTTGTCATAATAAAATAATTGCATAATAACTTGAAAATATCAATAATCCTTGAATCAATAATCCCCGAAAATATAAATAATAATAATTTTTAAACCTGAAGACCGTAATTGATATTATCCAGTCAAAAATGCTATAAGAAAAATCAAATCGTTCTTTTCTAAAATATATTTTTATATCCATTTATTTATTATTCAAATCGAAAAAATAATTATTAAAATTAACAGACAGATTTAATTTAATTGCGTTTCTGAGTAACATGATGTAAGATAGAATCTTATAACATGTTAAATATGTCATGTCTTATAACATAAACTGCGAAATTAAATAACGATTTTGATTTCTCTATACTTCTCATTGTTCCGTAAAAGCTTGTTTTTAATAAACCATGAACCATGGAGATAGATTTCCCATTTAAATCATGTTTCAAACAATTCATGTGTTCAGAAAGTGACTAATTAACGCAAAAAATCTCCCATCAAACTCAGAGATTAAATTTTAATTCACTTTTAAACGATTTTCAAGCTTTTCGTTTGGATAAACCACGGAGTTAGGGAGTAGAACTCCTAGGAAAAAGTTCCGTTTTTCATTAATATCTCGACAACCCCAGGTCTTAGAAACTCGAAACTTGGACAAAAGTTATGGGGGGATATTTCAAGGCCATTCACCAAATTTCATTAAATTCGGTTCAGCCGTTTTTCCGTGATGATGAGACAAACGAAAATTTCGTTTTTTACTAATATCTCGAGAACCACTGGTCGTAGAAACTCAAAACACGGATATAATTTTAAGTGGGGCTATTTCTGGGCTACCCACAAAATTTCATCAAATTCGGTTCAGCCGTTCTCTCGTGATGGTGTGACAAACAGACAGACAGACAGACAGACAGACAGACAGACAGATTTTCATTTTTATTTATATAGATACATATCTTCATTATTCAAATCGGAAAGGATTTAATAAAAATCGTCTGCCGCATAAACACATTGGATTTAAATCCGTTGCTAAGCGACATGATATCATTTGCTTCAAATAAATTGGTAGAAAAAATATCGTCTAAATAGTTATATTTCTATGGAACATTTGGCGACAGTTTCGTCAAATTAGCGACATTTTAAAAAATCGCCAAATTTATCGCCAAGTGGGACTGTAGAACTGACAGTTCCACTTTGCGACAAAATGACGAAATATCATCACAATACTATCCCCTAACAAAAAACAATTAATATCATTTATGTAGCGCAATTTTATCAATTTCAAGATATTTTTATAGATTTGAAAACATTTTTATCAATTTGGTGACATTTTAAAAATTCGCTAAATGTATTACTAAGTAGGATGGTTGGTCTGACAGATAAATGCTAACCAAACATCATTTCAGTACTCTCTTCTAACAAAACAAAAAAAAAATTCATTGATATGTAGAAGACCCAAGCCACACGACCAACCCGAAGGTTTATGGCAGCTGTTTGTGTGTCGTTTATATCAATTTGGCGACATTTCCGTCAATTTGGTAAAGTTTAAGAAAAGTTGTCAAATTAGCGATATCCCTCCAAATTCGTAGCTTTGAATTTGCAGATCTGAATGAAACTTTCTTATCCCGTTTCAATATACTAAATGAAAACACTACAATTGTATTAGAAGATATACCCGCTCTATTCTTTTTCTGTTTCAACAATCGGCTATATGAATTTATTGGCTAAACACAATATATGAGTTTAGTAGCTAAATACGATATAAGCTTGAAAACTCTTTGCCAAAATAAATGAAATTGATGTACGCAGTCAGCAATTAATATAATTAAAAGAAAAATCAAACCGTCCATTCATAAGATATACTTTTATATCCATTTATCCATTTATTTATTATTTAAATCGAAAAAAAATAATAAAAACATTAACAAACACATTTAATTTAATTGCGATGCCGAGCAACATGATATATCCTCCTAAAATGTTAAAATTTATTAACCAGTAACAGCACACCCGTTATTCGTACGGAGTGTATAATTTAAAGAAACTTAAAGTTCGCAATCATGTGCAAATTCTGTTAAAATATTAAATTTATTGCTCCTAAAGAGAAGTTTAAGAATATATGTTCTCACTATGCAAAATTATCTTCACGATCAGATCTGAAGAATAAAACATCCTGCCCCCTTTTGTAAGCAAATTTACAGAAGAAAAAATAGGAATTGAATGAATATATGCAACCCCGTACTAATTATATTGTCGCAGATCAGAAAAAATGCCAATGTGTTAGTAGAAGATTACCCGTATTACAATATGCGTCTCAAAAATATTTGCCAAAATAAAAGAGATGACGTAATAAATTGAAAACATCAATAATATCCGTACTCTTTATACCAGAAGGTCGTAATTGATTCCAATATATGCCAATATATATCAAAACATATGTCAATATACCTGTACTACTTATATTCTCGTAGATTAAAAGATATACAAGTGTATTTGTTGAAGATTCGTACAACATACAATATATGAGTTTAAACAATTTTTGTCATAATAAAATAATTGCATAATAACTTGAAAATATCAATAATAATTGAATCAATAATCCCCGAAAATATAAATAATAATAATTTTTAAACCTGAAGACCGTAATTGATATTATCCAGTCAAAAATGCTATAAGAAAAATCAAATCGTTCTTTTCTAAAATATATTTTTATATCCATTTATTTATTATTCAAATCGAAAAAATAAGTATTAAAATTAACAGACAGATTTAATTTAATTGCGTTTCTGAGTAACATGATATAAGATAGAATCTTATAACATGTTAAATATGTCATGTCTTATAACATAAACTGCGAAATTAAATAACGATTTTGATTTCTCTATACTTCTCATTGTTCCGTAAAAGCTTGTTTTAAATAAACCATGAACCATGGAAATAGATTTCCCCTTTAAATCATGATTCAAACAATTCATGTTTTCAGAAAGTGACTAATTAACGCAAAAAATCTCCCATCAAACTCAGAGATTAAATTTTAATTCACTTTCAAATGATTTTCAAGCTTTTCGTTTGGATAAACCACGGAGTTAGGGAGTAGAACTCCTAGGAAAAAGTTCCGTTTTTCATTTATATCTCGACAACCCCAGGTCTTAGAAACTCGAAACTTGGACAAAATTTATGGGGGGGATATTTCAAGGCTATTCACCAAATTTCATTAAATTCGGTTCAGCCGTTTTTCCGTGATGATGAGACAAACGAAAATTTCGTTTTTTACTAATATCTCGAGAACCACTGGTCGTAGAAACTCAAAACACGGATATAATTTTAAGTGGGGCTATTTCTGAGCTACCCACAAAATTTCATCAAATTCGGTTCAGCCGTTCTCCCGTGATGGTGTGACAAACAGACAGACAGACAGACAGACAGACAGACAGACAGATTTTCATTTTTATTTATATAGACTAGCAGCATACCCGTTCTTCGTACGGAGTATATAATATAAAGAAACCTGAAATTCATAATCATGCCCAAATTCTTATAGTATACTAAATGACATGTTTAATCAAAATATTCTGTTAAAATATTTAATATAATGCTCCTAAAAAGAAGTTTAAGAATCTCTGTTCTCGCTATATAAAATTATCTTCATGGACATATCTGAAAAATAAAACATCTTGGACCCCTTATGTAAGCAAATATAAAAAAAATATGGAATTGAATCAATATATTCAAAATAAAAGCGTTAAAATTGTATGGGACCCGTACTAATTATATACGCGAATATTAGAAAATATAACCTGTATTAGTAGATTACATGTATAAATTGAAAATACCAATAAACCCGTAATCTTTAAATCTGAAAACAGTCATTTATTCCAATATATGTCAAAATTAAAGTGCTAAAATTATATGGGAAGATATACACGTACTACTTATAATGTCCGATTATTAGTAGAAGATTACCCGTTTTGCAATATGAGTCACAAATGTTTTTTGGTAAAATTCAACAGACGACGTAATAAATTGAATATATAATTAATCCCCTTAATCTTCATACCAGAAGACTGTACTTGATTCCAATATATATGCCAATATATGTCAAAATATGTGCCAATATACCTGTACTACTTTTATTCTCGTAGGTTAGAAGATATACCCGTGCATTCCTAGAAGATTACTCGTACAACGTACAATATGCGTGTGTCAGCAATTTTTGCCGCAATAAAACAATGGCGTAATAACTTAAAAATATCAATAATCCCTGAATCAATAATTCCGGAAAATATCAATAATAATAATGTTTAAACCTGAAGAGTATAATTGATATTATCCAGTCCAAAATGAAATGGCAATGAAATTTATTTTATACTAGCAGCATACCCGTTCTTCGTACGGAGTATATAATACAAAGAAACTTGAAATTCATAATCATGCCCAAATTCTTATACTATAATAAATGACATGTTTAGTCAAAATATTCTGATAAAATATTTAATATAATGCTCCTAAAAAGAAGTTTAAGAATCTCTGTTCTCGCTATATAAAATTATCTTCATGGACATATCTGAAGAATAAAACATCTTGGACCCCTTATGTAAGCAAATATAAAAAAAATATGGAATTGAATCAATATATGCAAAATAAAAGCGTTAAAATTGTATGGGACCCGTCCTAATTATATACGCGAATATTAGAAAATATAACCTGTATTAGTAGATTACATGTATAAATTGAAAATACCAATAAACCCGTAATCTTTAAATCTGAAGACAGTCATTTATTCCAATATATGTCAAAATTAAAGTGCTAAAATTATATGGGAAGATATACACGTACTACTTATAATGTCCGATTATTAGTAGAAGATTATCCGTTTTGCAATATGAGTCACAAATGTTTTTTGGTAAAATACAACAGACGACGTAATAAATTGAATATATAATTAATCCCCTTAATCTTCATACCAGAAGACTGTACTTGATTCCAATATATATGCCAATATATGTCAAAATATATGCCAATATACCTGTACTACTTATATTCTCGTAGGTTAGAAGATATACCCGTGCATTCCTAGAAGATTACTCGTACAACGTACAATATGCGTGTGTCAGCAATTTTTGCCGCAATAAAACAATGGCGTAATAACTTAAAAATATCAATAATCCCTGAATCAATAATTCCGGAAAATATCAATAATAATAATGTTTAAACCTGAAGAGTATAATTGATATTATAAAGTCCAAAATGAAATGGCAATGAAATTTATTTTATATACATATCTTCATTATTCAAATCGGAAAGGATTTAATAAAAATCGTCTGCCGCATAAACACATTGGATTTAAATCCGTTGCTAAGCGACATGATATCATTTGCTTCAAATAAATTGGTAGAAAAAATACCGTCTAAATAGTTATATTTCTATGGAACATTTGGCGACAGTTTCGTCAAATTAGCGACATTTTAAAAAATCGCCAAATTTATCGCCAAGTGGGACTGTAGAACTGACAGTTCCACTTTGCGACAAATTGACGAAATATCATCACAATACTATCCCCTAACAAAAAACAATTAATATCATTTATGTAGCGCAATTTTACACAAGTTCAAGATATTTTTATAGATTTGAAAACATTTTTATCAATTTGGTGACATTTTAAAAATTCGCTAAATGTATTACTAAGTAGGATGGTTGGTCTGACAGAGAAATGCTAACCAAACATCATTTCAGTACTCTCTTCTAACAAAACAAAAAAAAATTTCATTGATATGTAGAAGACCCAAGCCACACGACCAACCCGAAGGTTTATGGCAGCTGTTTGTGTGTCGTTTATATCAATTTGGCGACATTTCCGTCAATTTGGCAAAGTTTAAGAAAAGTTGTCAAATTAGCGGTATCCCTCCAATTTCGTAGCTTTGAATTTGCAGATCTGAATGAAACATTCTTATCCCGTTTCAATATACTAAATGAAAACACTACAATTGTATTAGAAGATATACCCGCTCTACTCTTTTTCTGTTTCAACAATCGGCTATATGAATTTATTGGCTAAACACAATATATGAGTTTAGTAGCTAAATACGATATAAGCTTGAAAACTCTTTGCCAAAATAAATGAAATTGATGTACGCAGTCAGCAATTAATATAATTAAAAGAAAAATCAAACCGTCCATTCATAAGATATACTTTTATATCCATTTATCCATTTATTTATTATTTAAATCGAAAAAAAATAATAAAAACATTAACAAACACATTTAATTTAATTGCGATGCCGAGCAACATGATATATCCTCCTAAAATGTTAAAATTTATTAACCACTAACAGCACACCCGTTATTCGTACGGAGTGTATAATTTAAAGAAACTTAAAGTTCGCAATCATGTGCAAATTCTGTTAAAATATTAAATTTATTGCTCCTAAAGAGAAGTTAAGGAATATATGTTCTCACTATGCAAAATTATCTTCACGATCAGATCTGAAGAATAAAACATCCTGCCCCCTTTTGTAAGCAAATTTACAGAAGAAAAAATAGGAATTGAATGAATATATGCAACCCCGTACTAATTATATTGTCGCAGATCAGAAAATATGCCAATGTGTTAGTAGAAGATTACCCGTATTACAATATGCGTCTCAAAAATATTTGCCAAAATAAAAGAGATGACGTAATAAATTGAAAACATCAATAATATCCGTACTCTTTATACCAGAAGGTCGTAATTGATTCCAATATATGCCAATATATATCAAAACATATGTCAATATACCTGTACTACTTATATTCTCGTAGATTAAAAGATATACACGTGTATTTGTAGAAGATTCGTACAACATACAATATATGAGTTTAAACAATTTTTGTCATAATAAAATAATTGCATAATAACTTGAAAATATCAATAATCCTTGAATCAATAATCCCCGAAAATATAAATAATAATAATTTTTAAACCTGAAGACCGTAATTGATATTATCCAGTCAAAAATGCTATAAGAAAAATCAAATCGTTCTTTTCTAAAATATATTTTTATATCCATTTATTTATTATTCAAATCGAAAAAATAATTATTAAAATTAACAGACAGATTTAATTTAATTGCGTTTCTGAGTAACATGATGTAAGATAGAATCTTATAACATGTTAAATATGTCATGTCTTATAACATAAACTGCGAAATTAAATAACGATTTTGATTTCTCTATACTTCTCATTGTTCCGTAAAAGCTTGTTTTTAATAAACCATGAACCATGGAGATAGATTTCCCATTTAAATCATGTTTCAAACAATTCATGTGTTCAGAAAGTGACTAATTAACGCAAAAAATCTCCCATCAAACTCAGAGATTAAATTTTAATTCACTTTCAAACGATTTTCAAGCTTTTCGTTTGGATAAACCACGGAGTTAGGGAGTAGAACTCCTAGGAAAAAGTTCCGTTTTTCATTAATATCTCGACAACCCCAGGTCTTAGAAACTCGAAACTTGGACAAAAGTTATGGGGGGATATTTCAAGGCCATTCACCAAATTTCATTAAATTCGGTTCAGCCGTTTTTCCGTGATGATGAGACAAACGAAAATTTCGTTTTTTACTAATATCTCGAGAACCACTGGTCGTAGAAACTCAAAACACGGATATAATTTTAAGTGGGGCTATTTCTGGGCTACCCACAAAATTTCATCAAATTCGGTTCAGCCGTTCTCTCGTGATGGTGTGACAAACAGACAGACAGACAGACAGACAGACAGACAGATTTTCATTTTTATTTATATAGATACATATCTTCATTATTCAAATCGGAAAGGATTTAATAAAAATCGTCTGCCGCATAAACACATTGGATTTAAATCCGTTGCTAAGCGACATGATATCATTTGCTTCAAATAAATTGGTAGAAAAAATACCGTCTAAATAGTTATATTTCTATGGAACATTTGGCGACAGTTTCGTCAAATTAGCGACATTTTAAAAAATCGCCAAATTTATCGCCAAGTGGGACTGTAGAACTGACAGTTCCACTTTGCGACAAATTGACGAAATATCATCACAATACTATCCCCTAACAAAAAACAATTAATATCATTTATGTAGCGCAATTTTACACAAGTTCAAGATATTTTTATAGATTTGAAAACATTTTTATCAATTTGGTGACATTTTAAAAATTCGCTAAATGTATTACTAAGTAGGATGGTTGGTCTGACAGAGAAATGCTAACCAAACATCATTTCAGTACTCTCTTCTAACAAAACAAAAAAAAATTTCATTGATATGTAGAAGACCCAAGCCACACGACCAACCCGAAGGTTTATGGCAGCTGTTTGTGTGTCGTTTATATCAATTTGGCGACATTTCCGTCAATTTGGCAAAGTTTAAGAAAAGTTGTCAAATTAGCGGTATCCCTCCAATTTCGTAGCTTTGAATTTGCAGATCTGAATGAAACATTCTTATCCCGTTTCAATATACTAAATGAAAACACTACAATTGTATTAGAAGATATACCCGCTCTACTCTTTTTCTGTTTCAACAATCGGCTATATGAATTTATTGGCTAAACACAATATATGAGTTTAGTAGCTAAATACGATATAAGCTTGAAAACTCTTTGCCAAAATAAATGAAATTGATGTACGCAGTCAGCAATTAATATAATTAAAAGAAAAATCAAACCGTCCATTCATAAGATATACTTTTATATCCATTTATCCATTTATTTATTATTTAAATCGAAAAAAAATAATAAAAACATTAACAAACACATTTAATTTAATTGCGATGCCGAGCAACATGATATATCCTCCTAAAATGTTAAAATTTATTAACCACTAACAGCACACCCGTTATTCGTACGGAGTGTATAATTTAAAGAAACTTAAAGTTCGCAATCATGTGCAAATTCTGTTAAAATATTAAATTTATTGCTCCTAAAGAGAAGTTAAGGAATATATGTTCTCACTATGCAAAATTATCTTCACGATCAGATCTGAAGAATAAAACATCCTGCCCCCTTTTGTAAGCAAATTTACAGAAGAAAAAATAGGAATTGAATGAATATATGCAACCCCGTACTAATTATATTGTCGCAGATCAGAAAATATGCCAATGTGTTAGTAGAAGATTACCCGTATTACAATATGCGTCTCAAAAATATTTGCCAAAATAAAAGAGATGACGTAATAAATTGAAAACATCAATAATATCCGTACTCTTTATACCAGAAGGTCGTAATTGATTCCAATATATGCCAATATATATCAAAACATATGTCAATATACCTGTACTACTTATATTCTCGTAGATTAAAAGATATACACGTGTATTTGTAGAAGATTCGTACAACATACAATATATGAGTTTAAACAATTTTTGTCATAATAAAATAATTGCATAATAACTTGAAAATATCAATAATCCTTGAATCAATAATCCCCGAAAATATAAATAATAATAATTTTTAAACCTGAAGACCGTAATTGATATTATCCAGTCAAAAATGCTATAAGAAAAATCAAATCGTTCTTTTCTAAAATATATTTTTATATCCATTTATTTATTATTCAAATCGAAAAAATAATTATTAAAATTAACAGACAGATTTAATTTAATTGCGTTTCTGAGTAACATGATGTAAGATAGAATCTTATAACATGTTAAATATGTCATGTCTTATAACATAAACTGCGAAATTAAATAACGATTTTGATTTCTCTATACTTCTCATTGTTCCGTAAAAGCTTGTTTTTAATAAACCATGAACCATGGAGATAGATTTCCCATTTAAATCATGTTTCAAACAATTCATGTGTTCAGAAAGTGACTAATTAACGCAAAAAATCTCCCATCAAACTCAGAGATTAAATTTTAATTCACTTTCAAACGATTTTCAAGCTTTTCGTTTGGATAAACCACGGAGTTAGGGAGTAGAACTCCTAGGAAAAAGTTCCGTTTTTCATTAATATCTCGACAACCCCAGGTCTTAGAAACTCGAAACTTGGACAAAAGTTATGGGGGGATATTTCAAGGCCATTCACCAAATTTCATTAAATTCGGTTCAGCCGTTTTTCCGTGATGATGAGACAAACGAAAATTTCGTTTTTTACTAATATCTCGAGAACCACTGGTCGTAGAAACTCAAAACACGGATATAATTTTAAGTGGGGCTATTTCTGGGCTACCCACAAAATTTCATCAAATTCGGTTCAGCCGTTCTCTCGTGATGGTGTGACAAACAGACAGACAGACAGACAGACAGACAGACAGACAGACAGACAGACAGACAGATTTTCATTTTTATTTATATAGATACATATCTTCATTATTCAAATCGGAAAGGATTTAATAAAAATCGTCTGCCGCATAAACACATTGGATTTAAATCCGTTGCTAAGCGACATGATATCATTTGCTTCAAATAAATTGGTAGAAAAAATATCGTCTAAATAGTTATATTTCTATGGAACATTTGGCGACAGTTTCGTCAAATTAGCGACATTTTAAAAAATCGCCAAATTTATCGCCAAGTGGGACTGTAGAACTGACAGTTCCACTTTGCGACAAATTGACGAAATATCATCACAATACTATCCCCTAACAAAAAACAATTAATATCATTTATGTAGCGCAATTTTATCAATTTCAAGATATTTTTATAGATTTGAAAACATTTTTATCAATTTGGTGACATTTTAAAAATTCGCTAAATGTATTACTAAGTAGGATGGTTGGTCTGACAGATAAATGCTAACCAAACATCATTTCAGTACTCTCTTCTAACAAAACAAAAAAAAATTTCATTGATATGTAGAAGACCCAAGCCACACGACCAACCCGAAGGTTTATGGCAGCTGTTTGTGTGTCGTTTATATCAATTTGGCGACATTTCCGTCAATTTGGCAAAGTTTAAGAAAAGTTGTCAAATTAGCGGTATCCCTCCAATTTCGTAGCTTTGAATTTGCAGATCTGAATGAAACATTCTTATCCCGTTTCAATATACTAAATGAAAACATTACAATTGTATTAGAAGATATACCCGCTCTACTCTTTTTCTGTTTCAACAATCGGCTATATGAATTTATTGGCTAAACACAATATATGAGTTTAGTAGCTAAATACGATATAAGCTTGAAAACTCTTTGCCAAAATAAATGAAATTGATGTACGCAGTCAGCAATTAATATAATTAAAAGAAAAATCAAACCGTCCATTCATAAGATATACTTTTATATCCATTTATCCATTTATTTATTATTTAAATCGAAAAAAAATAATAAAAACATTAACAAACACATTTAATTTAATTGCGATGCCGAGCAACATGATATATCCTCCTAAAATGTTAAAATTTATTAACCACTAA
This sequence comes from Amaurobius ferox, assembly GCA_951213105.1. Classification (NCBI taxonomy): domain Eukaryota; kingdom Metazoa; phylum Arthropoda; class Arachnida; order Araneae; family Amaurobiidae; genus Amaurobius; species Amaurobius ferox. The sequence continues at coordinate 129,517,380 of OX578142.1, forward strand.
CAGCACACCCGTTATTCGTACGGAGTGTATAATTTAAAGAAACTTAAAGTTCGCAATCATGTGCAAATTCTGTTAAAATATTAAATTTATTGCTCCTAAAGAGAAGTTAAGGAATATATGTTCTCACTATGCAAAATTATCTTCACGATCAGATCTGAAGAATAAAACATCCTGCCCCCTTTTGTAAGCAAATTTACAGAAGAAAAAATAGGAATTGAATGAATATATGCAACCCCGTACTAATTATATTGTCGCAGATCAGAAAATATGCCAATGTGTTAGTAGAAGATTACCCGTATTACAATATGCGTCTCAAAAATATTTGCCAAAATAAAAGAGATGACGTAATAAATTGAAAACATCAATAATATCCGTACTCTTTATACCAGAAGGTCGTAATTGATTCCAATATATGCCAATATATATCAAAACATATGTCAATATACCTGTACTACTTATATTCTCGTAGATTAAAAGATATACACGTGTATTTGTAGAAGATTCGTACAACATACAATATATGAGTTTAAACAATTTTTGTCATAATAAAATAATTGCATAATAACTTGAAAATATCAATAATCCTTGAATCAATAATCCCCGAAAATATAAATAATAATAATTTTTAAACCTGAAGACCGTAATTGATATTATCCAGTCAAAAATGCTATAAGAAAAATCAAATCGTTCTTTTCTAAAATATATTTTTATATCCATTTATTTATTATTCAAATCGAAAAAATAATTATTAAAATTAACAGACAGATTTAATTTAATTGCGTTTCTGAGTAACATGATGTAAGATAGAATCTTATAACATGTTAAATATGTCATGTCTTATAACATAAACTGCGAAATTAAATAACGATTTTGATTTCTCTATACTTCTCATTGTTCCGTAAAAGCTTGTTTTTAATAAACCATGAACCATGGAGATACATTTCCCATTTAAATCATGTTTCAAACAATTCATGTGTTCAGAAAGTGACTAATTAACGCAAAAAATCTCCCATCAAACTCAGAGATTAAATTTTAATTCACTTTCAAACGATTTTCAAGCTTTTCGTTTGGATAAACCACGGAGTTAGGGAGTAGAACTCCTAGGAAAAAGTTCCGTTTTTCATTAATATCTCGACAACCCCAGGTCTTAGAAACTCGAAACTTGGACAAAAGTTATGGGGGGATATTTCAAGGCCATTCACCAAATTTCATTAAATTCGGTTCAGCCGTTTTTCCGTGATGATGAGACAAACGAAAATTTCGTTTTTTACTAATATCTCGAGAACCACTGGTCGTAGAAACTCAAAACACGGATATAATTTTAAGTGGGGCTATTTCTGGGCTACCCACAAAATTTCATCAAATTCGGTTCAGCCGTTCTCTCGTGATGGTGTGACAAACAGACAGACAGACAGACAGACAGACAGATTTTCATTTTTATTTATATAGATACATATCTTCATTATTCAAATCGGAAAGGATTTAATAAAAATCGTCTGCCGCATAAACACATTGGATTTAAATCCGTTGCTAAGCGACATGATATCATTTGCTTCAAATAAATTGGTAGAAAAAATATCGTCTAAATAGTTATATTTCTATGGAACATTTGGCGACAGTTTCGTCAAATTAGCGACATTTTAAAAAATCGCCAAATTTATCGCCAAGTGGGACTGTAGAACTGACAGTTCCACTTTGCGACAAATTGACGAAATATCATCACAATACTATCCCCTAACAAAAAACAATTAATATCATTTATGTAGCGCAATTTTATCAATTTCAAGATATTTTTATAGATTTGAAAACATTTTTATCAATTTGGTGACATTTTAAAAATTCGCTAAATGTATTACTAAGTAGGATGGTTGGTCTGACAGATAAATGCTAACCAAACATCATTTCAGTACTCTCTTCTAACAAAACAAAAAAAAATTTCATTGATATGTAGAAGACCCAAGCCACACGACCAACCCGAAGGTTTATGGCAGCTGTTTGTGTGTCGTTTATATCAATTTGGCGACATTTCCGTCAATTTGGCAAAGTTTAAGAAAAGTTGTCAAATTAGCGGTATCCCTCCAATTTCGTAGCTTTGAATTTGCAGATCTGAATGAAACATTCTTATCCCGTTTCAATATACTAAATGAAAACACTACAATTGTATTAGAAGATATACCCGCTCTACTCTTTTTCTGTTTCAACAATCGGCTATATGAATTTATTGGCTAAACACAATATATGAGTTTAGTAGCTAAATACGATATAAGCTTGAAAACTCTTTGCCAAAATAAATGAAATTGATGTACGCAGTCAGCAATTAATATAATTAAAAGAAAAATCAAACCGTCCATTCATAAGATATACTTTTATATCCATTTATCCATTTATTTATTATTTAAATCGAAAAAAAATAATAAAAACATTAACAAACACATTTAATTTAATTGCGATGCCGAGCAACATGATATATCCTCCTAAAATGTTAAAATTTATTAACCACTAACAGCACACCCGTTATTCGTACGGAGTGTATAATTTAAAGAAACTTAAAGTTCGCAATCATGTGCAAATTCTGTTAAAATATTAAATTTATTGCTCCTAAAGAGAAGTTAAGGAATATATGTTCTCACTATGCAAAATTATCTTCACGATCAGATCTGAAGAATAAAACATCCTGCCCCCTTTTGTAAGCAAATTTACAGAAGAAAAAATAGGAATTGAATGAATATATGCAACCCCGTACTAATTATATTGTCGCAGATCAGAAAATATGCCAATGTGTTAGTAGAAGATTACCCGTATTACAATATGCGTCTCAAAAATATTTGCCAAAATAAAAGAGATGACGTAATAAATTGAAAACATCAATAATATCCGTACTCTTTATACCAGAAGGTCGTAATTGATTCCAATATATGCCAATATATATCAAAACATATGTCAATATACCTGTACTACTTATATTCTCGTAGATTAAAAGATATACACGTGTATTTGTAGAAGATTCGTACAACATACAATATATGAGTTTAAACAATTTTTGTCATAATAAAATAATTGCATAATAACTTGAAAATATCAATAATCCTTGAATCAATAATCCCCGAAAATATAAATAATAATAATTTTTAAACCTGAAGACCGTAATTGATATTATCCAGTCAAAAATGCTATAAGAAAAATCAAATCGTTCTTTTCTAAAATATATTTTTATATCCATTTATTTATTATTCAAATCGAAAAAATAATTATTAAAATTAACAGACAGATTTAATTTAATTGCGTTTCTGAGTAACATGATGTAAGATAGAATCTTATAACATGTTAAATATGTCATGTCTTATAACATAAACTGCGAAATTAAATAACGATTTTGATTTCTCTATACTTCTCATTGTTCCGTAAAAGCTTGTTTTTAATAAACCATGAACCATGGAGATAGATTTCCCATTTAAATCATGTTTCAAACAATTCATGTGTTCAGAAAGTGACTAATTAACGCAAAAAATCTCCCATCAAACTCAGAGATTAAATTTTAATTCACTTTCAAACGATTTTCAAGCTTTTCGTTTGGATAAACCACGGAGTTAGGGAGTAGAACTCCTAGGAAAAAGTTCCGTTTTTCATTAATATCTCGACAACCCCAGGTCTTAGAAACTCGAAACTTGGACAAAAGTTATGGGGGGATATTTCAAGGCCATTCACCAAATTTCATTAAATTCGGTTCAGCCGTTTTTCCGTGATGATGAGACAAACGAAAATTTCGTTTTTTACTAATATCTCGAGAACCACTGGTCGTAGAAACTCAAAACACGGATATAATTTTAAGTGGGGCTATTTCTGGGCTACCCACAAAATTTCATCAAATTCGGTTCAGCCGTTCTCTCGTGATGGTGTGACAAACAGACAGACAGACAGACAGACAGACAGACAGACAGATTTTCATTTTTATTTATATAGATACATATCTTCATTATTCAAATCGGAAAGGATTTAATAAAAATCGTCTGCCGCATAAACACATTGGATTTAAATCCGTTGCTAAGCGACATGATATCATTTGCTTCAAATAAATTGGTAGAAAAAATATCGTCTAAATAGTTATATTTCTATGGAACATTTGGCGACAGTTTCGTCAAATTAGCGACATTTTAAAAAATCGCCAAATTTATCGCCAAGTGGGACTGTAGAACTGACAGTTCCACTTTGCGACAAAATGACGAAATATCATCACAATACTATCCCCTAACAAAAAACAATTAATATCATTTATGTAGCGCAATTTTATCAATTTCAAGATATTTTTATAGATTTGAAAACATTTTTATCAATTTGGTGACATTTTAAAAATTCGCTAAATGTATTACTAAGTAGGATGGTTGGTCTGACAGATAAATGCTAACCAAACATCATTTCAGTACTCTCTTCTAACAAAACAAAAAAAAATTTCATTGATATGTAGAAGACCCAAGCCACACGACCAACCCGAAGGTTTATGGCAGCTGTTTGTGTGTCGTTTATATCAATTTGGCGACATTTCCGTCAATTTGGCAAAGTTTAAGAAAAGTTGTCAAATTAGCGATATCCCTCCAAATTCGTAGCTTTGAATTTGCAGATCTGAATGAAACTTTCTTATCCCGTTTCAATATACTAAATGAAAACACTACAATTGTATTAGAAGATATACCCGCTCTATTCTTTTTCTGTTTCAACAATCGGCTATATGAATTTATTGGCTAAACACAATATATGAGTTTAGTAGCTAAATACGATATAAGCTTGAAAACTCTTTGCCAAAATAAATGAAATTGATGTACGCAGTCAGCAATTAATATAATTAAAAGAAAAATCAAACCGTCCATTCATAAGATATACTTTTATATCCATTTATCCATTTATTTATTATTTAAATCGAAAAAAAATAATAAAAACATTAACAAACACATTTAATTTAATTGCGATGCCGAGCAACATGATATATCCTCCTAAAATGTTAAAATTTATTAACCACTAACAGCACACCCGTTATTCGTACGGAGTGTATAATTTAAAGAAACTTAAAGTTCGCAATCATGTGCAAATTCTGTTAAAATATTAAATTTATTGCTCCTAAAGAGAAGTTAAGGAATATATGTTCTCACTATGCAAAATTATCTTCACGATCAGATCTGAAGAATAAAACATCCTGCCCCCTTTTGTAAGCAAATTTACAGAAGAAAAAATAGGAATTGAATGAATATATGCAACCCCGTACTAATTATATTGTCGCAGATCAGAAAATATGCCAATGTGTTAGTAGAAGATTACCCGTATTACAATATGCGTCTCAAAAATATTTGCCAAAATAAAAGAGATGACGTAATAAATTGAAAACATCAATAATATCCGTACTCTTTATACCAGAAGGTCGTAATTGATTCCAATATATGCCAATATATATCAAAACATATGTCAATATACCTGTACTACTTATATTCTCGTAGATTAAAAGATATACACGTGTATTTGTAGAAGATTCGTACAACATACAATATATGAGTTTAAACAATTTTTGTCATAATAAAATAATTGCATAATAACTTGAAAATATCAATAATCCTTGAATCAATAATCCCCGAAAATATAAATAATAATAATTTTTAAACCTGAAGACCGTAATTGATATTATCCAGTCAAAAATGCTATAAGAAAAATCAAATCGTTCTTTTCTAAAATATATTTTTATATCCATTTATTTATTATTCAAATCGAAAAAATAATTATTAAAATTAACAGACAGATTTAATTTAATTGCGTTTCTGAGTAACATGATGTAAGATAGAATCTTATAACATGTTAAATATGTCATGTCTTATAACATAAACTGCGAAATTAAATAACGATTTTGATTTCTCTATACTTCTCATTGTTCCGTAAAAGCTTGTTTTTAATAAACCATGAACCATGGAGATAGATTTCCCATTTAAATCATGTTTCAAACAATTCATGTGTTCAGAAAGTGACTAATTAACGCAAAAAATCTCCCATCAAACTCAGAGATTAAATTTTAATTCACTTTCAAACGATTTTCAAGCTTTTCGTTTGGATAAACCACGGAGTTAGGGAGTAGAACTCCTAGGAAAAAGTTCCGTTTTTCATTAATATCTCGACAACCCCAGGTCTTAGAAACTCGAAACTTGGACAAAAGTTATGGGGGGATATTTCAAGGCCATTCACCAAATTTCATTAAATTCGGTTCAGCCGTTTTTCCGTGATGATGAGACAAACGAAAATTTCGTTTTTTACTAATATCTCGAGAACCACTGGTCGTAGAAACTCAAAACACGGATATAATTTTAAGTGGGGCTATTTCTGGGCTACCCACAAAATTTCATCAAATTCGGTTCAGCCGTTCTCTCGTGATGGTGTGACAAACAGACAGACAGACAGACAGACAGACAGACAGACAGACAGACAGACAGACAGATTTTCATTTTTATTTATATAGATACATATCTTCATTATTCAAATCGGAAAGGATTTAATAAAAATCGTCTGCCGCATAAACACATTGGATTTAAATCCGTTGCTAAGCGACATGATATCATTTGCTTCAAATAAATTGGTAGAAAAAATATCGTCTAAATAGTTATATTTCTATGGAACATTTGGCGACAGTTTCGTCAAATTAGCGACATTTTAAAAAATCGCCAAATTTATCGCCAAGTGGGACTGTAGAACTGACAGTTCCACTTTGCGACAAATTGACGAAATATCATCACAATACTATCCCCTAACAAAAAACAATTAATATCATTTATGTAGCGCAATTTTATCAATTTCAAGATATTTTTATAGATTTGAAAACATTTTTATCAATTTGGTGACATTTTAAAAATTCGCTAAATGTATTACTAAGTAGGATGGTTGGTCTGACAGATAAATGCTAACCAAACATCATTTCAGTACTCTCTTCTAACAAAACAAAAAAAAATTTCATTGATATGTAGAAGACCCAAGCCACACGACCAACCCGAAGGTTTATGGCAGCTGTTTGTGTGTCGTTTATATCAATTTGGCGACATTTCCGTCAATTTGGCAAAGTTTAAGAAAAGTTGTCAAATTAGCGGTATCCCTCCAATTTCGTAGCTTTGAATTTGCAGATCTGAATGAAACATTCTTATCCCGTTTCAATATACTAAATGAAAACATTACAATTGTATTAGAAGATATACCCGCTCTACTCTTTTTCTGTTTCAACAATCGGCTATATGAATTTATTGGCTAAACACAATATATGAGTTTAGTAGCTAAATACGATATAAGCTTGAAAACTCTTTGCCAAAATAAATGAAATTGATGTACGCAGTCAGCAATTAATATAATTAAAAGAAAAATCAAACCGTCCATTCATAAGATATACTTTTATATCCATTTATCCATTTATTTATTATTTAAATCGAAAAAAAATAATAAAAACATTAACAAACACATTTAATTTAATTGCGATGCCGAGCAACATGATATATCCTCCTAAAATGTTAAAATTTATTAACCACTAACAGCACACCCGTTATTCGTACGGAGTGTATAATTTAAAGAAACTTAAAGTTCGCAATCATGTGCAAATTCTGTTAAAATATTAAATTTATTGCTCCTAAAGAGAAGTTAAGGAATATATGTTCTCACTATGCAAAATTATCTTCACGATCAGATCTGAAGAATAAAACATCCTGCCCCCTTTTGTAAGCAAATTTACAGAAGAAAAAATAGGAATTGAATGAATATATGCAACCCCGTACTAATTATATTGTCGCAGATCAGAAAATATGCCAATGTGTTAGTAGAAGATTACCCGTATTACAATATGCGTCTCAAAAATATTTGCCAAAATAAAAGAGATGACGTAATAAATTGAAAACATCAATAATATCCGTACTCTTTATACCAGAAGGTCGTAATTGATTCCAATATATGCCAATATATATCAAAACATATGTCAATATACCTGTACTACTTATATTCTCGTAGATTAAAAGATATACACGTGTATTTGTAGAAGATTCGTACAACATACAATATATGAGTTTAAACAATTTTTGTCATAATAAAATAATTGCATAATAACTTGAAAATATCAATAATCCTTGAATCAATAATCCCCGAAAATATAAATAATAATAATTTTTAAACCTGAAGACCGTAATTGATATTATCCAGTCAAAAATGCTATAAGAAAAATCAAATCGTTCTTTTCTAAAATATATTTTTATATCCATTTATTTATTATTCAAATCGAAAAAATAATTATTAAAATTAACAGACAGATTTAATTTAATTGCGTTTCTGAGTAACATGATGTAAGATAGAATCTTATAACATGTTAAATATGTCATGTCTTATAACATAAACTGCGAAATTAAATAACGATTTTGATTTCTCTATACTTCTCATTGTTCCGTAAAAGCTTGTTTTTAATAAACCATGAACCATGGAGATACATTTCCCATTTAAATCATGTTTCAAACAATTCATGTGTTCAGAAAGTGACTAATTAACGCAAAAAATCTCCCATCAAACTCAGAGATTAAATTTTAATTCACTTTCAAACGATTTTCAAGCTTTTCGTTTGGATAAACCACGGAGTTAGGGAGTAGAACTCCTAGGAAAAAGTTCCGTTTTTCATTAATATCTCGACAACCCCAGGTCTTAGAAACTCGAAACTTGGACAAAAGTTATGGGGGGATATTTCAAGGCCATTCACCAAATTTCATTAAATTCGGTTCAGCCGTTTTTCCGTGATGATGAGACAAACGAAAATTTCGTTTTTTACTAATATCTCGAGAACCACTGGTCGTAGAAACTCAAAACACGGATATAATTTTAAGTGGGGCTATTTCTGGGCTACCCACAAAATTTCATCAAATTCGGTTCAGCCGTTCTCTCGTGATGGTGTGACAAACAGACAGACAGACAGACAGACAGACAGACAGACAGATTTTCATTTTTATTTATATAGATACATATCTTCATTATTCAAATCGGAAAGGATTTAATAAAAATCGTCTGCCGCATAAACACATTGGATTTAAATCCGTTGCTAAGCGACATGATATCATTTGCTTCAAATAAATTGGTAGAAAAAATATCGTCTAAATAGTTATATTTCTATGGAACATTTGGCGACAGTTTCGTCAAATTAGCGACATTTTAAAAAATCGCCAAATTTATCGCCAAGTGGGACTGTAGAACTGACAGTTCCACTTTGCGACAAATTGACGAAATATCATCACAATACTATCCCCTAACAAAAAACAATTAATATCATTTATGTAGCGCAATTTTATCAATTTCAAGATATTTTTATAGATTTGAAAACATTTTTATCAATTTGGTGACATTTTAAAAATTCGCTAAATGTATTACTAAGTAGGATGGTTGGTCTGACAGATAAATGCTAACCAAACATCATTTCAGTACTCTCTTCTAACAAAACAAAAAAAAATTTCATTGATATGTAGAAGACCCAAGCCACACGACCAACCCGAAGGTTTATGGCAGCTGTTTGTGTGTCGTTTATATCAATTTGGCGACATTTCCGTCAATTTGGCAAAGTTTAAGAAAAGTTGTCAAATTAGCGGTATCCCTCCAATTTCGTAGCTTTGAATTTGCAGATCTGAATGAAACATTCTTATCCCGTTTCAATATACTAAATGAAAACACTACAATTGTATTAGAAGATATACCCGCTCTACTCTTTTTCTGTTTCAACAATCGGCTATATGAATTTATTGGCTAAACACAATATATGAGTTTAGTAGCTAAATACGATATAAGCTTGAAAACTCTTTGCCAAAATAAATGAAATTGATGTACGCAGTCAGCAATTAATATAATTAAAAGAAAAATCAAACCGTCCATTCATAAGATATACTTTTATATCCATTTATCCATTTATTTATTATTTAAATCGAAAAAAAATAATAAAAACATTAACAAACACATTTAATTTAATTGCGATGCCGAGCAACATGATATATCCTCCTAAAATGTTAAAATTTATTAACCACTAACAGCACACCCGTTATTCGTACGGAGTGTATAATTTAAAGAAACTTAAAGTTCGCAATCATGTGCAAATTCTGTTAAAATATTAAATTTATTGCTCCTAAAGAGAAGTTAAGGAATATATGTTCTCACTATGCAAAATTATCTTCACGATCAGATCTGAAGAATAAAACATCCTGCCCCCTTTTGTAAGCAAATTTACAGAAGAAAAAATAGGAATTGAATGAATATATGCAACCCCGTACTAATTATATTGTCGCAGATCAGAAAATATGCCAATGTGTTAGTAGAAGATTACCCGTATTACAATATGCGTCTCAAAAATATTTGCCAAAATAAAAGAGATGACGTAATAAATTGAAAACATCAATAATATCCGTACTCTTTATACCAGAAGGTCGTAATTGATTCCAATATATGCCAATATATATCAAAACATATGTCAATATACCTGTACTACTTATATTCTCGTAGATTAAAAGATATACACGTGTATTTGTAGAAGATTCGTACAACATACAATATATGAGTTTAAACAATTTTTGTCATAATAAAATAATTGCATAATAACTTGAAAATATCAATAATCCTTGAATCAATAATCCCCGAAAATATAAATAATAATAATTTTTAAACCTGAAGACCGTAATTGATATTATCCAGTCAAAAATGCTATAAGAAAAATCAAATCGTTCTTTTCTAAAATATATTTTTATATCCATTTATTTATTATTCAAATCGAAAAAATAATTATTAAAATTAACAGACAGATTTAATTTAATTGCGTTTCTGAGTAACATGATGTAAGATAGAATCTTATAACATGTTAAATATGTCATGTCTTATAACATAAACTGCGAAATTAAATAACGATTTTGATTTCTCTATACTTCTCATTGTTCCGTAAAAGCTTGTTTTTAATAAACCATGAACCATGGAGATAGATTTCCCATTTAAATCATGTTTCAAACAATTCATGTGTTCAGAAAGTGACTAATTAACGCAAAAAATCTCCCATCAAACTCAGAGATTAAATTTTAATTCACTTTCAAACGATTTTCAAGCTTTTCGTTTGGATAAACCACGGAGTTAGGGAGTAGAACTCCTAGGAAAAAGTTCCGTTTTTCATTAATATCTCGACAACCCCAGGTCTTAGAAACTCGAAACTTGGACAAAAGTTATGGGGGGATATTTCAAGGCCATTCACCAAATTTCATTAAATTCGGTTCAGCCGTTTTTCCGTGATGATGAGACAAACGAAAATTTCGTTTTTTACTAATATCTCGAGAACCACTGGTCGTAGAAACTCAAAACACGGATATAATTTTAAGTGGGGCTATTTCTGGGCTACCCACAAAATTTCATCAAATTCGGTTCAGCCGTTCTCTCGTGATGGTGTGACAAACAGACAGACAGACAGACAGACAGACAGACAGACAGATTTTCATTTTTATTTATATAGATACATATCTTCATTATTCAAATCGGAAAGGATTTAATAAAAATCGTCTGCCGCATAAACACATTGGATTTAAATCCGTTGCTAAGCGACATGATATCATTTGCTTCAAATAAATTGGTAGAAAAAATATCGTCTAAATAGTTATATTTCTATGGAACATTTGGCGACAGTTTCGTCAAATTAGCGACATTTTAAAAAATCGCCAAATTTATCGCCAAGTGGGACTGTAGAACTGACAGTTCCACTTTGCGACAAAATGACGAAATATCATCACAATACTATCCCCTAACAAAAAACAATTAATATCATTTATGTAGCGCAATTTTATCAATTTCAAGATATTTTTATAGATTTGAAAACATTTTTATCAATTTGGTGACATTTTAAAAATTCGCTAAATGTATTACTAAGTAGGATGGTTGGTCTGACAGATAAATGCTAACCAAACATCATTTCAGTACTCTCTTCTAACAAAACAAAAAAAAATTTCATTGATATGTAGAAGACCCAAGCCACACGACCAACCCGAAGGTTTATGGCAGCTGTTTGTGTGTCGTTTATATCAATTTGGCGACATTTCCGTCAATTTGGCAAAGTTTAAGAAAAGTTGTCAAATTAGCGATATCCCTCCAAATTCGTAGCTTTGAATTTGCAGATCTGAATGAAACTTTCTTATCCCGTTTCAATATACTAAATGAAAACACTACAATTGTATTAGAAGATATACCCGCTCTATTCTTTTTCTGTTTCAACAATCGGCTATATGAATTTATTGGCTAAACACAATATATGAGTTTAGTAGCTAAATACGATATAAGCTTGAAAACTCTTTGCCAAAATAAATGAAATTGATGTACGCAGTCAGCAATTAATATAATTAAAAGAAAAATCAAACCGTCCATTCATAAGATATACTTTTATATCCATTTATCCATTTATTTATTATTTAAATCGAAAAAAAATAATAAAAACATTAACAAACACATTTAATTTAATTGCGATGCCGAGCAACATGATATATCCTCCTAAAATGTTAAAATTTATTAACCACTAACAGCACACCCGTTATTCGTACGGAGTGTATAATTTAAAGAAACTTAAAGTTCGCAATCATGTGCAAATTCTGTTAAAATATTAAATTTATTGCTCCTAAAGAGAAGTTTAAGAATATATGTTCTCACTATGCAAAATTATCTTCACGATCAGATCTGAAGAATAAAACATCCTGCCCCCTTTTGTAAGCAAATTTACAGAAGAAAAAATAGGAATTGAATGAATATATGCAACCCCGTACTAATTATACTGTCGCAGATCAGAAAAAATGCCAATGTGTTAGTAGAAGATTACCCGTATTACAATATGCGTCTCAAAAATATTTGCCAAAATAAAAGAGATGACGTAATAAATTGAAAACATCAATAATATCCGTACTCTTTATACCAGAAGGTCGTAATTGATTCCAATATATGCCAATATATATCAAAACATATGTCAATATACCTGTACTACTTACATTCTCGTAGATTAAAAGATATACAAGTGTATTTGTTGAAGATTCGTACAACATACAATATATGAGTTTAAACAATTTTTGTCATAATAAAATAATTGCATAATAACTTGAAAATATCAATAATCCTTGAATCAATAATCCCCGAAAATATAAATAATAATAATTTTTAAACCTGAAGACCGTAATTGATATTATCCAGTCAAAAATGCTATAAGAAAAATCAAATCGTTCTTTTCTAAAATATATTTTTATATCCATTTATTTATTATTCAAATCGAAAAAATAAGTATAAAAATTAACAGACAGATTTAATTTAATTGCGTTTCTGAGTAACATGATATAAGATAGAATCTTATAACATGTTAAATATGTCATGTCTTATAACATAAACTGCGAAATTAAATAACGATTTTGATTTCTCTATACTTCTCATTGTTCCGTAAAAGCTTGTTTTAAATAAACCATGAACCATGGAAATAGATTTCCCCTTTAAATCATGTTTCAAACAATTCATGTTTTCAGAAAGTGACTAATTAACGCAAAAAATCTCCCATCAAACTCAGAGATTAAATTTTTATTCACTTTCAAACGATTTTCAAGCTTTTCGTTTATATAAACCACGGAGTTAGGGAGTAGAACTCCTAGGAAAAAGTTCCGTTTTTCATTAATATCTCAACAACCCCAGGTCTTAGAAACTCGAAACTTGGACAAAATTTATGGGGGGATACTTCAAGGCTATTCACCAAATTTCATTAAATTCGGTTCAGCCGTTTTTCCGTGATGATGAGACAAACGAAAATTTCGTTTTTTACTAATATCTCGAGAACCACTGGTCGTAAAAACTCAAAACACGGATATAATTTTAAGTGGGGCTATTTCTGGGCTACCCACAAAATTTCATCAAATTCGGTTCAGCCGTTCTCCCGTGATGGTGTGACAAACAGACAGACAGACAGACAGACAGACAGACAGACAGACAGACAGATTTTCATTTTAATTTATATAGATTAGACAATAAAATGACTATAATGACGGCCTGGCTGTGCTTCAAGAACCATTAGCACCCCTTCCCCCTCTCTCCAACCACATAGCCTTTGTCTTAACAAACAATAAAAGTGAAATTATTATTATTTTCATATTTATATAGTTACTAGCAGCATACCCGTTCTTCGTACGGAATCTATATAAATAAAAATGAAAATCTGTCTGTCTGTCTGTCTGTCTGTCTGTCTGTCTGTTTGTCACACCATCACGGAAGAACGGCTGAACCGAATTTGATGAAATTTTGTGGGTAGCCCAGAAATAGCCCCACTTAAAATTATATCCGTGTTTTGAGTTTCTACGACCAGTGGTTCTCGAGATATTAGTAAAAAACGAAATTTTCGTTTGTCTCATCATCACGGAAAAACGGCTGAACCGAATTTAATGAAATTTGGTGAATAGCCTTGAAATATCCCCCCATAAATTTTGTCCAAGTTTCGAGTTTCTAAGACCTGCGGTTGTCGATATATTAATGAAAAACGGAACTTTTTCCTAAGAGTTCTACTCCCTAACTCCGTGGTTTATCCAAACGAAAAGCTTGAAAATCGTTTGAAAGTGAATTAAAATTTAATCTCTGAGTTTGATGGGAGATTTTTTGCGTTAATTAGTCACTTTCTGAAGACATGAATTGTTTGAAACATGATTTAAAGGGGAAATCTATCTCCATGGTTCATGGTTTATTTAAAACAAGCATTTACGGAACAATGAGAAGTATAGAGAAATCAAAATCGTTATTTAATTTCGCAGTTTATGTAATAAGACATGACATATTTAACATGTTATAAGATTCTATCTTATATCATGTTACTCAGAAACGCAATTAAATTAAATCTGTCTGTTAATTTTAATAATTATTTTTTCGATTTGAATAATAAATAAATGGATATAAAAATATATTTTAGAAAAGAACGATTTGATTTTTCTTATAGCATTTTTGACTGGATAATATCAATTACGGTCTTCAGGTTTAAAAATTATTATTATTTATATTTTCGGGGATTATTGATTCAAGGATTATTGATATTTTCAAGTTATTATGCAATTATTTTATTATGACAAAAATTGTTTAAACTCATATATTGTATGTTGTACGAATCTTCTACAAATACACGTGTATATCTTTTAATCTACGAGAATATAAGTAGTACAGGTATATTGACATATGTTTTGATATATATTGGCATATATTGGAATCAATTACGACCTGCTGGTATAAAGAGTACGGATATTATTGATGTTTTCAATTTATTACGTCATCTCTTTTATTTTGGCAAATAACGGGTAATCTTCTACTAACACATTGGCATATTTTCTGATCTGCGACAATATAATTAGTACGGGGTTGCATATATTCATTCAATTCCTATTTTTTCTTCTGTAAATTTGCTTACAAAAGGGGGCAGGATGTTTTATTCTTCAGATCTGATCGTGAAGATAATTTTGCATAGTGAGAACATATATTCTTAAACTTCTCTTTAGGAGCAATAAATTTAATATTTTAACAGAATTTGCACATGATTGCGAACTTTAAGTTTCTTTAAATTATACACTCCGTACGAATAACGGGTGTGCTGTTAGTGGTTAATAAATTTTAACATTTTAGGAGGATATATCTTGTTGCTCGGCATCGCAATTAAATTAAATGTGTTTGTTAATGTTTTTATTATTTTTTTTTCGATTTAAATAATAAATAAATTTATAAATGGATATAAAAGCATATCTTATGAATGGACGGTTTGAATTTTTCTTTTAATTATATTAATTGTTGACTGCCTACATCAATTTCATTTATTTTGGCAAAGAGTTTTCAAGCTTATATCGTATTTAGCTACTAAACTCATATATTGTGTTTAGCCGATAAATTCATATAGCCGATTGTTGAAACAGAAAAAGAGTAGAGCGGGTATATCTTCTAATACAATTGTAGTGTTTTCATTTAGTATATTGAAACGGGATAAGAATGTTTCATTCAGATCTGCAAATTCAAAGCTACGAATTTGGAGGGATATCGCTAATTTGACACCTTTTCTTAAACTTTGCCAAATTGACGGAAATGTCGCCAAATTGATATAAACGACACACAAACAGCTGCCATAAACCTTCGGGTTGGTCGTGTGGCTTGGGTCTTCTACATATCAATGAAATTTTTTTCTGTTTTGTTAGAAGAGAGTACTGAAATGTTGTTTGGTTAGCATTTATCAGTCAGACCAACCATCCTACTTAGTAATACATTTAGCGAATTTTTAAAATGTCACCAAATTGATAAAAATGTTTTCAAATCTATAAAAATATATTGAAATTGATAAAATTGCGCTACATAAATGATATTAATTGTTTTTTGTTAGGGGATAGTATTGTGATGATATTTCGTCAATTTGTCGCAAAGTGGAACTGTCAGTTCTACAGTCCCACTTGGCGATAAATTTGGCGATTTTTTAAAATGTCGCTAATTTGACGAAACTGTCGCCAAATGTTCCATAGAAATATAACTATTTAGACGATATTTTTTCTACCAATTTATTTGAAGCAAATGATATCATGTCGCTTAGCAACGGATTTAAATCCAATGTGTTTATGCGGCAGACGATTTTTATTAAATCCTTTCCGATTTGAATAATGAAGATATGTATATAAAATAAATTTCATTGCCATTGCATTTTGGACTGGATAATATCAATTATACTCTTCAGGTTTAAACATTATTATTATTGATATTTTCCGGAATTATTGATTCAGGGATTATTGATATTTTTAAGTTATTACGCCATTGTTTTATTGCGGCAAAAATTGCTGACACACGCATATTGTACGTTGTACGTTGTACGAGTAATCTTCTAGGAATGCACGGGTATATCTTCTAACCTACGAGAATATAAGTAGTACAGGTATATTGGCATATATTTTGACATATATTGGCATATATATTGGAATCAAGTACAGTCTTCTGGTATGAAGATTAAGGGGATTAATTATATATTCAATTTATTACGTCGTCTGTTGTATTTTACCAAAAAATATTTGTGACTCATATTGCAAAACGGGTAATCTTCTACTAATAATCGGACATTATAAGTAGTACGTGTATATCTTCCCATATAATTTTAGCACTTTAATTTTGACATATATTGGAATAAATGACTGTCTTCAGATTTAAAGATTACGGGTTTATTGGTATTTTCAATTTATACATGTAATCTACTAATACAGGTTATATTTTTTAATATTCGCGTATATAATTAGTACGGGTCCCATACAATTTTAACGCTTTTATTTTGCATATATTGATTCAATTCCATATTTTTTTTTATATTTGCTTACATAAGGGGTCCAAGATGTTTTATTCTTCAGATATGTCCATGAAGATAATTTTATATAGCGAGAACAGAGATTCTTAAACTTCATTTTAGGAGCATTATATTAAATATTTTAACAGAATATTTAGATTAAACATGTCATTTAGTATACTATAAGAATTTGGGCATGATTATGAATTTCAAGTTTCTTTATATTATATACTCCGTACGAAGAACGGGTATGCTGCTAGTATATAATATAAAGAAACTTATAATTCGCAATCATGTGCAAATTCTGTTAAGATATTAAATTTATTGCTCCTAAAGAGAAGTTTAAGAATATCTGTTCTCACTATGCAAAATTATCTTCATGGGCAGATCTGAAGAATAAAACATCCTGGCCCCTTTTGTAAGCAAATTTACAAAAAAAAAAAAAATTGTATCAATATATGCAACCCCGTACTACTTATATTGTCGCAGATTAGAAAATATGCCAGTGTGCTAGTAGAAGATTCCCCGTATTACAATATGAGTCTCAAAAATATTTGCCAAAATAAAAGAGATGACGTAATAAATTGGAAATATCAATAATCCCCGTATTCTTTATACCAGAAGGCGTAATTGATTCCAATATATGCCAATATATAACAAAATATATGCCAATATACCTGTACTACTTATATTCTCATAGATTAGAAGATATAATGCATTTGTAGAAGATTACTCGTACAAAGTACTATATATGAGTTTCAACAATTTTCGGCGTAATAAAACAATGGCATAATAACTTGAAAATATCAATAATCCCTGAATCAACAGTCCCCGAAAATATCAATAATAATAATGTTTAAACCTAGGGACCGTAATTGATATTATCCAGTCAAAAATGCAATGCCAATGAAATTTATTTTATATACATATCTTTATTTTATTCAAATCGGAAAAGATTTAATATAAAATCGTATGCGGCATAACACATTGGATCCGTTGCTAAGCGACATGATATCATTTGCTTCAAATAAATTGATGGAAATCATATCGTCTGAATATTGCGATCTCCATGGAAGGTTTAGCGACACTTTAGTCAATTTAGCGATAACTTAAAAAATCGCCAAATTTATCGCCAAGTGGGACTGTAGAACAGATAGACACATTTTGCGACAAATTGACGAAACATCATCACAATACTATCCCCTAACAAAATACAATTATTTTCATTTATTAAGCGCGATTTTATCAATTCCATGATAGTTTTATAGACTCACAAATACTTTTATCAATTTCGTGATATTAAAAAAATTCGCTAAATGGGTTTCTAAGGATGGATGGATTGATCGACAAATGCTACCGAAACATCATTTCAGTACTCTATTCTAAAAAGCAAATCATTGATTTGCGCCAATTTTATAAATTTGGAAACATTTCCGCTAATTTGGTAAAAATTAAGAGAAGTTACCAAGTTATTTAGAGATATTCCGCTAAATTCGTAGCTCTGAATTTGCAGATCTGAGGAATAAAATATCCTGATCCCGTATGTATATACTAAATGAAAACACTAAAATTGTATTATAAGATACACCCGTTCTAAACTTTTTCTGCTTCAACAATCGGCTAAATGAATTTATTGGGTAAACACAATATATGAGTTTATTAGCTAAACACAATATATGAGCTGGAAACCACTTTGCTAAAATAAATGAAAGTCGTGTACGCGGTCGGCAATTTATATAATTAAAAGAACAATCAAACCGTTCATTTAAAAATATATTTTTACATCCATTTATTTATTATTCAAATAGAAAAAATAATAATAAATATTAACAACACATTTAATTTCATTCCGTTGCCGAGCAACATGATATAAGATAGAATCTTCCTCATAAAATGCAAAATTTAATAGCCATTTTTATTTCTTTATACTTTTCATTTTTCAGTAAAAGCTTGTATAATATAAACCAAGGAGATAGATTTCCCATTTAAATCATGTTTCAAACAATTGATGTTTTCAGAAAGTGACTAATTAGTGCAAAAAATCTCCCCTCAAACTCTGAGATACAGTTTCAATTCACTTTCAAACGATTTTTAAGCTTTTCGTTTGGATAAACCACGGAGTTAGAGAGAACTCCTAAGAAAAAGTTTCGTTTTTCATTAAAATCTCGACAACCCCTGGTCCTAGATACTCGAAACTTGGGCTAAATTTATAGGGGGCTATTTAAAGGCTATCCACATAATTTCATCAAATTCGATTTAGCCGTTCTCCCGTGATGATGAGACAAACGAAAATATCGTTTTTTACTAATATCTCGAGAACTACTGATTGTAGAAACTCCATATATGGACTAAATTTTAAGTGGGACTATTTCCAGGCTACCCACAAAATTTCATCAAATTCGGTTCAGCCGTTCTCCCGTGATGATGGGACAGACAGACAGACAGACAGACAGATTTTCATTTTTATTTATATAGATATATATATAATAAATTTTTTAATAGTTTTTAATTATTTTATGTTTTTATGTTTCAGCCTGATTCACAGCGATTTGAGCCGATATTCACGCAAATAGTTTCCTTAGCTACCTAAAATATTATCATAGTGTTTCTATCTTGGCACCATGGTAGAGATTGAAAACATCTTTCTCAAACAAACTTTGAATGGAGTTTATTCGTTGGATAAACAAATTTCAATAATTTTTTTTAAAAATGTATACTTTTCATGTGCTTTAAACCTCTCCGATTTTTACATTATGATATGTTGAAATTGACACGCCTTCCAAAGTTCATTTTTTTCAACAGCTGCTTAAAATATCACAAATCAATATCTTCAAAAATTTCATAAACATTTCATTTGCAATTTTTTTGAAAATTAGCGATGCACCGAAACATTACAAAGCTGCCACGCTACTTATGGGGATGGGTAACATTAATTAAAGCATCCTCCACAGGTTTTTTTTGGGGAGACTGGTATTAATAAATTTACTGGGCGTATAGACTAATTTTGGGTCATGCTCCAGGGCAAAACACTGAACTGGTGAAACTAAGTGCGAGGTTTTATTAATGAGAGTAAAAAGCTTAGGGGAAGTAAGAGAAACAAAATTAGGTAGTTTTAAGGAGATCTCTTGACTTTCTCATTCATTCAAATTCATTTGTGTTCATGCCTGTTTGTTTCATAAAAATAAGAATCAAACATAATAGAAGACTCTGACAAAAATTCACATTTTATTCTAATTATGCTATATTACATATATAATGTTTTTAAATTTACTTTCGTTTGTTTAAATATCAACGAGTTGCTTTCCAAAAATAACTTACGTACAATTACAAGAAATTATTATAGTTGTTCAGCAGCGTCTTCTACTCATTGGTTTGTTCAAATTGCTCATATAGTACAAAATATTTAGAACGTATGTTACTTACAAATCTGTGAAGCTTTATGTTTTTTTTATTATTGATTTATTATTATTTATTATTTTATTATTTATTATTCCACTTTATTTTTGCTGAATCGAGCTAATCTTTGGATAGAAGATTAAGCTGGGCTTAGTTCATCAAAGGACATAAAATATGACTTTTTTATTTGTTTCGCAAAATTGATTTCATCAATTTGTGTTACTTGACCTGGAGACGGACATTACTTTACCTTTTCATCAGCAACTTCTGATAAAGTATGGACGATTGGGAACAGCCACTGAGGAATGATTTTAAATATTACTCCCCAATGGGAATAATTCGGCATTCTATATTACCTTATCCCTTTCAAAACCTCTGCTTACTCAAAACTTTGATTTTGGAATAAAAAATGTAGAAACCCGGAAATTGATACACTGCCAAATTGTGGTTATAATTGAAACCCAAACTAGTTCGGCTTGTCTTGGCGCAAGCGTTTGGTGATACATTTCTGAATTAATTAACTCGAATAACTTTTAATTATTCTATCAACAAATGAGAGGTTCCATAAAAGAAGATGAGGTATACTTGTTTTAAAGGAGGAAAAAATCAATTTTTGTTTAAGAGAGAGCGTTTGAAATCGGTGAAATTGTTAAAAGATAGAACTTCAGAAAGATTTTTTTTTCGACCCAGACAGCCTTACCGACCCAAAGGTGTAAGCTATCGGTACAGTGTCACCCAATTTACATACCGGAATCCAATGGGGGCGACATCCGCAGGAACATTAATCCCGATAGTTACTGAAATTCCAGATGGATTCCGGAAAGAATTGGCGGACGTAATTAAAATAAGTTTCATAAATTGTTAGACTTTATTAAAAAGACTGCATTGGACTGTATTCGACTGATCACCCCTTTTCAGAACTGGACCGATGAGCCAGAGCACTGAAAAGGACGAAGACACTGCAGTGAAATCACGATTACATTGACTTGTATATTTTGTACTTTTATTATTTCTATTTTCAGTTGTATTATGTCCGACAAAGGACGGGGAAATCTATATAAATAAAATTGAAACTCTGTCTGTCTGTCTGTTTGTCCCGTCATCACGAGAGAACAGCTGAACCGAATTTGATGAAATTTTGTGGGTGGCCTGGAAATAGTCCCACTTAAAATTTAGTCCATGTTTGGAGTTTCTACGATCAGTGGTTCTCGAGATATTAGTAAAAAACGACATTTTCGTTTGTCTCAACGTCACAGGAGAACGGATGAACCGAATTTGATGAAATTTTGTGGATAGCCTTGAAATAGCCTCCCATAAATTTCTAAGACCAGGGGTTGTTGAGATATTAATGAAAAACGAAACTTTTTCCCAGGAGTTCTACTCTCTAACTCAGTGGTTTATTCAAACGAAAAGCATGAAAATCGTTTGAAAGTGAATTAAAATTTAATATCTGAGTTTGATGGGAGATTTTTTGCGCTAATTAGTCACTTTCTGAAAACATGAATTGTTTGAAACATGATTTAAATGGGAAATCTATCTTCATGGTTTATTTTAAACAAGCTTTTACTGAACAATGAAAAGTATAAAGAAATTAAAATGGTTATTTAATTTCGTAGTTTATGAGGAAGATTCTATCTTATATCATGTTACTCAGAAACGCAATTAAATTAAATCTGTCAGTTAATTTTAATAATTATTTTTTCGATTTGAATAATAAATAAATGGATATAAAAATATATTTTAGACAAGAAAGATCAATCATGCTTAAAGCATTGATTATGAAACACTTTCCAACTTCAATGCAATTTTATTTAAACAAGTCTAAAATGCAATACATTCCTCGGTAATATTTTGAAACTTATCACTATACTGCATTAATTTATTATATTCGAAAACTTAAACCTTCTTCGAAAAAAATGAACATCATTCAAATGACATACAATACATTCCTCGGTAATATTTTGAAACTTATCACTATACTGCATTAATTTATTATATTTGAAATCTTAAACCTTCATCGAAAAAAATGAACATCATTCAAATGACGGCATTGAAATATAAATTGCCTGGTTTCAACATCTCTAAAATGTTATACATTCCTCGGTAATAGTTTTAGAATTATCATAATACTACGATAATTTATTATATTTGAAAACTTCATCGAAAACAACTGAAATTAATTCAAATGACGTCATAGAAAAAATAACACGCCTGGATCTCTCTATAAAAACAGGCTTTCATTTATAACTTTCTCCAATTCATTTCATTCATCCCAATACTGTAATTTATTTTATTTAAACATTTTGTTTAAGACCGTGGAGCTACAAAAAATTAAACTCTATGCTTGAAACTTCATCGAAAAAAATCGTCCTTCTCTTTAGGAAATCAATTAATATTTCATTCATATCAGCCATGCAGACTCCATGGACTAAATTATTTTGTGTTAAAAAAATACAGGAATTCTAATACAACTCATTCTATATATTTTGCTGTTTACATTTTACATAGGTGAAAAATAGGCTTAGTTGTAGAAATAATCAAATTTAGATGAGCATTTAAACTCAAATATATTGTCATTGCGTTGTTTCAGTATGTAGAAGCACAGAATTTAAGCAAAAATAAAGTAGTTTTAGGACGGATACAACACTCAATATGAATTAAAAAGAACTTAAAAAAATCACGATTTTGAAACAAGGTGGATGCCATATATCATTTTGAAGTGGGTCATGTGATCGTTTTATATCATGGTTACGTGATCGTTTCATATAAGAGGTGTAATTATTATTTTAATTTTTATTTAAAAAACTACTGAATATATTTCGCTGAATTTTTTTTTATATATTTTATGGAACAATTTGAATATTGCCTAAAATTTTCGAAGCAATTTGTGAATTTTAAATCCGCTTAAAAAATGTTTGAAAAATTAGGTCCCATAGGGCTCAATGTATTTCATTTTTTCGATCCGGGTTCAATCCAAAACTAATTGGGTGATATTATTCATTTATATTCCCATAGGTTCTATAGACCGTCTGAACAACATACTAAAATTTCATTTTGATTAAGTCATTTTTACGGCAGTTATCGTGCTAATGGACAGACAGACAGACAGACAGACAGACAGACAGAATGAACAAAGTCATAAACACTTTTCAACTTCGTTGTAAAGTGTTAAAAAGAACGATTTGATCTTTCTTATAGCATTTTTGACTGGATAATATCAATTACGGTCTTCAGGTTTAAACATTATTAGTGATATTTTCTGGAATTATTGATTCAGGGTTGATTATTGATATTTTTAAGTTATTATGCAATTGTTTTATTATGACAAAAATTGATTAAACTCATATATTGTACGTTGTACGAGTAATCTTCTACAAATACACGGGTATATCTTTTAATCTACGAGAATATAAGTAGTACAGGTATATTGCCATATGTTTTGATATATATTGCCATATATCGGAATCAATTACGACCTTCTGGTATAAAGAGTACGGGAATTATTGATATTTTCAATTTATTACGTCATCTCTTTTATTTTAATTAGTGTCACCCAGTTGGCGAGGGGCCCCAAGTCCAACAGGATCAACATGCCGTTGTTCTACGTGCAGATCGCCAAAAATCCAGTTAACGAGAAAATCTATTCCCTTACCAGCCTATTTAATATAATTATCCAAGTGGAAAAGTACAGAGGACCTAGGCAAGTCGTCCAGTGTTTCCGTTGCCAGTCGTATTTTCACACAAGCAACGGCTGCCATCTCCCCCCTAACTGCGTGAAATGTGCGCAACCCCATTTAACCAAAGATTGTCAGAAGCCATTTGAAACCCCCTGCAAATGTGTAAACTGTGGAGGAGAGCATCCCGCCTCCTACCGTAAATGCCCAAAGTTCCCTAAATTCAAACCCTCCCCCCCCTTGAATTCTACCTCCCCCGGAAAGTTTGTCAACCCGCTTCGCTCCTACACGAACGCTACAGCCGGACGCAGTGAGGCGCCCAAAAAGACTGAAAATGTCAACTCAAAATTACCAGCACCTAAAGGAGCGCACACTAACTATGCTGACTCTGATGACTTCCTAAATTATCTCTTCCGTTTCGAAGACAGATTCGGAATGGATGTCACTAGCAGGGCATTTAAGAATGCCCTACCTGCCCTTCGGTCTGCTCCTACCGAAATAGATAAAGTCAATATTATATATGAGAGCGTCTTCGCTCTCGTAAGCCAACCTTAGCCCCCCCCCCCCGGCCATGGGTTTTTTTGCTAGGAACTTGAAGGATCTTACCATTGGCATCTGGAATGCCAATGGACTTAGAGGTAAAATCAGTGAAGCTAGGGACTTCTGTATAGCATATAACTTAGATTTGTTCTTGGTCCAAGAGACCCACTACAGTCCAGGGAAATCTTGCAAGATTGCTAACTACGACTTATACAATGACGACAGGCCTCTAGTTAGCAATCGCCCCCGCAGGTGGCACAGCAATCTACGTTCGCTGCGGCATTCCGCACTCTCGCCTCCCCTCCCCCCCATGTTGGAGGGAGAGGCTACCATCGTTCAACTCGCCCTGCCTAACAATCCTGTGATCACCATTGTGTCGGGCTATTTTCAACCGAGAGCCACTGTCAACTCTGTCATCTCTGACCTGCAGTCTCTCTTCAAGATCTCGCCCCATGCAATAGTCGCTGGTGACTTCAATGCCAAGCACCCCGCCTGGAACTGCCCTTTCCCCAACCCTCGCGGCCGCCGGCTCAAACGCTGGACCGACGAGAGGAACTTGGAGATTGTTGCACCGAGTGATCTCACTCACTGTGACAATGTGCTTGACTTTGCGGTCACCAGCAACATGCCTTATACCTATTGCATGGAGGCCTTTAACGAACTTCCTTCTGATCATCTCCCCATTGTTTACACCATAGAACTGGACAGCTTCTGCCTGAGCAAGCCTGCTAAGCTGAGTACGAACTGGAGAAAGTTCAAAGAACTGATCGCTGAGGAGCTCCCCCCACCCCCCGTTGCCAACACTGTGGACCAACTGGATGCAGAGGTGGGAAATCTTGAGAAAATGATCCGAGATACCTACTCTGCATCTTCTCGGCCCAAGAGCAACAGGGTGGATCACCTTAGACTGCCTCAGGACATCAGGGAGATGATCAAAATCCACAACCTTCTGCGTAGAGACTGGCAGGTCAGCAGGGACCCTGCCATCAAGACTGAACTTAACTTTGCAAGATCTCAGGTGAGGTCCAGGATCAAAGCTTATACAAGTGCACGATGGAACACATATGTTGAGTCCCTAACGACTGCTGACAACACCATTTGGAGGGCAGCCTCACGTTTTCGTAGGCGCAGAACACACATTCCGACCCTTGAAGGTCCCAACTCCAGGGCAACCTCTCACACACAGAAGGCTGAACTGCTTGCGGACAGTCTTAGAAGTCAGTTTGAACCACACCACGACGTAATCGATCCTAGGACGGTTGCGATCGTGGACGCCAAGGTTGAACAGTTCATCACAACAGCTATTCCTTACACACTGACAGATGTCACCTTCAGCGAACTGCAGCCCCGTATTCAAAAACTCAAGAAGAACAAAGCTCCTGGGAAGGATCGTATCACATCGACGATGTTGAAGAACTTGCCTTCTTTACTGTACAATTACATCGTCAAGCTCTTTAATCTCCTCCTCCGGCACAATTACTTTCCTGGGGCTTGGAAGGTGGCCATTGTTGCCCCCCTCCCCAAGCCAGGTCTTGACCCCTCTCTTCCGGTCAACTACCGTCCAATCTCTCTCCTCTCTGGTCTCTCGAAGCTCTTCGAGTTTGTTATACTGCGTCGCCTGGACGAGTTCTGCGACCTGAGGAATATTGTTATTCCTGAACAATATGGGTTTAGGAAGAAACATTCCACTCAGCACCAGTTGCTGCGGGTCGTGGAGCTTGTCCATGAGGCGCGTAGCAAGCGCGAGCGCTCGTCCATTGTCTTTCTTGATCTCCAAAAGGCGTTCGATAAGGTGTGGATACATGGGCTCCTGTTTAAACTTATCGAACGCTCTTTTCCTCCAAATCTTATCCTTCTCCTGCACTCTTATCTGACTGGTCGAAGTTTTGCCGTTCGGGTTTCCGACGCACTTTCCTCTCCCAGGATTGTTCTCAGCGGGGTCCCGCAAGGTTCTCTTGTTGGGCCCAAACTGTTCAACCTTTACATTAATGATCTTCCGCAGTCCCCTGGTGTCACCCTTGGCCTCTATGCTGATGACACAGCCCTGTTCACACATCACAAACAGACACAAGTCGTGCACAACATCCTGCAAAGTTATCTGAACGACCTGACGCAATGGCTGATCAAATGGCGTATCAAGGTTAACGTTAGTAAGTGTGCTGCTGTCACCTTCCCCTCCCCCCGGCAAACCCCCTCCACTAATCTTATTCTTAATAACCAGCCCATTCCCTGGCAAAACAGTTACAAGTACCTTGGTGTGTACCTTGATTCCAAATTAACGTGGAAACTTCACATCTCTGAAATTAGTAAGAAAGTGAAGTCTTCACTCGCCTTGCTTCACCCCCTTTTGGCTAGGAATAGCCGCCTGTCAACCCGCACTAAGTTATTGCTATACAAGTCCTACATACGTCCCATTATGACGTACGGAGTCCCTGTTTGGGGCACCGCAGCGGAGACTAACCTTAGAAAGCTTCAAGTCATCCAGAATAACGCATTGCGTATGTTTGCTAATCTGCCGAACTACGTCCAGCTAGACGTCCTGCACAGAGACCTCAGAATTAGGCCTTTTTTGGAACATGTCACAAAACTTTCCCTCAAATTTCACGGAGGTCTGAGAAGCGTAAACAACCCTACGTTGGACAGTATCCCCCACTATCGGGCTGGTAATCCGGCGACGCGAAAGCGCCCCCGGTCGTTACTTGCACGATCGGTGGGAGATATCTTCTTCCGCCCTAAGAAGCGGTCTCGTCCAGCCTAGTCTTGTGCTCTTATTTTAGATGCAGACTCTAGTTTGCTGTACCCCTCCCTAGCTTTTGGGAACTCGCTTTCCGTTGACAAGCTTTCACAACTCTTCTGCTGCTAGGCACAACTCTTGCTCAAGGCTCAAGGCCCTGCGCCCCTCGGGGCGCCCCCAGTCTATCCCCCTCTTTATTCTTCTCTGTTGGGATCCCGCTTGGGCCACAACACCGCAGTTTTCTGAAGACTTGGGGAAGGGCACGACCTCGGTCGCGCCCCCCCCCCCCCCCAAGCATCTCTTAGTTGATTAACTCACCTTTTACTACTTCCTTTTTTTCTGTCTCTTTTCCTTTTCGTCTGGAGTTTAAAGGGAGGAACTCTTCCTCTCCTGGGCACTCCACTAACCCCGTCCTTGAGATCCTTGAGATCTCTTTTATTTTGGTAAAAATTTTTGAGACTTATATTGTAATACGGGTAATCTTCTACTAACACTGGTATATTTTCTAATCTGCGACAATATAAGTAGTACGGGGTTGCATATATATTGATTCAATTCTTTTTTTTTTTTTTTTTTTTTTTTTTTTTTGTAAATTTGTTTACAAAAGGGGCCAGGATGTTTTATTCTTCAAATCTGCCCGTAAAGATAATTTTGCATAGTGAGAACAGATATTCTTAAACTTCTCTTTAGGAGCAATAAATTTAATGCTTTAATAGAATTTCACATGATAGCGAATTACAAGTTTCTTTATATTATATACTCCGTACGAAGAACGGATATGCTGCTAGTAAATATTATGATCGTAAAATAAAATTAAAAGATTAAACAATATTCATTCATATTCCTAGTTTAATTGCTTATAATACCTTAATTTAATGAAATAACAAAAAACAATAACACGAAAATGTGTGTATGTATGTGATGGGTAGCAAGTCTTACCCAGTGCCTGATAAATGCACGGGCCTCTGGGGCCGCGGCCCAGGCCCTCCGAATTTTAAGGGACCCCTAAATTTCGTAACTTAAGCAGAAACAATTTTTTAATTAATATAAAACTGGGGATTTTAGTTTTCATTTTAAATTATAAACTATATTAATACTTTAAATTATTATACACCTTTTAAAGTCTTAATACATTACTTTGAAGTTAAACATTTAGAAGTTTTTACATGTACAAAAGTGCCTTCGGAGCTGTGTGATCTTAAGGCCCCAAACTTGCTATGTGTTGACGTTTTGCATGTGTTTTTATGCGTATGGGTGTCCCGAATTAACAACAGGCCCTGTTCTTACCCGAAAAAGGACTAGAACTTCTGATAACTTGATCTAAAGATAAGTGCTCTACTAACTGCGCAGTAAGGGCTCAGGATGAAACCTCACAGAGGTACCATCGAAAAAGCTATTTTATAAAACACACAAAACGCACGAAATGTATGAACCGTCTAATGGATGATCGGCACAATGTTCAGTTTTTGAAATCATTCATTGCATCCAATCCCCACAAATAAATAAGTAAATAACCAATAAATCAATAAAATAATTGATATAGCTTTTTCTGCCGAGGAATCATCAGAATTCGACGAAATTTATGACGTATGTAATACACAATGGATATATTCTTCAGTTTTGAATTAATCCATTACATTCTATTCACTCTGATAAATAAAAAAAATACACGAATAAAAATAATTTCTAGCGCCGCAAGCTCAATCATGCACTTCTGGACTATAAAGCGATCTCCCTGGCGAATGGTCTAGGCAAAATTCCTGGAAAAAATAAGTACCTTGATACGATAGCAAACACTTTTCTTTGTTTCAAGCCAAACACGTGATCGTGCTTTCATCAAACGTTGTGAACATTTTATTTCCCCATTTTTATGAATTTCCCGGAGAGAGAGGGAAAATATCGATGCGTTTCTCTAATATCCTTTCTGGATGGCTAATGATGCCAAGTGATGGAATGCGATTTTTCTCGGCCGGAGGAGAAGGCGTAATGAAAACGAGCAGGTGAGGGGGTTCCATCGGCCGAGAAAAATGCCTGCTATCTGTTTCCGTTGACGTCTCGCACTGCCAGGCTCCTGAATTTGGGATTCAAATGAATCGCCGGATGGAAACTGTTTTCGGCCCCTTTTTGTATTCCGGTAATTTCTCTCCGCACTCACAGCCGAGCGAGAAACTCGCTCCGGCCCGAACTCAGCAAGAACTCGTAATCGCGAGAATATTCGCGATGATAAATTCCGGGAAATCAGCAAATAGTCATCTTGAGAAGCTGATTTGTTTATTTACTTAGGCGTAATAAAAGAGCGTTGTTTCAATTTGAAAGAGTTCCGCGCGCGAATTATTCGCCGAGTTCAGCTCAAATGTTTATTCGAGAAATTCCGTAAATTAGTATTTCGATGGACTTTTCTCTAAATTCTTTTTGTATGCGAATGCTGAAAGCTATAATAGTAATATATAAGTATATCAATGAATTTCTACAGAAGAGGAAAATAAGTTATTATCTAAGAAACGATTTGAAAAATAAATACTTCTTTAGTTTAATAGCATACGAGCAAGTATCAACTAGTTTCAGAGGTAAAAACAATCTCCTTCTTTAGTATAAAAAGAAGGAGCGCCAGCACCAAAAAAGGATAACGCGTATGTCCACTTTTTTATTTATTTATTTTTTTTATCATTATTAAGGAGGCTTTGCTTTGTCTCAAAACTGGTTGAAACTTTCAATCAACCTTGCGTTCTGTTAAACTAACGAAGTATTTATTTTACAAATTGATTCAGACAGTAGTTTGAGTGAATTTCTATATATCAAAGGAACTGTATTGCACCTTTTATTGACATGTTGATTATTATTACAAAGGTAGATCATTGTTTCTCAAAATGTTCAAAATTTGCTACCTTCTTTTACACATTGACATATCCACATCAACCCGAAAGATACTCCCATTGCAGATACCACCGGTTTTGCACTTACTATGCGTTCGTCAGCATGGAATAACCGATATCTGGAACTGGAGCAAAGAACTTGCTATAAGCCACAATTTTTTCGAACGTCTATGGGAACTGAAAATTTCAGTCCTTCCATGTGGTCCGTAGAAAATTCGTTTTTTTAAATTGCCTTCCGAATTTCGGCCACTTCCCTTATAAGCTGGTTTTGTGTTTATTCACATTAATTTTGGTTCTTGCTTGAGTAGGGGCTTGTCGGCTACTTCTGGTGTGCTTGAGTAGGGGCTTGTCGGCTACTTCTGGTGTGCCCCAGGGCTCTATTCTTGGTCCCTTGTTATTTATTATTTTTATTAATGATCTTTATCAATTTTGGTTCTTGCTTGAGTAGGGGCTTGTCGGCTACTTCTGGTATGCCCCAGGGCTCTATTCTTGGTCCCTTGTTATTTATTATTTTTATTAATGATCTTTATCAATTTTGGTTCTTGCTTGAGTAGGGGCTTGTCGGCTACTTCTGGTGTGCCCCAGGGTTCTATTCTTGGTCCCCTGTTATTTATTATTTTTATTAATGATCTTTATCAATTTTGGTTCTTGCTTGAGTAGGGGCTTGTCGGCTACTTCTGGTATGCCCCAGGGCTCTATTCTTGGTCCCTTGTTATTTATTATTTTTATTAATGATCTTTATCAATTTTGGTTCTTGTTGAGTAGGGGCTTGTCGGCTACTTCTGGTGTGCCCCAGGGCTCTATTCTTGGTCCCTTGTTATTTATTATTTTTATTAATGATCTTTATCAATTTTGGTTCTTGCTTGAGTAGGGGCTTGTCGGCTACTTCTGGTGTGCCCCAGGGCTCTATTCTTAGTCCCTTGTTATTTATTATTTTTATTAATGATCTTTATCAATTTTGGTTCTTGTTTGAGTAGGGGCTTTTCGGCTACTTCTGGTGTGCCCCAGGGCTCTATTCTTGGTCCCTTGTTATTTATTATTTTTATTAATGATCTTTATCAATTTTGGTTCTTGCTTGAATAGGGGCTTTTTGGCTACTTCTGGTGTGCCCCAGGGCTCTATTCTTGGTCCCTTGTTATTTATTATTTTTATTAATGATCTTGCTGATTGTTTTAAAAATTGCCTTTTTTATGCTGACGATTTGAAAATTTTATGTCCTATTTTTGATGCTGTTTCATTTAAAAATATTCAGTCTGAGTTGCATGTCCTTTCCGATTGGTGTAGCAATAACCGTCTTCATCTCAATATTAGTAAATGTAGTGTTGTGTCTTTTACTCGTAGAAAAGTGCCTATTTTATTTTCTTATGGTATTAGCAACTTTGTTTTGGCTAGAAAGTTCTCCATTACTGATCTTGGAGTTATTTTTACGTCTGATTTTTCCTTTTCTCCTCATATTTCTAATATCTGTTCTGAATCCTATAGAAAACTGGATTATATTAAGAGAATTACTCAGGATTTTATAAATGAGGATACCATTATTGTTCTTTTCAATGCCTTGGTCAGGTCTGGGCTTGAATATGCGTCTGTGGTTTGAGGGCTTTTCATGCCGTTCACTCAAACAGGATCGAGATCATTCAAAATAATTTCTTGAGGTATCTTTATTATAGGAAAACTCGCATTCGTTGTTATGCCTTATCCGCTACTTTTCTACGTGGTTTGTTTGGTTTAAAAAGCTTACAGAGCAGAAGGGATTACACTCTGTTTTCATTCATCAGGAATCTGTTTGGTGGCCGAGTTGACTGTTTCCCTGTTTTGGGTGGGATTGGGTTTCGTGTTCCTCAGTATACAACAAAAAGCATTAACATATTTGCTGTAAAGAATTTTAATTCGAGTATTGGATGTAATTGTGCAATTGCTAGTTTTTCTAAATTATACAAAAATTTCCCTGATAATCTGGATATTTTTTATTCATTGGAGATGGATTTTAAGAAGCATTTGTTGTAAACATCCTGTATTTTATTGTATGTATTCATGTGAATCTGTTTATGAAGATCATTGGTTGTTGAAGGTTTGCTTTTCCTTTTTATGTATTTAACTTTTAATGTATTTTAACTTTTTAATGTATTTTATGGTATTTTAATCTGTATTTTTTTAATGTATTTTTATTACTGCACGCTGTAACTGGGACTACATCCTGTAGCTTGCAGTCTTTTCCCAATAAATAAAAACAAATAAAAATAATAAAAAATAAATGAATATTGATCTGCGTATCCTTCTTGGACATAGATCTTACTAGTGTTGGGCAAATGTTCTTTGTATTAGAGACATTTTCTGAAACCTTACCTTGAAATTTTTTTACCGATAATGAAT
The DNA here is from genome assembly GCA_951213105.1 of Amaurobius ferox. Classification (NCBI taxonomy): domain Eukaryota; kingdom Metazoa; phylum Arthropoda; class Arachnida; order Araneae; family Amaurobiidae; genus Amaurobius; species Amaurobius ferox. Next base: position 129,550,314 of record OX578142.1, read on the forward strand.
AGTTCGGAAAAGTCCTAGTTCGGTGAAGTTTTTATATGTAGCGCATAAGCCCCCCCCCCTCATTTGACGTGATGTTCGTATCCTGGTGGTAGTGATTTATGGCATATTTTGTTGTCCTTTGATCATTTTAATATACAGATATAACTTTGTAAGTTTTAGTTTAAATTAAATTACAATGTTTTTAATACCAAAGGTGTTTCTTGATAGATAAGAGGAAAGACGCGTGAGCGTGTTATTGGGATTAGCAATATCTTTCAATTTCACAGTCGTGCTGAAACTTTTTCCATGAATTCATCAATGTTTCGGGGGATCGTTCAATTAACCGGGCACCCAAAGTCATTCAACTAGTTAGTTAACCGAATTTTGATACATTATAAATATTAAGTGATGCACATTAAGGGTCTGCACTTGCTGAAATTTCAGATTTTTACCAAGCCCGGCCCGGCCTGACCCGACAATACCAGTGCTTAAACTTGGCCCGACTCTGAAGAAATTTACAAATGAAGTATCCGAGCCTGGTTTGGTTGGGTCTCTGTCTGGTCCAGCTCGAAACGATTTGTATTCAAATGTGCTGAAAACATGAATTTGGGAAATTTTTGTACAAAAAATTGCGATGAAACTTTGTTTTTTTAAACATTTTTCTTTACATAGCCAAAATAAACACAATAATATCATGTATTCAATTAAAATTAATTTAATTTTTTTTCAAATTTAAATATGTTCGGCCCCGGCAACATTCGATGACTTTCTAAAAATCCAAGTCCGAGCCCGCTCCGGTCCGAAATACTATTAGACAGCTCTGCCCCGGCCAGACTTCTAATGCGAATAATTGAGGAACACAATACTTGACGATTTTAGTAACTGATGCGGGAGGTGTTTTGTACTTTGTGGTTCGGCGCCAAATGACGCTGTCGTTGACGCCATCAAGTGAAAGACTACAAATTAATGTAAATTATAAAATTAATGCTTCGAATTATGGTCTCTGATAGGTTCCAGCCATCACTGTAATCCACCAAAGTTCGGCTGTTTTCCTTTTTTTTTTTTTTCAATAAATCCAATTATTACTCTTCTCTGTAATTTTTTTTCCGATTTCCATGAAAATAGATCGATCAGAAATCCCCGGTAACGTCATATCGTGCTGTTTTCAGATCTGCGATCCTGATCCATAATCTATTTGAGTTTCTCGGGAAATATTTACTTGTTTCGATTGATTATCAAAGGTGATATGTCTAAGTAATATGAATGACTGCAATAGCTAAAGGTCGCCAAACTACTCTCTAACAGGGAACGGGCCTGAGGTTCGAAGACATTCTACTTCTGCGCCGAAGTAGAGAGCGTGTTTGTTCGACATAAATTACAGTTCCTATCGACCCTCCGTGACTTCTAGGTTGCATGCTTGGAACATATTTCGGAGCACTCGTTTCACTATAAACGGAATAGAAATAGGAATATTTGTAGTCCTGGAAAATCCTTATTCCAAATATAAAATAATGGAAGGCATAACATATTTCGCTAGAATTTCACAAGAGAGACAAGTTTTATATAAGAAGTTAAATAAAACCGATGAAATAAATGCGTTTTAATTAAACCATGCATCGGTATAGATTAATTCTTTTGATTCTTCATTTCTGAAGAAGAAATAGAGTCTTCAATTATTCACTAATCCTTAAACGAAACCTCATTTCTGTACATCTGGATGTTCTGCACACCTACATCTTGATATGATATTCTGCAGTTAATTAAAAGCACAGTTTGTTCATTCTTTAAATATATATGTACAGGGTGTCCCAAAAACATTGACCTCGGCTTTTATTCCTCAAATATTGATCTTAGACATATATAATAAATTACAACGTTGCGTAAAGAAAGGTACATAATTTTATGAAATCGATAAAAATTTTCAGGGAATTGCATTTGAAGAAATACAAAATTTAAATTTTTATACGGCCCCCGTACAAAAACATTTCCAATGAGTTGAAATGTGCCCCATACCTAATAAGGTGATGTACAAAATTTCAGCATTTTATCATAAAAAGTACATGTGAATAAAAAATAAAATGCGAATGTGGAAGCAGTGGACTGAACAGAAGTGGACGAGTCGCAAATCCGGCAGTGTATGACGAAATATTACATCAACAGGGGATGATAGGCACCTCATAGGCACTGCAGTGATGGACTGTACAGCTTCATCTCGACAGTTGCCAAAACATTGGGGCACTGCTAAAGGTGTGCCATTGTGTGCTTCAACAATTTGTCGTCGTCTGCTGCACCATGAACTACGTTCAAAAATTCCCCTGACGCAAAACTATCGAAGCTTGCGGATACAACAGGCTTATCAACATAGACACTGGTGTGCTGATTGGAAGTTGTCTTTTCCGATGAATCCCGTTTTAATTTGAGGTACAGTGATGACCGCATCCACGTTAGACGCTATAGCGATGAACGTCACCTTCCGAAGTGCGTTATCCAACGTCATACTGGACGAACGCCAACCTTGATGGTTCGGGGCGCCATTAGGTATCTTGCACGATCTCGGTGGCTCAGAATTGTAGGTAATCTCAACAGCAACCAGTACATCAGAGAAGTTCTGGAGCTCAAAGTCGTACCCTTCCTTCAACGCATTCCTGGAGCTATATTTCAACAGGACAATGCCCGTCCTCATGTTGCCAGGAATGTTCAAGATTACTTTTCAGCACAACAGATACAGCTTCTTCCTTGGCCTGTCTATTCACCGGATATGTCGCCTATTGAGCATGTCTGAGATTTCGTCGGTCGGTGTCTTGTTCGTGATGTTTGTTCTTTTGCTAACATAGTTGAACTTTGAGTTCGGATAGAAGCAATCTGGAATGCTTTTCCTCGGGTACAAATTCAAAATTTGTTTGATTCGATGCCACATCGTATAGAAGCACTTATTGCAGCGCGTGGTGATACCAAATACTGATTTTCTACATATAATATTGCTTTTTGCTTTGTAAATTTAATCGTTTATTTGTATCAATACAGGTCGTTTGTGTAATAAATTTCATTCAATTCTGATGATTCATCCGTGGTGTTGCAATGTTTACAAACAGGAGTTTATATATATATATATATATATATATATATATATATATATATATATATATATATATATATATATATATATATATATATATATATATATATATATATATATATATGTATGTATGTATGTATGTGTGTATGTATGTGGGTATATATATATGTGTGTATGTATGTGGATACAGATTGGCAGTAAAGTATAGTTGTATAGTTTACCTATCCATGTTTTTGGGGAATGGAAATGTCAATTTTACAACGCATTCCGTCTACACTACCTACAGCAACATCACAATACCAAGGGTCCTTCCATTCCAGCTTCCATTCATTGTGTTAAAGAAAGTTTCGTTTTGACCTATACAGATAAAATTGTTTCACATTATGCCTTTACTTGTAGAAAATATTATGTGGACACTTTACAAATGTGTTACCAAGATCGCACCATGTATACTCAATTGTCCAATAACGGTAGTGTTTTGTCTAACAGGATAAGGGCATTATACAAACGTATAGGAATAGAATTGAAATCTGTCAAGTTTCCATATTTAATTCTTATCCCTAAATTGCACAAAGTACCGGTCAAATTCCGCACAGTCACTGTTGGATGTGGAACTTACCTAGCGCAAGCAAATCTGAAGCTTTTGAATATCCTTAAACATGTTATGTTTAATCTTAATAAACAAAATACTGTTATGATTAAAAACGGACAAGAGGTCATAAATCGCCTCAAATTTTGTCACAAGGACACCAGATTTAAAAGCTATGACTTTCGAGATTTGTTTAACAATATTGACTTAACACAGCTGTACCTAATACTGAAGAATTTACATGAAGAATATGACCTAAAAGTGTTTATCACATTTCGTAGATACTTGGATCTCGTGGAATTAGTGCTAAAAGAGAATATTTTACATGACGGAAATGGCTATTACCAACAAATTAAAGGAATACCCATGGGGGGAGCATGTTCGACTATTCTGGCTGATATTTATCTATCTACTTATGAAAAAGGCACCCATATTCTTTATGAAATGCCATATTTCCGTTATGTGGACGACGTGCTTTTGGGGTGTTTTGAGGACACAACTAACTTCGATTTCACCTTTTATCCAGGAGAATTGGAACTGATCGAAAACCAAGTTGACGAGAATGGTGCAGTTAATTTTTTGGACATATCAATAAATAGACATCAACGATATGGTACTTATACAACTTTATACGACAAACGCGATTTTTACAAAATCAAGATTGGCCATCTTATAGATTGGAGGACAAACCTTACTAAGAATGTCTTCAGAAACATCCTTGTCGGCCATTTCAAGAGAAATCTGGCTTATAACACTTTCAAAAGGGATTGCAATAAATGTAATCAAAAAATCGTAACCGAAGCTTTAAAAAAACACTATCCTATTTATTTCTTGCGGGCATGCTATAATTCCTTTTTCGGTAATAAAGAAAACTTTAGCCGTTTCCATCGGGAATTGGCTGGAATTTTATGATTTATGCGATACTGGTGTGTTGGCACGCATGCGTAAGTGTTGATATATAGGCTCTGGTACTTGGATCGTTTTTCATTTTGCGTCCATTCCTTCTGCGTCGATGTTGTTCTTGCTCTTCATGTATACGGGTGCCTTTGTCTATGCACATGTACGGGACTGTCCATTGTATTGTATTGGTTCCGTGAGCGTTGCCCGGGCTGTAAAAGCTGCTTTAAACGGGAAGGGGAGTCGCCACCCTCCCCTGCCATTATATGCAACGCATTTGGATCTCCCGTTTCAAAGTTTTGACGTTTCTTACTTTTCACTCGGATATATATATATATATATATATATATATATATATATATATATATATATATATATATATATATATATATATATATATATATATATATATATATATATATATATATATATATATATATATATATATATATATATAACTATAGATGTGAGTAGAATGTTTTAACAGAATAGAACCCAAAGTTCAAGAGCAAAAAACAATACTTGCAAATCCAATATTCTAGATAGTTAAAAAAAATTATATAAGAAATTGAGAAACAGAAATTTTAAATTTTTTATGCAATTTAATATGAAATTTTGTTGTAAAATAAGCTTTAAGTAAAAATTATAAGATATAAGGAAGTATTCAATATTATATTTCAATAAATTAGAGTATATAAACATTAATAAAGATAAGTAAATAAATAGAAATATCTGTTTAAAAACTAGGAAAATAACACATATTTCTGACAGCAGAAACATTAAAAGAGATATAACATATTGTAAGAATAAAATACAGATATAAATAAGTGTTGCTAAACCACATGAAACACGTGCATTATGAACAACAAATATTAGACAAGATACACTCATAAAAATGGAAAAGAAAAGAATGAAGTCAAAATTGATAAAACACCTACATTCTGAAACTTTTCAGGCGTCATTTCAGATACAGATATTCTATAATAATATGTTTCGTTATACTAAGCCACCGTTTAATTGAAACAAAGTATGATAACCCGACATATTACGAGCAACCAATGAATTGATGTGAACAGGAAATGGATATAGTTTTGATTATGTTAAAAGGTATGGTATCATTTCAAAATAATTATTTGAATAAAGTATATACACACACACACACACATATATATATATATATATATTTGTATGTATGCATGTATGCATGTATGTATGTATGTATGCATGTATGTATATATATATATATATATATATATATATATATATATATATATATATATATATATATACAGGGTGTCCCAAAAATATTGACCTCGGCTTTTATTCCTTAAATATTGATCTTAGACATATATAATAAATTACAAAATAGCGTAGAAAAAGCTACAGAATTTTATAAAATCAATAAAAATTTTCAGGGGATTAAATTTGAAGAAATACAAAATTTAAAATTTTATACGGCCCCCGTACAAAAACATTTCCAATGAGTAAAATGTGCCCCATACACTAATAAGGTGATGTACAAAATTTCAGCATTTTATCATAAAACGTCCCAGAGTGTGTCCCAGAGATAAAAAGTCCCCCCATGTTTAAACAAAGTTGGTGAAGGATTAATCGCAGATTAAAATGTGAATGTTTACAGCAAGAGCGCAAATGACGCACCGCAGAGAAACATCATAGGCAAATAATATCTGCCTCATATCTTTAATGGATCTTTGGCATGGATGGAAAACATTTTGAACAAGCTTTGTAATCTTTGTGTAAAGCTATCTTTGTGTAAAGTCGTTTACGCACAACTGTTTATCTGTGACCTCCCTTAAATAAAGCTGAGTTGCAACGACGCATTCAAGATGGTTGTAATGACATCACCGAACAAGGACTTGATTGAATGCACATAAGTGTTATCAGGCGAATGCAGCTCTGTATTGGCATGGATGGAAAATATTTTGAACAATATTTGTAATCTTTGTGTAAAGTTATTATTTCTACACAGTGTAGATACTTTTGTACGAATGAATAGCAAAATTATTATTTATTTATGTAATCATTCTTTTCTTTCGCAATTTGCGTATGACCCCTGAAATGCGATCTGCCGACATGATTTTTCCCCTCTGAGAACCCATGTCTATGGATCGAAAAGTGGTTTAAGTCAGCATTTTTGTCTTTTCATATCTCTGTGTCTTTTTATGATAAAATGCTGAAATTTTATACATCACCTTAATAGTGTATGGGGCACATTTTACTCATTGGAAATGTTTTTGTACGGGAGCCGTATAAAAATTTCAATTTTGTATTTCTTAAAATTTAATTCCCTTGAAAATTTTAATGGACTTCATAAAATTCTATACCTTTCTTTATGCAACTTCGTAATTTATTATATATGTCTAAGATCAATATTTAAAGAATAAAAGTCGAGGCTAATGTTTTTGGGACACCCTGTATATATACATACATATATATATTTTATTTGCTCGGCTAGGTAAGGGATATATAATATATATATTATATATCCCTTACCTAGCCGAGTAAATAAAATATCTCTATTATTTTATCATTCATTTCTCCCTACTGAAATATTAATATCTATTTTTTATTACAAAATACCGATTTGAGTTACTGTTTTTTCAAATTCCGTTGCGAAAGCTTGCAATTTCCTAAGGTAATGGTGAAAAAAGCTTCTAACGCTTTCCCTAAGCTGCAAAAGGGGTCATCCGGAATCCCGGAGGGCCACAGTTTCCACACAATTGCAATACTCAGTTCTTTCACGTCCAGAACTGTCAGAAACACGAACCGTTTTTTTTCCCATACCGCCCAAAATACTTTCCAGGGCCTGGATGAAACCTGAGGGATTACTGAAATGGTGTGGGGCGCAAACTGATCAAGTCGGACATGAAAATTGCATCAAGAAGCGGAAAGAGTTTGCGAGTCAGTGTCGAAAATTTTCAAACACTGATTGGTTGCCAGTTATTAACCATAAAAGAGGGTAAGAAAATCTTACTCTTGTGGCCTTCTTAAACTCTAGGGATTAGCGTCACTTTATTCTGGTCGAATGTCGACTTTCTATTCTTATTTGAGCGTAACCCCTTGATGTATGGAATTTACTATTGTAGACAAAATGATAGTATCTCAGCGGTGCTACTGTCCAGAAATTTTGTAAACTGAGATAAAATTAATGATTCATACAGTTTTAAGCCTGATCATGATACATTTGCACCTATGAATGAAAAAATCTTTATTAATAAGAATGATTAAACAGAATTATAACTGTGTCACTCAGTTTCGGAAGCCAAATGGGAGAAACTCACATTCTCCTGCCACCTAGTTTGAGACTAAGACTTCTTTAATCATAGTGTAATCTTTTATTAACCGGACTCTCTCACACAATTTATCATTTTTTTTATACTCACAGTTTCATAATCTTTCTTGTATAGCATTGCTGCAGCATCACATAGGCATCGGAATGAAGTCTTACATAGGGAAATTCTGCGACCATCTACCCTTGGATCTCGAGAAGAACATTTTTTTTACTTATCTATCAGTAAATGGGTTGAAATCTAAAAATTATTCACAGAAAAGTTAAGTAAAAGTACTAATTGTCACAATCGTCTATAATAAAAAATAGCTTAGAAATGTTGTATATGGTAAGAGTAGAATTTATTCAAATACATTATTTCATTTCATTCATTTATTGGCTCAGAGGACCGTTAAAATGAAGGGGAAATATAACTATTCATTTAGAAGTAAACCCACGGAGAACTTAGATTCATATGAAATGTTGATTATATTGTAACTGCTTTCGTGAATGAAAATGTTTATGTACAAAATTAGCTGAATTACCTAGCAATGATTAGCTAAATTATCTAGCAATAATTAGCTGAATTATCTAGTAACAATTAGCAGAATTATCTAGCAATAATTAGCGCAATTATTTAGCAATAATTAGCTGAAGACTGAACATCCCGAAGTTTTCACAAATATGTTATAATCTTTAGCATCTCCTATCGACCTCTAGAGTAATTGGTTTTATCAGAACTCATTGATCTGCTATGAATGGGAAGCCAGTTTTGTAAGATCCCAAGCATCATCACCGTAGCTTAGAAGTAGAACATTTTAACAAGATTTAGGGGTCCAAATGCTATTCCTAAAAAACGGAAAATTTCACACGCTCATCCGAATGTTTTGAAACTTCTTCTAACGGTAATGGAAAAGAGATTTTTAACCCTTTGCAACATAGTTAAAAAGTGTTTATGATTTTGTTCATTCTGTGTGACTGTCCGTTCGCACGATAACTTCCGTAAAAATGACTTTATCAAAATGGAATTTTAGTATGTTGTTGAGACGGTCTGTGGGACATATGGGAATGTAAATGAATAATATCACCCAATTAGTTTTGGCTTGAACCCGGGTTGAAAAAATGATATACATTGAACCCTATGGGACCTAGTTTTTCAAACATTTTTTACGCAAATTTAAAATTCACAAAAATTTAAAATTCACAATTTAAAATTATTCGAAAGTTTTAGAAAATATTCAAATTATCCCATAAAATATATAAAAAAAATTTCAGCAAAATATGTTCGGTAGTTTTTACTTTCCTTATATACATAATGTATAAGGAAAGTATTGTGACGGGGTCGAAAATTCGAATTCGAGTTTTCGACGGGAGAGCGCGTTTCAAGCATCCCTGATCACGAATCAAACATTTTTGAAGTGATGTCTGTGTGTGTGTATGTGTGTGTGCGTGTGTGTGTGAAAGTATGTGTGTGTGTGTGTGTGTCAGTGAGTCTGTGGAGACGATAACTGACGAACAAATGGACCGATTTGAACCAAATTTAGTACAAAAATCACAATCCATAAACACTGGAAGCCTATTGTTTTTATACGCAATCGAATGTTCAGAACCCCCCTAAATTTTCGAATGAAATTTTGAAAAAATCGTCAAAAAATCAAAACCACTTATAAAGTTACGCAAATAGACATTTCTTATGTAATTTTTCATTAGAAAACGATTGACATAAATTTTAGAACGCTAACATGAACCGTTCTTGAAATATTGCACATTTTTAAAAAAAATTCTCAATAAGTCATGTAAAAAAATCTGATGTGGGCAACACATGACTTTCCTTATATAACGTAATGAATTTAATACTTTTACAGTAAAATAAATGCGTTTTTCTTATAGTAGATACTAATATTCTTTCCAAGATATTGAATTTTCGACAATTAGTCGTCATTTCATTGATTTAGCGTCATTTTTATCCATTTGGCGAGATTTTCGTTAATTTGTCAACATTTCAAAAAGTCGCCAAGTTGGCGACATTCCGCCAAACTTCGTCGCCAAAATCTCACCAAGCATAATGGACAAAGAAATAAGTTATTCTTACAGCAGATAAATGAATATTGGCGTTCAAATACAAAAGTATTACTCAAAGTATCTTTTTTCATGAATGGAACGAGCTAGATCCACGAGAATGATGTTACCAAATTTATCGCATGGTATTACATATGAAAAATGAACATGTTTCTCAATAGGAAATATTTTTTTTTTATTTTATATGACTTTTTGATAATTATTTTGAAAAATGTGCAATATCTCGAGAACGGTTCATGTTAGCGTTCTAAAATTTATGTCAATCGTTTTCTAATGAAACATTACATAAGAAATGTCTATATGCGTAACTTTATTAGTGGTTTTGATGTTCTGACTATTTTTTCCAAATTTCATTTGAAAATTTAGGGGTGTTCTTAACATTCGATTGTGTATAAAAACAATGGGCTTCCAGTGTTTACGGATTGTGATTTTTGTACCAAATTTGGATCGAATCGTTCCATTCGTTCGTCAGTTATCGTCTCCACAGACTCACTGACACACACACACACACACACAAACATACTTTCACACACACACACACAGACATCACTTCAAAAATGTTTGATTCGTGATCAGGGATGCTTGAAACGTGCTCTCCCGTCGAAAACTCAATTTCGAATTTTCGACCCCGTCACAATACTTTCCTTATACATTATGTATATAAGGAAAGTAATAGGATTTTCTTATAGTAGATACTAATATTCTTTCCAAGATATTGAATTTTCGACAATTAGTCGTCATTTTCATTGATTTAGCATCATTTTTATCCATTTGGCGAGATTTTCTTTAATTTGGCAACATTACAAAAAAGTCGCCAAGTTGGCGACATTCCGCCAAATTCGTCGCCAAAATCTCGCCAAGCGTTATGCACTAAGAAAAAAGTTATTCTTACAGCAGATAAATGACTATTGGCGTTCTAATACAAAAGTATTATTCAAAGTATATTTTTTCATGAATGGAACGAGCTAGATCCACGAGAATGATGTCACTCAATTTATCGCATGGTATTACATATGAAAAGTGAACATGTTTCTCAATAGGATTTTTTTTTTTTATGTGACTTTTTCATAATTTTTTTGAAAAATGTACTATATCTCGAGAACGGTTCATGTTAGCGTTCTAAAATTTATGCCAATCGTTTTCTAATGAAAAATTACATAAGAAATGTCTATTTGCGTAACTTTATTAGCGGTTTTGATTTTTTAACGATTTTTTCAAAATTTCATTCGAAAATTTAGGGGGGTTCTGAACATTCGATCACGTATAAAAACAATAGGCTTCCAGTGTTTACGGATTGTGATTTTTGTACCAAATTTGGTTCGAATCGGTCCATTCGTTCGTCAGTTATCGTCTCCACAGGCTCACTGACACACACACATACTTTCACACACACACACACACACACACACACACACACACACACACACACACACACACACATACACACACACAGACATCACTTCAAAAATGTTTGATTCGTGATCAGGGATGCTTGAAACGTGCTCTCTCGTCGAAAACTCGAATTCGAATTTTCGACCCCGTCACAATACTTTCCTTATACATTATGTATAAAATCTGATGTGGGCAACACATGACTTTCCTTATATAATGAAATGAATTTATTACTTTTACAGTAAAATAAATAGGTTTTTCTTCTAGTAGATACTAATATCCTTTCCAAGATATTGACTTTTCGACAATTAGTCGTCATTTTCATTGATTATCGTCATTTTTATCCATTTGGCGAGATTTTCGTTAATTTGGCAACATTTCAAAAAGTCGCCAAGTTGGCGACATTCCGCCAATTTTGTCGCCAAAATCTCGCCAAGCGTTATGGACAAAGAAATAAGTTATATATATATATATATATATATATATATATATAACTTATTAGATATTGAATTTTCGACATATATTATATAACTATTATTATATATTTATATATTATATAACTTATTAGATATTGAATTTTCCACAATTAGTCGTCATTTTCATTGATTTAGCGTCATTTTTATCCATTTGGCGAGATTTTCGTTAATTTGGCAACATTTCAAAAAGTCGCCAAGTTGGCGACATTCCGCCAATTTCGTCGCCAAAATCTCGCCAAGCGTTATGAACGAAGAAATAAGTTATTCTTACAGCAGATAAATTGACGTTCAAATGCAAAAGTATTACTCTATATCTATATTAAGTATCTTTTTTCATGAATGGAACGAGCTAGATCCACGAGAATGATGTCACCCAATTTATCGCATGATATTATATATGAAAAGTGAACATGTTTCTCAATAGGAAATATTTTTTTCTATTTTATTTGACTTTTTGATAATTTTTTTGAAAAATGTGCGATATCTCGAGAACGGTTCATGTTAGCGTTCTAAAATTTATGTCAATCGTTTTCTAATGAAAAATTACATAAGGAATGTCTATTTACGTAACTTTATTATTGGTTTTGATTTTTTGACGATTTTTTCAAAATTTCATTCGAAAATTTAGGGGGGTTCTGAACATTCGATTGCGTATAAAAACAATAGGCTTCCAGTGTTTACAGATTGTGATTTTTGTACCAAATTTGGTTCGAATCGGTCCATTCGTTCGTCAGTTATCGTCTCCACAGACCCACTGACACACACACACACATACACACACATACACACACATACACACACACATACTTTCACACACACACACACACACACACACACACACAGACATCACTTCAAAAATGTTTGATTCGTGATCAGGGATGCTTGAAACGTGCTCTCCCGTCGAAAACTCGAATTCGAATTTTCGACCCCGTCACAATACTTTCCTTATACATTATGTATATAAGGAAAGTAACAATGCCTCCTGTTGAGAAACATGTTCACTTTTCATATGTAATACCATGCGATAAATTGGGTGACATCATTCTCGTGGATTTAGCTCGTTCCATTCATGAAAAAATAATACTTTGAGTAATACTTTTGTATTTGAACGCCAAAAGTCATTTATCTGCTGTAAGAATAACTTATGTCTTCGTCCATAACGCTTGGCGAGATTTGGCGACGAATTTGGCGGAATGGCGCCAACTTGGCGACTTCTTGAAATGTTGCCAAATTAACGAAAATCTCGCCAAAAGGATAAAAATGACGCTAAATCAATGAAATTGACGACCAATTGTCGAAAATTCAATATCTTGGAAAGGATATTAGTATCTACTATAAGAAAAACCTATTTTTTTACTGTAAAAGTAGTAAATTCATTACATTATATAAGGAAAGTCATGTGTTGTCCACATCAGATTTTTTAAATAAAAATTAAAGTAATAATTGCACCCATATTATATGAAGTGATCACGTGACGCAGTTCAAAATATAATATGGCTTCCATCTTTTTTCCAAGTGATAAAATCATCATTTTTAAAGTTATTTTTAATTTATATTTAGTGTTGCATCTGTCCTAAAACCGCTTTATTTTTGCGTAATTTCTGCGCATCTATACACTGCGCCAACGCAATTACAATATTTTTGAGTTTAAATGATCATCAAACTTTAATTATTTCTACAACGAAGCCTAATTTTAACGTATGCAGAATGTAAACACATTAAGCTGTAAGATGAGTTGTATAAGAATTGCTGAATTTTTTTAACGCAAAATTATTTTGCTCTGGAGTCTGCAATATAGCTGATATGAATGAAACATTCATTGATTTTACATAGAGAAGCAGACGATTTTATAGTATTGCCTTTTTCGATGAATTTTTAAGCATGGAATTAGAAAGTACTTTTACCTCCATGGTTTTTAAGTAAAATAAATTATTATAGTATTGTGATAATTTTAATAATATCACCGCTGAATGAAAGGAGTGGAATAAAGTTTATGAATGAAATATTCACTGCTTTTATATAGAGAGCCAGGCGATTTATATTTCGATGACGTCATTTGAATAAAGTTCATTTTCTTTCGATGAAATTTCAAGTTTTCAAATATAATAAATTTATTGTAGTATTGTGATAATTTTAAAAAATATCATGGCCGCTGAATGTATCGTATTTTACAGATGTTTAAATAAAATTGCATTGCAGTTGGAAAGTGTTTCATAATCAATGCCTTATGCATGATTGATTTTTCTTGTTAAAGTTATGATTTTTCTTTTTTATATTGGGGATTTTGAAAGAATTTCGCTTGGGACTTCTATAAAAAAGGGCATTTCATGAACCCTCTAACGTACTATCCCGAGTTAACGCAGGGTATTACTTTCGGTATTTTAATAAAATTCGGAGTTAGCTCAGGATTAGAGTTTTCTCACGTGCATTGCCTACTAGGGTTTCCTCCCGTTCCTTCCCTAGTATGGTTTTCGTCACACAATAATATAGACTCGTTTCTATCTCAATTATCTGCTTGTTCTTATAATGGGTAATTATTATAAGTACGAGTACCCTTTATCCAAATAAATCCTAAAATATCTGTAAAAAATTTGGTCATTTTTTAACAGATTTGTGAAGAAAAAGTAGTTAGGGAGTTAATGACTGCATGCTTAATTGCTTTAATATATTTACAGTTTCATTTCTTTATATCTAATAATACTCAAATATTTTCTAAGTATTGAGTTAACTATCGTGTAAAATGATTTTTATGTTCTACATGTAAAATAAGTTTTACATTATTCAACACTGAAATACTGTGGTAACTTTTGTCTAAGGCCTAAATTGATTCGCAAACATTTTCTATAATAGCATGTTTACCGTGTTCTGAAATTTGTAAATAATATCTATTTAAGCTATGATGGAAATTTACTTAACGTTTTCATGAAGATAATTTATTAAGTATGAAATGAAATTTTACTTTTACGATTTCCAAAGATGTAAATTACGTTCAATTTTTCTAAGTATGTACAAAAAAATCACTAGTATGAAATGAAATTTTACTTTTACGATTTTCGAATATGAAAAAGACACGACTAAGTACACATGTTCTAAAAAATTCACTTTTAAGATTTTCAAAGATGTAATAATACATAAAATTTTCCAAAGTGTTGAATTACCTATGGTGTGGTGTTTTTTTCTTCTTTTGGTAGGAAAACTAACTTTAGCATTAATAAAAGTTTTGTAAATGAAAAATTCGTATTAAGTTATTATTTTGCAATGAAAAAAAATTAGAAATATTTCGTTTGCAGTATAGTATTGTGGTGCCGCCTTTACTGCATGACTACGCAGCTTGCCGGCTTGACCAGTCAATGAAATTAATGCACATGTCGGTGGTAAATGATTTAATGTCCTGCAATTATCACGACTTCAGTTTCAAGTTTAGAACTTTAAGTTGCATGTTTTCAATATACTAGTTCATTATGAGTGCATTTAAGCTGCTGGTTACCTATGCTGTACATGGCATAACAGTCTCGGCTCTTAAAGCCACGCATGCATTTCCTTGATGTTAAATTCGTTATGTTTTAGTTGAAGTTAAAAGTGAATAAATTGTTACTTTATTAGCTGTTTGCCTTTGCTTGGGAACCATTTCACGAGACATGTTGCACTATGCGAATAAGCAGTAGTATGGCTAGCGTGGTATCCGGTTGATACATCTCAATCCAGAGCGAAGTACGCCATAAAGTGGTAGCCCGGAAAGTATAGTGTGATTTCGTCGAGCACAAGAAACAGTTCGGAGCTGGAAAGTTTTCATGCAGATGGACGCCATTGCTGACCTTAAAAAGCCAAGCGAGTGCACTACATTGAAACTTAAAGTGCTCAGGGGGCTTATCACCGGCATGGCTGATTTAATTATTTTTACATGGCTCTGCTTATGTGATGTCATGGAAATAGCAAACTCGCGCATTTTGTTCTCGGGCTCTTTGAAGAGACCTAGAATGCCTTTGGACGTCACTGAGGAAGGTATGTGCAGCACAATTAAAAATCTCTGCGCAGGTTGTTTACGTCTGGATATTGGCACTTCTAAATTAACAAACAATTTTTAATTGTAATAATGGGAAAACTTGCTGTGTTTTGGCTACAACGTTCAAAGTCCTCCCTAGTCCGTGGCGTTACAAATGACGAAATGCTAAGCTGGTCGACGTTAAGGTGACAACTTTTTGATTGGTTGCTGGACTGATCGCCTAACCTTATATTAAAGAACCTTGATAGTGCGTATCGATAGTTTTGTACGTGGGGCCCGAATTTTTGAATGTTGGCAAGAAACGCAGCAAAATAAATTCAGGTAGATGAAAGTTTGAGTTGCTTCTCGCGACCTGATATGTGTGCGAACTTTGTCAGTGTAGAATTTGTTGAATGTCGCATTTTGAGATTTTGATATGTAGAATTGGGGTTTCAAGTATAGGATACATAGGTTTACAGCATACATTATTTGAAGTTTCGTTTGAATATGTATATTTTGAATACCAGCCCAGTTAAAATGTTTGTATAAAATAAAAGTTTGCGTTAGCTGGCGTATTTAATGTATCTCATTGTATATAGATAGTACTTTTAAATTAGGGATTCCTGTATTTTACCCTGAAATATTGGTTTAGTGGAAACAGTATTTTTTACCCTTTCTTTACACATGCTTAATACTACTAGTTATGGGTTTTCATGGTTTTTACAGTGTAGTTTTTTGCAACTTAAAGATGTTTGGAAGTTGGGTTACCCTCGGATTTTTTAATATTACATAAATTCATTGTGATGTAAAGCGTATATGAATTTAGCTGTATAGTAGTAGATTTAGAATTGAGTTAAATTTCTCGAATTTATATTACAGAACAGCTGATTCTCTTCAAGTTAGTTATTGAAATGTAAACATACAGGGGGATAACCAACCTGAGAAAAGGGGTCAGGCTAAGCTTGAAATATCCTCAGAATATTTAATCTGGGTAGGGTAGCTTTTAAGTCCCTAGTTTCGGGAATCTGATCCGGCGTCGTGGTCTGTACAAGTAGAATCACAGTTTGTAGTTGCTGGAATTTCTGTTGATCTTACTAAATTTCATTCGGTGGTTACGGCACTTAATACTCGGATACTGAAGTGTGTTCGCGAAATTATTGCTAACTCCCCAGCTGAGAAAGCTTATGATGTTTCAAAAAAACGAATTCTATCTTATTATGAACAGTCGGAGAATTTAAAGTTAAGGGTATTGTTGAACGACTTGCATTTAGGCAATCAACGTCCATTGCAGTTATTATGCGAGACGGAGAGTTTGAATGGAGCAAAGATTACTGTCTCAGGTTCAAAAAATTCTTAGTGTTTGCTCTGAAGAATCTTTAGGAATATCTGAACTTGCAAAAATCGCTGACAAAATTTGTGATGGTCCCAAAAATAGTGCTGTGCTAACGAGCGTTTCAGGAAGTACTTCTGCTTTTGAAAAAATCCGAGCATTAGCTGAATTGAGAACTTCATTTCAGAATTTCAGTTTTACAATTAGTTCAAAACTTAAACACACTAGAAGAAGTAGTTTCAAACGCGGAAGATATAGACCTTCATCAGGTTCGCGCTCTAATGAATTCTGCTTGTATCATGGAACATTGAAAGAGAAAGCTCATAAATGTACCGCCCGATGTATGTGGTTTGTTTCATCGGAGGTAGATAATAATAGTGCTGGTTGCTTTTTATATATGAACGATCTATTAAGACTAAATTCCTGATTGATAGCGGAGCTTCTATTAGTTGTTAGTCCAAGAGACTTATATTCTGGTACGATTTCAGGTTGGGGTTTAGTTTGTGGGGGAAGTCCTATGTTGCCGCATTTACTGCTTGACTACTCAGTTTGCCAGCTTGACCAGTTAATGCGCATATTTGTGACAATAGATTTTGTTAAGATGAGTTTATATTTTTTAAACACATCGCAACAGATTTAATGTCCTGCAATCGCCACGACTTTAGTTTTGCAATTTCAAATTTATCATCATAAAAAGTTGCATGTTTACAATATACTAGCTCTTTATGAGTGCATTTAAGCTGCTGGTCATCTATGCTGTATATGCCATGGTAGTCTTGGCTCTTAAAGCCAAGCATTTACTTGATGTTAAATTCATTGTTTTAGTTGAAGTTACTAGTTAATAAATTCCTACGGTATTAGCCGTTATTTCTAAACCTTTTCTTGAAAAATATGTTTAACGCTTCTGAAATTGCTAAATAATATCTTATAAGTAATATTTCATCATTATTTAAAATCATACTTTTTTATGAAGATATTTGTTTCGTTGAATGATTTTAAAATATGTATCTTTCACTATTTTGTAATATATATTATTTACTAAAATATAAATATTAAAACTTTTTTAAATATGATATGAATAAGTTTAATAAGGGCACATATGCATTTAAAGCTTATAGATGTTCTGTATAACTTCATATTTAGGTGATTGTGTCTTTGGCTAAGTGATTTTTGCTTTTAAAGTCGTTATTGATATTTTTTTAATATTATTTTAATAATGTGCTGCGGTTTTGGAACTTTGGAGATTCTAAGTGATTTTTTTTTAAGGAATTTTTATTGATTTTTTCAATGTGAAATTGTTTTTCAGGTGAATGCACCGATTTCTTTGGCACTTTAGAGATTTTGATTTTTCTCCTGAAAAGGTATTTTCTTTAGTGTATTCTAAGGGATTTTTTTCTATTAAGGTGTTTCTTAGTGGATGTTATGCGCATATTTATAAATACTAAGGCGTTTTTAATTAGGTTCTAAGTGATTATTCCCTAATGGGGTATCTTTCGAGTGAATGTTATGATTTATTTGAACATTTTAAGGGATAATGCGATAGAATGATTTAAAAAAAATATCTTTTAGGAGTTTAATAGAGTCGATTATGTATTTAAAGCTTATCATTGTTCGATATTACATCGTATTTAGATGTATGTTTTGTAGATTCTATGGAATTATTCTACTGATAAGGTGTTTTTAGAGGTTTCAAAGTGTCATTACATGTAAAATGATTATTTAGTCAATTTCAAGGTATTTAAAATTTATTGAAAATACATGCAAAAGGTAAAGATTAATATTTATCAGTGTTTTGTTTTTAGAGTTGAATAAATATGGACTTTAAATAAGGATTTTACGTCACGATTTATTAAAAATCCTGTTAGTTGAGTTTTGATAAGTTCATAATGAACTATTAGTATAAACACGTGTACTGATTACACTTAATTTAGTTTTATGAAAATCTTGTTATATAAAATTCCAAGGTGATAAGGTGTTTTAAAATGTAACTTTAACTTTTCAAATTCGTATACAGATTTACACGAAAACATATTTCCTACGAATAGCATAAACGGGTTATGTCGTTAAATATTTCTTATGAATAGTATAAATGGCTTATGTCGTTAAATATTTCTTATGAATAGTATAAATGGGTTATGTCGTTAAATATTTCTTATGAATAGTATAAATGGGTTATGTCGTTAAATATTTCTTATGAATAGTAATTTCGTATGAATAGCATAAATGACGTTAAATATTTCTTATGAATAGTATAAATGGGTTATGTCGTTAAATATTTCTTATGAATAGTATAAAAGGACTAAATGTTGTGAAACATACATTTATGTCTTGAATTCATCTATTTCTCTTAACATTTTAGTCCACAGTTTATCTGTATATTATAATCCTGCAGTACTTACTTAGCGTGTGAAGTGTGCTTAGAATACTTAAACATCTACCTAGTAGAGATATTTCATTTGGGTTCATTGGGCAAATAATTTAATACTGCTGCATAAATGAATTTTGGTGTACGCATATTTGTTACTTTGCATAGCTGTAGAATTAAATGTGTACTTATGAGAAAACTTGTGTCTAGTATGATTTTTATAGATAATATATCTTGTGCTGGATAACATATACTAGTATGGGCCATGTAGAATTCTCTCTCTCTCTCTATATATATATATATATAAACATTTTTCAATAACTGAACGTGTTTCTTAGCTATTTGCGGAGACGGAACTCTCATTGCGGTATGCATCAAATATGGTGGAAAAAGCGAGTTTACCGTGCCAATCTCCTAAAAACATCTTTTTCTATGAAATAACAATCTATCTGTAAAATAAAACCCTGAATATTTTAAAATTGCTCGCATAGCTGTATTCAGATGATTTTATTACTATGCGAAGGGAGAGGACAGCTGATCATAAAAATGATAGTTCTCTATTCAACTCCTAGGGGGCGCTTTTTTAGCAAAATAATACTTTTGAATGACGTATATATTTTCTTTTAACACACTGCAAAACTTTAAAGTCCATACCATACCTCTATTTACATGATTTCAATCATGTTGGGGGGAGGGAGAGAAGGGTTATAGAACTAGTCTTTTTTAATTGACTTTAATAAATTTATTTCCTTCACAGTAAAAAAAATGTATGTGATTCACGATGCAATGTTTTTAACGTTGAATTGTACATTGGGTGCTTTTTTGGATGACAACATGCGAAACTAGTATTTCGAAGTACTCAATTAACTTATATTTCACGCAACTCTAAATTGACAATTACCAATATTGATAGCTTCTGCAATAAGCAATATAATCCATATATTAAAATAATTGAATGATTAATTCATCAATTTGGAGTCATTTTCGTTAACTGAGCAGCATTTTTGCAATTTTTAAGATATTTTTCTCAATCTGGAGCAAAATATTGCTTGTCAACAAATTCGACAAATTTATCGTCGAGAGTTATAAACAAACTGAGAGAAGAGCATTTTTATATATAAATGACCGTTGGAGAATTGTTAGGCGTTAAAATACAAAAGTATTACTCAACGCATCTTTTCGCGTGGATGGAACGAACTAGATTCACGAGAATGATGTTGACAAATTTACAGTATAATATTGCATATGAAACATATTTCACAATAGTTAATACTTTTTTAATTTTATGGGATTTTTTATTAAATTTATTTGAAAAATGTGCAATATCATGAAATCCTTTAATGTCAATCGTTTTCTAATGGAAAGTTATATAGGATATGATTAATTATTTACTTAACATTATTGAAGGTTCTAATTTTTCAAAATTTTATTCGAAAATGTGGAGTCTTCCGAACATTCGATTACGTTCAAAATCAATAGGCTTCTAGTACATACTGATTGTAATTTTGGTACCAAATTTCGTTTGAAATGCACCTTTCTTTCGTGAGATATAGCTTCCACACACACACGCACAAACAGAGATCACCCTAAAGATATTTGATTTATATTCAAAGATGTTTGAAACGTGCTCGGTCGTCGAAAACTCAAACTCAAGGTCGAAAACTCAAATTCGAATTTTACAATACTTTCCCTATACATTATATAATGTATATAGGGGAAGTAAAAATTGTAGATCCCTATTCAATCACCAGAGAGTGCTGTTATAACATATTATATTATGCAATGGCTGTTGGAATCAATAAGAATTTAAAGGCGGGTTAAACACGGGAATTGTACTCGGAGTTCGATTCCCGGCTCTGCCCCAAATTATCCCCTTATCTACGCGTAGTATGGTCAAGTCAAGACTGTGGTCCCAAAGTCCATACGAGAGGTTGATGACATGGGAAGGCGGACAATGTTCCTATGGATATTGCCCCCAGTCAATTCCGGTCTAAATTGGTCCACGGCCGTCCAAACAGATACCTTACACCTACTGGTAGGTCGGATGGTCTGGATTGAAATAAAGAAATATAAGAGTCTGTATAAATCCATTCCAAGACACCATCTTAAAAATACTTTCTATCCCCAGGTCATCTTGAAAGAAGAAAATATAAAAGTTCTAAAATATACTAATATACGTTTTCGTCTTTAAATAACATTTAAAATAAAGAGCACTCAATGAAAATCTAAGATGGCCGCCACGGTGGGGAACGTTTCCTACGTATCCTCACAAGTGCAGAACCGACACTTTACATCTACTTCGTGCTTTTCTGAGTTCCTTTCACCAAAATTGGAAACGGAACCGAAAACGTTAATCAGAACATTTTAAATTTTACACTGATTCAATATAAAAAAAATCGAACCATTCCGTTTTCGTCTTTAAATAACATTTAAAATAAATGGATTTGCTTTTAGCAATGTGTAATTGGTGGAGCCACCAATCCAAAGAAACTGCAGTGACTTTTGTTTTTTAAACATAGCGAATTTAAAAACAACCGGAAAAATGTTTTTAGTTTTAGCAACGTGCAATAGATGCCCCCCCCCCCCCCCCCCAATACAATCGACCGAATTTCGACTTTTGTAACTTTTAAACCAATTCGAATTTTAAGAAAATCTCAACCAAACTTTTTTCTCGGGAGCTGAGGTACCCCTGTGCCAAATTTCATGGCTGCACGACGCTTAGATATTCCGGTATAGACTACATAACCAGACAGCCATCTTCTTTTCTTAAGATAAACTCCTATTTATTTTGATCAAATATGAAGAAAGAATAAGAATGTTCTTCCATATTGAGCTATCAAATCTCAAAACATGTATTAACTAGTTTGAGTGGAAAGATTGTTTTATTTTTCCTATCAAATTGACACCATGTAAAAACCTATCCTACAAGACCGTAGACAAAAACAAAATCGAAGAGGGTGATTGGAATTCAAGGAGCCTCAGCTGTGCTGAAAGGGCTTATTGTGAATCTATTTTATAAGTGCTTTAATATATTAGATTCAAACAAATGTCTAATTAAATACGTTATTTTGCAATTTTGGATTGACTCCTTCCCAACCCTATTCTTAAGCGTCATTGAGTCAAATATTATGTATTTCTAGCCGTCTTTGGCGACCTGTCTGTCGATTATTTTAAAAAGTTTTGTACTTGCAAAAGTTTTTTTTTGCAATAGCTGTCGACCGCGTATACTTTTTCTACCTGGGGACAAGGCGCTTTAAATAAACAATTTTGGCCAACTTTTGGCCTTCTGCATGAGAGCAGGGTCTAATTACGCAACCGTTGTTAGCAAAGCTTACATTATTAAATTAGTCATTAAAGCTAAGCTGTAGCATAATTAGAAGCTGAGATATGATCAGTCTGATAGGATAGCATTCAACACTTAAATAAAAAATGTAGCGCAGGTGGCAACGCCCAAATAAAAAATATAGTGCAGATGGCAACGCTTAAGTAAAAAATATAGTGGCAACGCGTATTAAAAATAATACCCACGAACATTCAATGGTGATGGTTGTAACGTTTAGTGATCGGAATACGCCCTAAATAAATCTATAAATACGACTTCGCGCGCTGCGTTAATAAAAGCCTTGCAGTATTGGTAACAGCACTGTATTTGAATAATACACCTGCTTAGAATAATAAAAGAAATCGTACACTTTGTATAATCCTCACTCTGTTGACGCTTGCAGAGAAAAACAACTTTTTTGCTTTTCGTTTATGTCATGATTTAGTGAGACTTGAACAGAGAGATAGTTTGATCAAGGTCGAATAAAAAGAGGCCTGGAACCCTTCTTTGTAACGTGCTTTCTAGGCACACGAATTCTTTAGTCATAATTAATGACCGGAAACATATAAACATAATTTTTAATTGGTACAGCGTGTAGCATTCAATTTAGCTCCTGTTAAATAGTGAATATCGGATTGTCAGCGGATTCTTCATGTCGGAATTAAATATTTGTATCGGGGAAGATTAGCCTGTCTCTAGCAAAAGCCCCTCCTTAGGTCCCCATCCCCTTTCCCTAGTCCTGCTGCGGCACTGATCGTATAACTGTGGTTTTCTCTTCCTTGCAATTTGCATTATTTATACGTGTTTAGCTAACATGAATCTAAATTATTTCAGAGCAAGAAAATCTAATATTTGTACCAAGGCAACAATATTCTCGAATATGTAAGCTTCCAATTCGGAAAGGATAAAATCTTGATTACATAGCAATTTTCTGTAAATCAAGTAAGTTTTTAACTCGCCCATTCAATTAAGCAATTATAGAATGGACGCAGTTGATGAAAAAAAAGTAATCTTTAGCATTTTTAAAAACTTATAGGTGCTTCAATTTTCAGTAAATAATATATATATATATATATATGTATCTATATATATATATATATATATATATATATATATATATATATATAACATTAAGAACAACAAGTGAGTTTCAAATTCGAAATTATCACTTACTCTAAGCGACGACAGAAATCAAAATATCACTCAGGGACAGGCGCAAAGCTGCTCACATCTCCAGAGTAGAAAATATCCGAGTGAAAAGGAAGAAACGTCAAAACTTTGAAACGGGAGATCCAAATGCGTTGCATATAATTTTTGATTTAATAAATGTCAAGAGCATCATTTGAATTATCTGTATTTCAAATTTTATCTCGTTTGGACCAATAGAACGTATTCTAGAGACCTCTGAAGTGGGAAACTTATTTCTTGCTAACCTTGTATACATATATATATATATATATATATATATATATGATCTGTATAGAATTATTTTAGGAATTTTTGAAAAATATAATATCAACCTAAAATATTCAAATTTTCTCTTTAAAAAATTACTTAATTTCACTCTTTATGAGAATTATATTCAACATGGTGGTACTTTTTCTAAACAACAGGTTGGTATCCCACAAGGGGTGTGTGCCTCATCATTGTTAGCTAATCTGTATTTATTCTTCTATGAAAAAAACATTAATCCAAGCTTGCATAATATGCACATGTTTAGATATTTAGATGACATATTATGTGTATCTCCAAATAATATCCCTATAGTATTAAACTTTTATCCAAAAAATTTACAATTAAATGCAAGTAATAATGACTCATATGTTGCAAACATTTTAGATTTAAATTTAAATTTACAAAATTGTAATATGGTTATAAACTTGTATGATAAAAGACAGGATTTTAAATTTAATACATCAGAAATTCAACATTTTGACTCTTGTTTGCATATATCTGTATTTAGAAATATTATAATAAACCAGGCTCTTAGAATCAATAAAATTTGTGATGAATATTATAAATTAGCGCATTTTATGGAATTATTGAGTACAGCGACTAATAATGCATATCCTCCCAAGTTTGTTATTAAACTTATCAACTCAGTATATCAACTTTCACTCGATAACATCCTAGAAAACTTTCCCAATTATAGTGGCTAACATACTTAAAAAAAAATTATATATAATTATTTATTAATTATATAAATAAATAAAAATGAAAAATAATAAAATAAGTCAAAAAAATTAGAAAAATCGTAAAATAAGATGCATTAACATTAATGTTTTGAATTTTATTTTCGCATAAAAATTGTAACTTTTGCCAGTATTGAAACTACGATTTGAGCGCCCTTATAATGGTGTATAGTGGCATTCTCGTTTATCCAGTTTTCCTATGAATTACTTGTTTAGTAAGAATTTTCATCTTTGATTCATGTTCATATTCAGGATTGCATATTTGGGATGTTCACAGGGGCGGCTATTCGGGGGGTCCGCGGAGCTGCGCGGACCCCCTTGAATAAGCACTTCAAATTATTTTAGTTATATAGGTTAATTACAATTTTTAAGGAAATTATCTGAATTTTATTCCAATTAAAATTCGAATTATTGGAAATAAGTGATGAAATTGTCACTAGATGGCAGCACTAAAGCTTTGAAAGAGTCTTTTATGCTCTTTTCATACCATATTAAATCTATAGGGAAAAATACTGCATTACAGGGAAAGACGAGGGATTCTTAATGAGGCCGCGTCCCTACATTGCCTCTGGGCTGATAGAACGAATGGTATGTTAATATAACGGCAATAGAAATTAGAGTTAAAAAACAGACATTGCAATATTCCAATTCGATGTGAGCCGCGGCAGTTTCCGCGGCTCAAATCGGACAAATGCCAAGAAGAAACGAAGAAACCGCCAAGAAGAAACAAACACTGTGAACGACTAACTCGAATTGGCTAAGTTTCGCTAATTTGGCCTCGAATTTTCCTTGATAAATGTGTGTTTTCTCTGTCGCTTCTTTTTAAAATAATAAATTTGGATGTTTGAATACATATTTGAAAATAAATTACTGTATTTATGTAATTCTGATTTATTTGATTGATTCTATTGACCTAGTCCTTTCAGTTTTGGTTCAGGACGAAATAGTTTAGTATTAGATACACAAAATAGAAATTCAAAAAAGTTGCGATACATATTTTGTGCTTTTTACTTAATAGAATAAATGGTGGTTATTTATGGTATTTTGGGGGTTTCTGTTCTTCGCCTTCGGTAGAAAAATGCATTGTTTGAGGCACTCAGTTTAGTTTTGACCCACCCATCCGTATTACTGAAAATGTTTCACTCCCTAAGCTCCCGGTGGGGGATAATTTCTGATGTAGGGTGGTTCTGTCCTTCGGAAAGGGGATCATTTCTGATTTAGGGTAGTTCCATGCTTTGTTTGTGACGAGTTTCAATGCGTTTCACCTCTTAATTGTTTAAAAGCCACGAGAATTGTATTTGTGGCATACCCGTGGATATTTTTAGTGACACTTTCAGAAATGTGTTGTCTGAGGGGGTGGGTCTCTTTGACTTACTCAGCTGTCTTACTTTTTCAGCTATTTAACATTAAAGATTGAACAAATTATACATATTTGTTAAAGAATGTTAAAAAACAATTTCAACCAGATACTTGATTCTTTGATCTGACGTTGTTTTCCTTAAAATCTCCCCCCCCCCCCTTCACCGGCCACTACTCAATCTCCCTGGTTTTGCTTCTAATTTCATTGAAGACCAATATTGCACCGACATTTCCTAGGCATAAATTTTACTTGAGGTAGTCCTAAAATTTCTCATCTGGCTTCCTAATTAGGCGATTTTGAATCTACTGGTGGTTATAGTCTTGCACTCTCTATACGTGCATCGCCTGGACATGTATATTTTTTTATTCAAACCCCCCTGAGCGTAACTTTTAGTTTAACTAACCCGCAAAGTTTTACATCTCGGTTCCTAAATTGAGCGATTTTGAATCTTATGGTAGCTACAGTCTTTGTACCACCTGAATGTACATCTTTTTCGTATCAATTCCCTGGGCGCAACATTTACTTTAAGTAGTCCTCCTCTAATTTCACATCTCGGCTCCTAATTGAGCAATTTTGATTCCGCTGGTGGTTATAGTCCTGGCACTATTTGTATATGTGAATTGGATATACATATTTATTGTGTCAACTCCCTGGGCGTAACTTTCAGTTCGGTTAGCCCCCCCCCCCCCCAAATTTCTCCTTCTAATCTCCTTCTAATTGAACGATTTAGATTTTGCTGGTGGCAATCACTTAGATATACAACCTTATTATATCAACCCCTTGGGCGCAACTTTTGCTTTAAGTAGCCTCAATTTCATATTTCGGTTTTACAAAAAATGCATCGCCTTGGTTCCTGAAATATCCGTGTACGACATTTCAAGGCCGTACGATGTTTACGTTTTCCGCTACAGACCTTACACACACACGTCGACACACAAATATCGTCTGTTATTATGTAATATGAAACAACTGTGGTGGAAGAGGGGAGACCCTCCTCTTTTTCATATTTACATTTTTATCTATCTTAGTGACTCTTGATCCGATTTTGATGCAATTTTCACACTGTATTTTCTACTTTACAATGGACCCACTCAATCTGCTCACTCTAAACTTTGATCCACTTTTGTTACACCCGCGCAACGAGTTAACTACTTATTGTTATAAAGGCCGATTGCTATATATAGTGACTACTAGCAAGCAGCTCGCTAGTATCATTTTAAAGACGGATAGAGATAAGCATAACGCATAAGAATTTTCTGTAAATTCCAAATTAATTCTTGTATTAAAAATAGTTTCTTTGTTTCTACATATAAACGGCCGTAGATTTAATTGGTTTTCGCTCTCTAATTAAGTTACTGTTTGGGTTACAAGGACGATCAGGTACAAAACTATTAGCCATAGAGTGTATATGAGAAAAATTGTGTGTATTTTGGGTGTAAAAATATTTGCGCTAATAATAAAAAAATACTGCACATGCATACCACTGATAGTATCTAATTTTTACAAATTTGATACACATTTATTTAGAAATGTATTTAAATTATTTCCATGGTTGCGATAGGCTCTTATTCATTTTAAAGAAACTTGCACAACGTATATCAACGCAAGTAAAATAATAATTTGGCATACGGCTGTTTCGAGGTAACGCCGGAACCAATTTATCTGTGCCGGATAAACGACGAACTCGAAGTCTGAACGACGTAGTTAGCTCAAACTGAGGGATATATATATACATAAATACATAGATAAGCGCCTCCCTCTACATGTCGCTCACGAGCCGCCACTGATGGATGTTCATATTTTGAATTGCTTGTCCGGTCTCCAGATTAGACTCACTGGACGGGTCTGGGAGTATTACTGTGAACGTTCGTACTGCCTCCCTGGTAGAATTTCGACTTATTCATTCCGGTGCTTCTAGTTTAAGCTGTTGAGGTTGATCGTGTATACACGTGGTGGAAGAAGAAGGGGTCATGCCGCATGGTAATACAAATTGTCTTAATGTATCCTATTTTCATTTTTTCATTTTTTGATGCCTGTAGTCTGGGCTGAAGTATTTATAGTAATGTACTATTGCTCTATCTGAAACAGGCATGTGTTTGGGTTAGTTAGAGTTAAATACTCAGACCTGAGGAGGAATTTAACCTGAGGAGGACTAATCATCGAATTTGGGCTGGTGCTGTTATCTTCTCTTATCGGCATTATGGCCGCGAATTTGCTTCTATGGTGATGTTAATATTACTTGAATTTTTTTTTAATTATTATTACATAATTTTTATTATTACATATTTCAAATATATATATACATATATATATATATGTGTGTGTGTGTGTGTGTGTGTGTTAACAGGAAATTGTTTTTTTTTTCAATATAGCCACTTATTAAGTTTTCAATTAAAGAATTATTTTCATGATCATTATATACACATTTCCTAGATTGTTTTACTGACTTATTACAGACTACAGAAAATTGTTCTGAATAAAGTTTCAAACATTTTAATTCAAGTATTTATAAAGAACTATGGAGATTTTTTAATAAAACTTTGTAAAATAATGCACGTAAATCAACGAGAAAAACGGATAATTAGTAAATGAATTCTAAAATTTATTGCAGCAAATATGTGACTAAAATACTACACATTTTCTGCATTAAGTACTGCTTAACTTCAACAAATAAATTAGAATGAAAACCCTGAAATAGAGATTTGAATTAAGAATACGCTACAGAGACTCATAAATTTCATTTTCACATAAGTTATTAGCACTAATCACGCAACTTATGGAAAAGGGTAACAACCCCTGGTTCTCTTCTGAAAAATACAACTTCGCCATCTTAAATTACAAAAAGCCACCTAGAAAATATTAGCCATTTGGGTGCTTCGACAGTTTCAAACGAAAAATTTCATTTTTGCAGTTTGATTAAAAATATTCTGAGAAATATTTTTATCATGCATGTTTTGCAGATTATTATTTATAAAGTAGAATAAATTGCAACGAAACATATTTAAACACTCACTTTAGATATCCCCAAAAAATGTTTAAATCTAACTTATCCTTAGCACCCTCTAAGATTATTTTTACAGATTTATAATAGTACTAGTTGCAGTGCCCGCAGCTGGTAGCGAGTGCAAACAACAACTACAAAATAAACATAATATTTAATTTTTACCATATATATATATATATATATATATATATATATATATATATATATATATATATATATATATATCATCAGCAAGGTCGCTTTTTAAAAAAGCTTTTACTTATGAAAGCTTTTAGATGTCTTCAATAAAACTTCGTAGGTCTCTGTGCTTCGGTAAAACCTCGCCCGCTACGCGGGTAATTAACAAAAATGATAAAAACTATGGTTACTGATATTCAACCTATAACACCAAATAGTGAAAATGTCTTCCTGCTGTCCGCCCATTATGCGGCTAGTTCCACGCTCATATTACACCGATATAACAAAAATGGAGAGAAATATATATAGCCCTAGTGACGTTTTTGCATACAGATGTATTGCTTGTTCTTAATCATCCAGACCGTCCGACCTACCCGAGAGTTTAAGGAATCTGTTAGGACGGCCGGTAAGTGCCACACAATTTAGATCTGAACCCAGTGGGGAAGGCATGCGCAGGGACCGTACCTTAATCCCACTACCACCAACCTCTCGGAAGGACTTGCGGACCCACATGTTTAATATGATCATACTTTGCGCGATCACGACGGCAGTTTGGACGGAGGTGGGAATCGAACTCGGGTAGTCCGAGTGCAATCCCCGTGCGCTAACCACTAGACTGTCGTGCCTCCCAGATAGACTGCTTGAGTTTAACCAATAGAAAAGGAAACAAAGAAGTTAATAGTCCAAGCTAACCCACCCGTTGCACCCTGGTACATTCTTGGAACCAGCCCGCCACGCGAGCAGGTTAAGGCTCACGATAGACACAAAGTTAAGCAAGTATCGGTCCGTTTGAACACAAAATTGGGGAGGATGCCGCGTACCGGGCGTGTGGTATATCACGCTGCTATATGGTGATAAATTTTCCGAAATATCACCAACTTGGCTACAAATTTCTTAAAATATTATCAACTTGGCGACCGAATAAGTGAAATAAAGCTAATTTAACGACAAATTTATAGATATATCGCGGATTTTGGGCGGCAAAGATGGTGAAGCTGCCATTTAGCGACAAATCTAGCACAACATTGCCAACTTGGCAACAAATGTATCAAAATATTGCCAAATTTTCGACATTTTCGTTAATTTGGCTGACAAATTTTGCTATTTTGGCGACAGAATGAACGGACAAACATACAAACAAATATTCTAAAATATAGATATATGTATATTAATCATGTATATCTTCTATTAAACATATATACTTTATAAAATTCCATTTTGCATGTGAGATATTTCAAGTAATTTAAACCTAAAATATATATATAATTAATAAATGTATATAATAATCATACTTAGTGTGAATCTGCACATGTACATAGCATATTTATATATCTAGTTCTATCTATCTATTTATATATCTATTTTTATATCTAGTTCTTCTATTAATGGAACCTAGTCAATTTTTCATATATATGAAAGATACAACTATTTCTACAGAAATTTCTTTTGTTTGCATATATTATGTCTAATTCAATTGAATATCAAATAGTTGAACGAAAAAATTACTAAATTTTGTATGATTGCAAAAATATACTGGCAGTGTAGCTAAAATTGTACAAATACTGAGGAAATACGAAGGTACAATGTTACATAATGCGTTGTTGTTACATCACCACTGGAATAATGATACGTTTTGGGCTTCTGAATCTGCAATGCATATGCATGTTCTTGTATTCTTAATGCCTGATATTTAGATAGTTGGTTGTCTACTGGAAATGTATTATTGTGCCTTGAAACCACGCTATGCAAAGAATATAATTCTTTCAAAATTATTTTTAAATAATCTACATTAGCAGCATGCCTCGCTAGCTCGTATTCAGCTTAACTGTTTGTATGGACTCTAACTTGAATATATACTTCAATCGATACCGAACCTTGTAATTATATTTATTTTTACAAAATAAAAATATAAAAATGTAAAAATAAATAAAAATGTAAAAATAATAAAAATATTTATTTTCACAAAATAAAAATATATTATTTTTTAAAATTTGTTAATATTTTAACCAAAGAGCTTGTGATAGAAATATTATATGCTGGATTATCATGAGTTAAAACTTTTCCAGGATTCATGCTTAAGAGTCCTATTACATCCGAAATTAAAAAGTCAAAATTGCTTCCGCTACGTTTAAACAAGAAAGATCAATCATGCATAAGCATTGATTATGAAACACTTTCCAACTGAAATGTAATTTCATTTAAAAATTTCTAAAATGTGATTCATTCAGTGGTAATATCTTTTACATTATCACAGTACTACAGTAATTTATTATACTTAAATATTTAAAACTGTATCGAAATATAAATCATCTGATTCTTTATGCAAAATCAATGAATATTTCATTCATATAACTTGTATTCCAGACTCCAGAGCTAAATAATTTTGTGTGAAAAAAATTCAGCAATTCTTATGTAACTCATCTTACAATCGCTTGAGATATTTGCATTCTGCATATGTTAAAATTAGGCTTCCTTGAAGAAATAATAAAAGTTTAGGGATCATTTAAAATCACAACTATCGTAATTGCATAGGCACGGAATTTAGATACACAAATAATACACAGATAATATATATGTGTATGTGTATGTACTCAAAGTATTGGAATCGTGCCGAAGATCGGAACTCGAATTTTCAAAGTATCTACACGTTTTGGGACTTCTAGAACACGAAAAAACTACTTTTAGGAAGACGTCTGTGTGTGTAAGGGTGTATCTGTGTATGTTTCTGTGTGTCTGTTGGGATATTACATCCACTCTAATTGAAAAACTAATGGGCCGAATTTCATACAATTTGGTAGGTATGTTTTTTGTGGGAAATCCTGATGTTCATTAGATTATAGTACGATTCGCAATAAAAGAATCTGCCTTCTTTGCGAAATGGCCGCAGAAATTGCCTTTATCCACTCTAGCTAAAAACTAATGAACCAAATTTAACAAAATTTGGAGTATAATATTTCAATAACCTACAAGTGATTTATATACCAAATTTAACAAAATTTTGTATATAAATCATTTGTAGGTTATTCTACTACGATTCGGGAAAAAGGAACAGGCTATTTTTGCGAAATGGCCAGCAAAAATCGTTATATATAAAAATAAAAGACTACGTGTGCTCAATTATATCAATTAAATTCCTATTTTATATGTGATTTTTGACAACAAAAAGAATAAGACTAACCCCATTACTCTAGGACTAGCCGTTCTTGAGATATTCCAGTTTTTTCGCGTTTTCGCTACGCCACCTTTGACAATAAGTCCAGCTATCAAATGAGAACCAAATTTAAGTTTAACGTGTAAATTCAATGTCATTTAAAATACTTATGTTGTGCAGATAAACTCAAATTATCATTGAATAAATAAAGAGAACGAATATGAGTCTGCAGGGAAAGACGTGTGCTGTCCACATCAGAATTTTTAACAATATTACACCAATGATTTATAGAAGTGAACGGGGATTATTTTCAGGCCATTTCGAAAAACATGTATGATCTATATTTAAAGATCCATCAAATTTTTGTCGAATAAAATGTTTAACAAATTTAAGCTGTGTACCAAATTTTAACTCTCTAGGATGTAGGAAAGTGCATTTAAAATGCCATCAATTAAATTTATCATGAAGAGTTATATAAAATTTTAAAAAAATGAAAAATTGTTATCTACCAAATTTATTTTAAAATATGAAGCCACTCCCATATGCAAAACGTTTAAACAAATGGAGAGAGATTTATTATATAATATCTCTCTCTTTTCTTTCTGGAAGATATCCCAAAGTCAGAATTTAATTGAATTTGTTTTTTTCCCTATATTAAATAATTTTTTTAATTAAAAAACTACTTAACATATTTTACTGAATTTTTTTTATATATTCTATGGGATAATGTGAATATTTCCTAAAAATTTCGAAGCAATTCCTGAATTTTAAATTTACTTAAAAAATGTTTGAAAAATTAGGTCCCATAGGGTTCAATGTATTTCATTTTTTCAACCCTGGGTTCAATAAAAAACTAATTGGGTGATATTATTTATTTATATTCCCATAGGTCCTACAGACCGTCTGAACAACATACTAAAATTTCATTTTGATAAACTCATTTTTACGGCAGTTATCGTGCTAACGGACAGACAGACAGACAGACAGACAGACAGACAGAATGAACAAAGTCATAAACACTTTTCAACTTTGTTGTAAAGTGTTAAAAAAAAGAAAGAAATTCTAGTTTTCTGCTGATTTTAATATTTAAATTAGATTTTACAAATTGTTTAGTATAACTGCTTTGAAGATTTAAGTCTTGGTTTATAAATAATTTTTTCGATGTAATTAAATTATAATAAATCAATTATATATTTTATTAATATTTTAAAAAGCTTATTAGAATATACAACACAGATACATGTATGTTATGTGATTAACACTTGGGCATATATCTAGTAAATTATATAGACAAAATTATTTTGTACTTCAAAATTCTAATTATTTTAATATAGTATTCATAATTTTGCAGGTAAAATATTGTATATTAAATTATATATATATGTATCGTATGTCAATTTTGACCCCAAAAATAGATTTTAAATAAAAGAGAATCCTAGGCAAAATTTATGTGTTTTTCAGATAGCTTCTTATAACAATGCATGCATTAAATTTATTTAAACAATCCGTAATTCAAAAGAAACATGCAATGCGACAATTCAATTTTTTCAACCCTTTATTTTGAAATCCAGCTGATCCACTGCACTTTGCCACTTTCAATAATCATCCATCAAGGAAAAAGTCTAAGCAAGAATGTTATGCATAATTTTGATGCAAAATGCTTGCACGCCGAAATTACAATAAAGGAAAAAATTATTTTAATGTTAATGTAGGTTCAACAATTTTTGTTTTTATTTATTATTCAAATTTTATTAGTTTTTAGGATTGTTATTCATATTTTATTTATTGTTCTTATTATAATTTTATTTCTTTCATGCTATTGTTGAAATGCAGTATTCAGAAAATATTTCAAATGAGTTTGTGAAATCATAAACTGAAATAGAAAATGAGAAATGTTAGAATTTTTTACGTTTGAAAAGAAAAAGAATTGAAATTCTGTCTTTTAAGATTTCGTTTCAAGAAGTAAATTAGTAAATAAATATTGCAATAAGTAAAAATAAAATTAATTAGATACTATTAAAACAACTAAATACTTGCTTATGTTTTAATAATTTAATTACTAATTTTAAACAAGCTTTTGCCAAAACCACAGGTGTCTATATTGTTAATATTTACAAAATAAAACTAGCCACTAATAAATTGCCCCAAAATGTGCGGTACTTCACATCTTTCCTTTTTACTTTCCCTGCAATACGTGGTACTGCAACTCGAGTTTTTGATGAATCTACACGTTTTATGACTTCTAGAATGCGAAAAATCTGTTTTTACCGTGACGTGTGTATGTATTTGTCTGTCTGTCTGTATATGCAATGGATGTATCCTCTCTAACTGAAAAACGAATTGACCAAATTTCATAAAATTTTCTCTCTCTCTCTCTCTCTCTCTCTCTCTCTCTGTGTGTGTGTGTGTGTGCTTGTGTGTGTGTATCCGCTCTAATTCATTAACTAACAGACCACATTTCATAAAATTTTACAGGTAAGTGTCACTTATGGGCAACCCTGGTACTAATTAGATACGATTCGGATAAAAGAATGTGCCTTTTTTGCAAAATGGTTCGCAAAAATTGCATGTATCCACTCTAGCTAAAAAACTAATTGACCAAATTTCACAAAAATTGGTAAATAAATCACTTGTGGGTTATTTTAATGCTGATAAGATTTTAGTACGATTCGGAGGGAAAAACCTGCCTTTGTTTTCGAAAACAGACCGCAATAAACGCAAAATCTAAATAAAAGTCTAATTATTCTCAATATCAATTGAAAGCTCGTTTTATACGTTATTTTTGACGATAAAAGGAATAAGACCAACCCCACTACTCTAGAATGAACCGTTCTTCAGATATTTAAGTTTTGCAACTTTGTAATTTATTATATATGCCCTAAAACCATTGACCTCGACTTTTATTCCTTAAATATTGATCTTAGACATATATAATAAATTATAAAATAGCTTAAAAAAAGGTACAACATTTTATGAAATCGATAAAAATTTTCAGTGGATTAAATTTGAAGAAATACAAAATTTAAATTTTTATACTGCCCCCTTACAAAAACATTTCCAAAGAGTAAAATGTGCCCCATGCACTAACAAGGTGATGTACAAAATTTCAGCATTTTATCATAAAAAGTCCCAGAGATATGTTTAAACAAAGTTGGTGTGGGATTAATTACACATTAAAATGTAAATGTTTACAGTAAGAGAGCAAATGACGCAACGCAGAAATGCATCATAGGCAAATAATATCTGCCTGTTATCTTTAATGGGCCTTTGGCATGGATGGAAAACATTTTGAACAAGTTTTGTAATCTTTGTGTAAAGTTATTATTTCTACACAGTGTAGATACTTTTGTACCAATAAATAGCAAAATTATTATTTATTTAAGTAATCATTGTTTTCTTTCGTAATTTGTGTATGACCCCTGAAATGCGATCTGCCGACATGATTTTTCCCCTCTGAGAACCCATGTCGATGCATCGAAAAGTGGTTTAAATTAGCATTTTTGTCTTTGATATCTCTGGGACATTTTATGATGAAATGCTGAAATTTTGTACATCACCTTATTAGTGTATGGGGCACATTTTACTCATTGGAAATGTTTTTGTACGGGGGCCGTATAAAAATTTAAATTTTGTATTTCTTAAAATTTAATTCTCTTAAAATTTTATTCGATTGCATAAAATTCTGTACCTTTTTTACGCAACTTTGTAATTTATTATATATGTCTAAGATCAATATTTAAGGAATAAAAG
Organism: Amaurobius ferox; assembly: GCA_951213105.1. Lineage (NCBI taxonomy): Eukaryota > Metazoa > Arthropoda > Arachnida > Araneae > Amaurobiidae > Amaurobius > Amaurobius ferox. Next base: position 129,586,724 of record OX578142.1, read on the forward strand.
CCGAGGTCAATGTTTTTGGGACAGCTGTATAACTATAGTAGATTATAACAATAAACACAATTATGACATGCCACCCCTTATTTTAAGGGGCTTGAAAAAAATTTGGATACCAAGTTTGATAATGGAGCCCATCGGGTGTGGGGGATAATGACGCCAAGAACACAAAAATTATATCAAGAGTATTTTTCACTGCAATGATTGAGTCTGTTAAATTTCGCGATCATTAAGCCATAAATCATCTTTTCTATGCATAATTATGTCGAATTTTGTCTTATGGTGCCATGTTAAGAGAATATGATATTTCAAAATTTTAGCTGGAATTTCAAAAAATCCTATCTAGTTCTAGATTTTTGATGACAAAGTCAGATATAAAGTTTCGGGAAAATCTCTTAATATTTGTGGCAGCTATCGTATACACAAGAAATTCACCACACACAGACTACATCACTCTAAAAATAATTAAAATGTGTTCAGGAGGTCTAAAACATATATTGAGATCAAGATCTCGAAATGGAAAATTTTCGTGAAAACAATGCTTTCTCTATATTATAATATTGAAATTATCTCTATTTCATAATCTCTATTATCTCTATTCCATAATCCCTATTACCTCTATTCCATAATATTGAAAGTAAAAAATGTGATTATGTAATTTCTTGTAATAAATACAATATATGCAGTTATATGCAGTAAACTTAAAAATATGCAAAAATATGTTATATAAAAATTCGCTATGCAGATCAGATTTCTTTTAAATATCAAAAGTTGTTAAATCAAGATATATTCTACCTCAGGAGAACAATATGTAGAAATATAAAAATCCGTACTCTAGTTATTGCATTTACCGCTATGATTTTTTTTATTTTTCTATTATTATGATTATGCAGCTTGCATGTTTTGAACTGTCGTTTGTACTGTTGATAATGCATTTCTCTTTACCTGAAATAAAAGCATAAACATCTTGTTATTGCAAATCTGAACACTAATAAAGCTATAAGAGAATTTATGTGCCAAGAAGCAATAATATATTTAAATATGATTTCATTTAATAACAAATGCAATAATTTAAGATTGTTAATATCAAGTTTTAATATTTACTTTTCCAATATATATAGTATAATATATAGGGAATTCGAATTCGAGTTTTCGATGAAAGAGGACGTTTCAAGCTTCTCTGAACTCGAATCGAACGTTTTTAATGTGATGTCTGTATGTGTGTGTGTGAGTCTATAGATTTGATATTTTACGAACGAATGAAGCGTTTCAAACGCAATTTAGTACGATTATTACAATGCGTAGATACTGGAATAATATTGATTTTACACGTGATCAAATGTCCGGAAAACTTCCAAATTTTGGAATAAATGTTTGAAAAACCATGAAAAAATCAGGATATCCAATAATGTTAACAAAATACCCATTCATATGTAATTTTCTATCTAAAACAAATGACACAAACTTTAGAACGCTAGCTTGAAACGTTCTCGAGATATGTCTCAAATAAATGTATGTACCTAAAAATTTTACATAAAAGTGAACAGGAGTATCATCACTTGGCGATTTTTTAATGTAGTGCCGAATTGACAAAACTGCGCTAAAGTTACGAAAATGATGCCAAATTGATGAATTAATAATAATTAACTTATTTAAATAAAATATAATGGAGTATATTGCTTAGCAGATGTTAGCAATATTTCTAATTTTGAAGTTGTATTTGAGCGAAAAATGAGTTAATTTGATATTTCAAAATGCTTTTACATATTGTCATTCAGAAAAGCATCAAATGTCAATGTACGTTTCAACGGTTAAAAATATTGTGCCATGATCTTATCCACCATTATTTGGCATTTAAAAAAGTAAAGTACTTGCATTATGTAGCGAAAATCATGTGTTGCCCATATTAGATTTGTTTTTACTCTGTAGAGTGCCACAAAAGAAAACATTCATACTTAAGAGCATGCTATAGTATAAATTATGACATGAAATTAGATTTAATAGTAATAAATAGTAATTAACCAGCAAAGCTCTAGCGCTTCGCGTACAACTCCTGATTGCTCTTGATTAGGCGCGGTAAAACTGGGATCAAATCTGTTCATCTTTGTAATTGTGATAAACAGTGCAACAGCTTCGGCCCTTGCTCGGGAAATTTTTTTCAAAACTTTAAAAGTGAAATCACACTAAGCAGGTCGGTTTCCCTCAAGAAAACCTGCTTGTCAGCGTTACATCAAAGTTTTTTTCAAATTTGCTATGGAAGTTTATGTACATTTGATTGAATGGGAAGTTTCTTGTTTTCATTGGGCATCAGTGATGCGCAGTTGTGTGTGTGTGATTGGCGTTCTGAACAATGTGGACGAAGGAAGTACACCACAGCCATGCATGAGAAACAGGAACCGGCGGACATCAATTCTCTTTGACCATTCACTTCGACGGGGTCGAATTTTGCGAAAAGTTATTTGCTTCTAAGGTAAATAAATCAATTTGAGGGGAATTATTTAAAAAACATTCTTTTGCATTGAATTTAGCATCAGTGAGTTGAGGTGCATGAGTTTTTAACTCGTGAAATGACTCAGAAATCACTTTTCTAGAGCATTTTCTCTTGAAAACAGCGTAAAAAAGCCAAATTTTGAGAGACTATTTCTACACATTTAGGGGTTAATTTAAAAAGCTGATTTCAGACTTTGATTCAGCCTACTCGAATTAGTATTTCATGAGTTTTTACAGCTCTCGGGATTGCAATCGGGAGGAGAATAATGTTTTAAGTTATTTTATGTTTTAGCACGATTTTAAGCGATATTCATAAATATCGGTTACTTTGGACCGAAAATATTATCACAAAGTTTCCATCTTGACACTATCGAAAAAAAAGAAAAATTCTCTTCCAAAAATTGTTGAATGAAATCCATGCGATTAATAGATGAATTTTCTTGAATTTTTGAAAAATATATACTTTACGTGTGTCTGAAACGTCCCGACTTTAATAATGCGGTATAAAGAAATTGAGATGTAATCCGCTGTTTATAATTTAACAGCGACTTCTTTATATATTACATACTGCTCCACAACAAAAACAATTTCCTCAAGCCATCCGTTTATTAATGATAAATCTTTTAAGCGAACGAACTGCTGCTAAAGCATACAATTCAAACAACTCAGTTCAAAGCAGTATATAATAAAAGCAAATTAAAACTACCGACTGGTTTCAAAGGCGAAAAACAGCCTTCTTCGTCAGAAAGACAGCCTTCCTGATAAAGAAGTTCGTTTATGTCTTCGAAACCGGTCGATACATTTTATTTATTTTATTATATGCTGCTTTAACGAAGTTATTTGAATTTGATGTAAATATACAAGTCATCGCGTGCTGTGCATCATTATTTTACTGTGAAGGAAGTAAAGTCATTGCACATTATGTCATTACAAGTCATAGCATAAAGTCATTGCATTAGAAGTAAAGTCACTCCACGCATTGTCGGCATCATATTTTTTAGTCTGTGGGCCAGATAACGTAATTTATATCTATGGAGGATAGACTTGATTTTCATGCATGACAATGAAAATTTATATACATACACTCTAACATTTATTTGACAAATTAGGAGATTCAGCCCCTAGTTCGATGACGCTCACCAACCCCCGGAATTCGCTTTGTGAACCGGCGGACATCAACTCTCGTCGACCATTCACTTTGACAGGGTCGAATTTTGTGAAAAGATATTAGATTCTACGGTAAATAACTTAATTTGAGGGGAATTATAACAAAAAAAACCGTTTTTTATGCGTTGGATTCAGTATCAGTGAGTTAGTTGACCTGTATAGTTAGCTCCTCTACTCGCTGGCGATCGCTAGGCTCGATTTATGAGTAAGACGGGTTGTGGGCCATAAAATATAGTGCCACGGACCATAATTATCCCGCCAGTTGCTCTGTGTACTGTAGATTAGTGCTTGCAAACAAATTTTCCATCATGGCAGACCTAGTGAGTATTAATATATATACTAAACATTGGTGTAAAAACATTAACGTTTGGGGATCTGAAGGGGCGGAAAACGTCCCTTATCGGTGGTATTCAAAATGGAATCTATGTGTGATGCGTTAGCAGAATTTTCCTCCCTAATCACTTTCTCTTTCGAACAGGAGAAATAATGAGAATAAGAAAATAGGCTTAGAATAGAAATCGCAGTAAAATAATCTTTACTTGTCCCTGGAAACTCGGGAATAGGATTTTTCGAGCTCAGCATATCATGTATGATTTTTGTGATAAATTCATCCATTCTCTCCGTGATAAATTCGTTCAGTTTCTTCGTGATAAATTCATTCAGACTCTTCGTGATAAATCCATCTTATAAATTTTTAAAACATTTATTACTTTCCTTATATACATTGCATAATATATAGGGAAAGTATTGTGACTTGGTTCAAAATTCGAATTCGGGTTTTCGACGAAAGAGCACGTTTCAAGCCGCCCTGAAGTCAACGCGATTGTTTTGAATCGATTGTCTGTGTGTGTGTGTGTGTGTGTGTGTCCTCGTGATCCTGTGGAGACGAAATCTCACGAACGAATTGAGCTTTTGAACGAAATTACGTGCAAAATCCACAATCTGTGAATACTGGAAACTTATTAATTTTAAATATAATTAAATGTTCGGGAAACCTCGAATTTAAAAATGTTTTTTTTTAAATCATCAAAAATTTGAAATTTCCAATAATGCTACATAAATAATCATTTCTTATAAAATGTTTCATTAGAAAACGATTAACATAAATTTTAGAAAGCTATCATGAACCACTCTCGAGATATTGCGCTTTTTTCAAATAAATTTAAAAAAAAATCGCATAAAATTAAAAAAGTATTAACTTTTGTGAAATATGTTCACTTTTCATATGTAAAATTATGCGATAAGTTTGTTAACATCATTTTCATGGATCTAGCTCGTTCTCTTCACGCGAGAAGATACTTCGTGCAATGATTTTGTATTTTGACACCTAACAATTCGCCAACCGTCATTTATATAATAGTATAAGAAATGCTTGTATTTTCGTTTGTCTGTAACGCTTGGCTATAAATGTGACAAACTTGGGGACTCATTTAGCGAAATATTTCCAATTTGGCGATATTTTCCCCAAGATTGACGGAAATATCGTTAACATTGCAAAAATGACGCCAAATTAATGAAATCGACGGTTTCCATCTGGACATCACCGGAAAGATCAAAAACGTTCTGTCAACAGTCTTTGAACTGAACAGTTTTTGAACACATCCGAAAAAGGAAGATTAGCGCGATTCTATAGTTTGGCAAAAATATGGTTTATATACTAGCATTCTAACTAAAAAGTATGTTTTGAATTCGTCTATTTTGAATTAGTCTATCTTCTGATTTTCTGTTAATTATCGATCAAAAGCGTAAAAATTTAAATTTTCGATATTGTTCTTTCTCTGGTTTGTTGGGCGTCGTTATGGGGAGAAGTGGACGTTTGTGCGCCTGGGTGGTGCATAGTTGAGCTCGATTACGCACTAATTGAAATTGAAGGATTTTGATTGAAACGAAATAAGAAATGATTTTAGTTTAAATTCTGAAATAAGGTGGCGTTATTTCTTTCTGTATTATTAAAGTAACGGCCGCTTTTTTAGAACCTGTGCAGCGTTAGATAATTCGTTCCAGAAATATTTAAACATTCAGATAATTTGTTTGTTTCGAAAAAGGGTTTTAAAAATAAACACAAAATGTATACGTATATACCACATCTAAATATATACGCATATACTGTCGTAAAGAAAAAAAACGCAATTGCACAATTTATATCGCAGAATAAAACGAAAGATATCATTCGATAGGGATTAATGTCTTCCACAAATATCAATATTTTAAATTTGCATAACGGTCCACCTTTATAGTTATTTTGGCACTAGTTCCTAAATATTCAAGAGCAACCCCCATTTGATAATTGCATATTCGTATTCACCGAAAACTTTAATGCAGATTAAACAAAAATAATGGAAAAAGTCCCAAAATTAACCGAGAAAGTTCTTAAAATCTTGTAAGGGTACTCTAAAAATTGAACTCTGCAGCAGAAAGGACAAATTCTGATCTGATAGTCTACTTCGGCCAGTATGCAATGTTCTGTTGGTTTCATCTACGTTTTGTTTTAGTGTTATAAATAGATATTCGTTGTTTTTAAAACATCGAACAGTTAGGTGCGGTGTTCGATGTTTTTAATCATAGATGGCTTCCAAAAAACCATTCGCGGTTTTATTCCAATAACTTTGGGAATGGTCCTCGATAGGCTTAATTATTATCGCATTTTGAATAAAATCTGATAGCGCACTCAATATTGTACGGATAAAACTGAAATTTTGTACACAGATGTTTCAGACGCAGATCCATAGAATGGTGTCGCAATTAACAACTGTTTCTATTAACAATTTTTATGAATATTAATTTAATAATTAATAATAACTATTTAAAATATGTCTGAATATTAAAATTTATATGAATTTTGTTAGGAATATTTAGTGGAAAAGTGTGCAAAACAATTTTCTTGGAAAATTGATTTATCGCGAATATCGGAAAACCCATTTAACATTAGAATCAGCAAATTTTAAGTACTTGCAAGTAGCGGAAAAATCCTTTGAAAATGACATTTTTTTTAAAACTTCTTGAAATTTTCTATAGAATCTGAATATGTAATGATAAATGGGGGTTGTTCTGGAAGATTTTGAACTAAATGCCAAAAGAACTATGAAGACGGCCCCTTAAGGAAGTTTTAAATATTGATTATTTGCAGAAGACATTAATCCCTATCGAATGATATCTTCTGTTCTGTTCTGCGGTGTAAATTGTGCATTTGTGGTCGGTTTTTTTTCCTGACGACTGTACATAGAATGAGTTAAAAGAGATAATCGAAATATATCTATGTATTTTAAACATTGCCAATTTCCTTTCTGTTAGAGATTGAAAATCATATACATGCGAGGGTAACGACAGTCCTACTAAAACCTTGAGTCGTTGGATTTACCGGGTGTGAGATAATAGTGATTGCGTCGTAAATGTGTTGAATATTTAGGTACAATAGAATTTCAGTCCTTTTAGCTCCTTCACTTTTTAACATTAACCGTAAGCGACATACTCGGCGAAAGGGATTTGGCAGATAATACGGAACTGGCGATATGACTTCATAAGACATTAGAGAAAATGGCTTTGGAGATGGGATGTCAGACTTATGAGAGTCAAGAAGGATATTCCTATTGAATTTTCTTTATGCCCCGCTTTAAAAATTTCAAAATAAGTATTTCGCTACTTATGCTCAATATATTATGTAATTATCTTGTATATTTTTCTATTTTCTAAAATATAATACATTTATTTTGAATTGCGTTATTAGGTATTATATAAACGGCTATGAATATAATTAAATTGATGGCAATATTATTTATTTTAGACTTTTTCAAATTTAAAAACAGTCTAATGTGCCTGGCACACGATTTTCCGTATAAATGAACCCCTTTTCGGGGTTGACTACAAAAATGAGAGCTTTCGCGATTTCAATGATAACCAATAACCCTATTAGTGTTTGGGATTCAATTTAACGTACTAAATTTCATGAATGTCGCTCGTTACTTTAAAGAGAAATCGTTCTCCGTATGTGGAAAGTAAAATTTCCGATATCTCGATAATGGTTCGTGATTACTTCAAAATTACTTTCTATTCATTTGTGATTGAAGAATTTACAAAAACTCGACTCCTTTGATAATAGTGAGTATATTTGTTTATTTATATATATTTTTATATTTTAGATACAGAATATATAATATTTCGAGCATATTAGCTTCCTTTATGATGGGTTACGAACAGGAAAAGTGCCATAATCCGAAACAAGTATTTGTTTTGTTAATTTGGATCAGATACTCAGTTTTGAAAAAGAATCAAATTTGAATTAACCTCCAATTAAGATCCAGTGCTTTTCCCCTATTTTTCCGACATGGATTCTTCAGAATGACTCTGTTCAGCATGGCTCTGCTTTAGAAAACTTAACGTCGTGGTGTTTTATCTTTTGGTTATATATTTTCCTTTAATATATATATATATATATATATATATATATATATATATATATATATATATATATATATATATATGTATATATATATATGTATATATATATATATGTATATATATATATGTATATGTGTATATATATATTTAAAGGCTCAATGCCACTTGTTTCTAAAAAAATTTGAAGTCTGCGTATAGCTGTAGGAATTCAAATTCTTTTGTATTCATTCTTTAACTGTTTTTAGTATAAGAATCTGGCCACAGAGCCTTCAAAAATGTTCAGTCTATAATAAAAATAAAGTCTCTGTTCAAAATTGAGAAGGTTCTATATATAGATTTTTTTTTCCTTTTTAGTAACTTCTTGTTAAAGCAAAGTTTTGAATTTCAATAGGATTATGGAAGCTCCATTGGGAACATAAGTTTGCGCTGAAAAAATTGATTCACAAACATATAAATTTAGTTTTTTAATGCAGTATTTTTATATATTGCTTTATATCTAAAAAGAATCTACGTTTCAATTCAGCAACACAAAAGAACACACTGAAAAGATGAAATTCATAGTATAACCTGACAAAAGATTGATAAAAAGAACACTATCTTTTTATTTTTAAACTGCTAACATTGTTACAAAACAAGTACTTTTGTATTTCATCGGGTAAGAACACCTCAGTATTTTCTGCCTATAAGAATTAATTTTAGTAATACAATTTTTTCACATAATGTAAGAACATGTTCATGCACATCTAACATGTTCATGCACATCTAATATGTTCATGCACATCTTAAATCGGCTATTTTTCGTACATCCCATCAATTACCGCAACTTTTCGATCAAATCAAATTTCATAAGGCTAATCATCCAATGCGCCCTATTGTTTCTAGATGTAATGGTCCCTCCCATCTATTTTTTGGAAAAAGCTTTGGCAAAGTTCCTGTAGTCCTTCTTCGATGATCATTTCTTTTCTGTTAATTCTACCGAACATCTTATCAATGACCTTTTTAATGTAAATTTTGTTCCTACTTGTACTTTTCATAGTTTCGACGTTGTTTCTCTATTCCCTAATGTTCCCTTTGATAAAGCCATTAAAATTATAGCAAATAAACTTCCTTTGCATAATTATAAACCCCCTTTCATCACCCCAGTAACCTCTGCATTGAATATTGTGGCGGGGACCAACTATTTTGGTTTCCGTGGCGATATTTATTTACAAAATTCGGGTGCCCCTATGGGTAGCCCACTTTCTGGTATCTTTGCAGAAGCAATTTTGCAGGAACTCGAGAACGAGATTTTGCCTTTTTTATCCGCTAAACCTATTCTTTGGTAGCATTATATTGATGATGTGTTTATAATTTGGAACCATAGTTTAAATTATTTACTCAATTTACTTGATTTAGTCAATGATATTTATCTCTCTATTGAATCCAATTGTTCCTTACCTTTTATAGATGTTATTGTTTCCTATAACTTTTCTAATTTTCAATCTTCTGATTTTCGAAAACCTACGTTTACAAACACGTGCATTCCGGCTAATTCTTTTCACCCTATTTCTTCTAAAAAGCGCTTTTAATGTTAGTTCTACTATTATTTCTTTAAATAATGAAATGGATTTAATTTTTAAACTCGGTCAAGATGCAGGTTACTCTTATGAATTTATTCATAATATCTTTGCTAAAATTTATCCAAAGTTTTTACAACCCTTTTCTAGTCTTATTCCTATTAATGATCGTTTACAGTTTAAAGCTAGTTGTTCTTACCATCCTAAAATTTTTGTCCACTTATTAATTTTTGTACCGAATTTGAATTTAAACCTGCTAATTTAGCTGTTACCACCTTGTTCAATCGTATTCGAACTGATAAATTTAAGGATAATGTTAACCTCAAAAATCTCGCTGGGGTGTATGTTGTACCCCTTCTTTTACCGCATAATATTTATAAATTTTATATCGGTAGTACTAACGGTAGTAAACGTATTTTATATCGGTAGTAAACGTACGGTTGGTATCCGTTTATCCGAACATGCACGAGACATAAAAAATGGTAAATTAAGGACTTCCCTGCCCAATTCGTGAATAAAGATAATTTTCGCCCCTCTTTTCGAAAAATCTTTTCTTTTAATTAGCTGTAATAACCCCCATTCTATCTTACTATGTGAATCCCTTTTTATTTACTTATATCGTTCTTCTATTTGTAATTTTGACCTTGTTCAGGTCTTAAGTTAGTTATGCCTGGCGACTCGTTCTCGATTCCCTGCATGTTAAACCTTTGTATAGTTACATTGATTTATAATTATTTTCTAAAATACTTATTTGTTTTTTTAAACTATTTTTTGAAGTATTTATCTTTTAACTTTGTATAAATTATAATTTAAATCTGATGTATAATCCATTATTTTATGCGACTGGCAATTTCGTGATATGCAAATTTTACTTAACAATATTGAATTGTATTTAAACACGTTGGCATCTATTTATAATTGTATTGCCACTGAGGATGAACATGGAAGATGTTCGAAAGCGTTATGGCTATATTTAAAATTACGTCTGTAGGATGTTTGTACAATAAAATGACTTTTGGATTTGTTTGAGATTTGTCATTTGTTAGTGATTAGTATTTTAAAATTGTGATGTGTCGCTATTCCTGGTATGAATTCTATTGTGTTACAGTGTGAGTTGGGCTGTCGAGGTTTTAATTTACTTATGATTTGACACTACATTTCAGATAATACAAATTCTGAAACATTTAGAGCGTTTTTGCCCAGAGAGTATATAAAATATTGATTCGTGAAATATTATTAAACTTTGCTGCGAAAGAAAGGATGCAGATTTAAAATTTAATAGTCTGATTAATTAAAAATAACAGCGCTTAAAGATATAAGCTAAACCATTTAGTAATTTTATAAAATAAACCAAGTGCTAACAGATTCTGACTAAGTAAGTGATTATCTGATGGTTACATGATGAAGTGGTTACTTGATTACTTAAGTGGTTACTTGATAGTTACTGCGCCAGGTCCTTCGCTGTATAGTAACTTGAGAACAGGCAAAAAGATAAATGAAAAAATTACGCATCTCATCATGAAGCATTTTATCTCTAAGAAGCCAAAATGTTATTTTACTTAACAAATATACAAATATATAAATATAAACCATTACAGAAAATGCAATTCATAATTAAAAGGCATACTCAAATAGAGTCAAGTTATACAGAAAAATGTTCATATAGAGCACTAAAATTTTTAATGATATTGAAAAATCCTCTATTTTAAGAGTAAACTTTCATTTAAAATAACAAGCTGGTCAGATACGCAAAAGAATGAGAAAAAAAATAATAAACTCAAAAGATATTTCATATATAAAAATACTTATTTTTCTCTCTCAAATTGATTGTAGTTTAAGTACTCTCATTCCTCAAAGTATAGTTTTTGACATTTTACAAAAGAGACCATTGTTAAGAGTTTTTGCGAGAGAATATTCAAAAATTTCATTATAAAAGTGGGGCAAAATGAATAATTCAAAATAATGGAATTAAGAAATGAAAAGGCATATTTCTAGAATTTGGCATGATTATGAAAAAATTTCGCAGCCCGAAAGATGAGAGTAGTAAGGGTGAAGGCTGATCATTTATTTATCCTGCTGAATCAGTTCCATCGTGGAGTCATCGCTGCGCAAGAACCGTCCAACTAAATTGCTCACCAGGCTGCAATTACGGCCGAGTGGGAGAATTATTCTCTTTATTTAAGAAGGTCTCTTAAGAACAGTCCTAATTGACAGTAATAAGCCGAGGCAAGTAATTTGCATAAAGCAAATGACGTTCGCTTCAATAAGTGGAGAAGTTTCTTTCGAGAAAAAGGTAACTTAGTTTCATTCCCATAGTCCGACTGAAAAGCGAACAAATATTTCACTTTCCGTGCCAAGTCATGACCCACAGAATTTAATGCACGCATTATCACGCGCTCAATGTTGTTAGATAGTAGATAAAAGCTGTATAATTACTGCGGAAGAAGTTAGCTTATAGTACTATCCTTACATTTAAATAAAAATTATTTTTAATAGTTAGGGATTTCATTTTTCAATACACTATAAAGAGATATGATCTTTGTAAAAATGTTATCTCATAAACAGCTGATAAGGCTGAAAGAAAAATGACGCGCATCAAGAAAGTCTTCTTTTTTTAAAAGTTTGTTTTTAAATTCTTTATGGAACATTTTATTCAAACCGATGTTTAGAGAGTAAGGGCTTCATTTTATGATTAGACTACCTAAGAAAAAAAAGTCGCTTAAGACTTATCAAGTGATTTTCAGTGATTGTCAGCTCGATGATATTTTCACAGTCTTATCTTTTTATACAGTAAAATAAATTTTCATAAATGGATATGGAATTTATCTTTAGTGCCTAAATACGATTTAAGAACAAAGGTTAAATTTTATCTGGTTTAAATCAATTCTGGCACACTGGAAAACATGCCATTTGAAATTAAATGGATTATTATAAAAATCAGCAATTTAAATAAAATACACTTGAGTCATTATTAAAAAAATAATTGTAATTTATCTAATTATACAGCGTGACTATTATTATTTTATATCTTTGCATAATAAATCATGCAATAAAACAAGAACTAATTTAAATAGTAACAGGTAGGTGCAGAAGATAATTTTTGCTAAGTGTAGAAATGAATAAGTGTGTAGTAGTCCACTATCAATACACTATATCAGTCCATATCAGTTCACTATATATGTCCTCTAGCCATAGAATTTTACCCGAAACATGAAGGTGACTTTACAAATACAGTATGGCCGACAATACTATTACAAGTACAGTCTGGCCGACCTTTAATTGTGATCAGTAGGATTGGCGTGTGAAATGTCTGTAAAACGTGAAGTAACAATTTTATATACCAAATTAACTAAGGTTTATATATAAGTATATATATATATATAATATTGACAAAAAATCTCTTATAATTAAGGGTGGGGATCGAATAAAATGTTAACTGATTAATCGATAACTTTTAATCGATTGACAGACCGATTAATCGGATTTTTAATCGGTCATTTAAAAATATTAACTAAAGCTTTTTGATTAAACAAATGTATACATTTTCGTAAAAATGGCTAAACAATTCATATAATCCATTGGTTGTTTAAAGAAAATCGATTTTGTGTTATATACATATCTTGGAGTAAAATTTAAGAAACCAAAATTCAATAAAAGAAAACTTTAAAAAAATGAATGAAATACAAAAATTAAACTTATGTTATTTTATAATGATGTTTAAAAACTTAAGAAGTTATGTTTTCCTTTCAAAGTCTCTTAAACAAAAAAGCAAGTTTATATTTTCTGGTTCACTTATCCAGCAGCTTTGTCTATACTGCTCTTGTAAAATGTGTCATTTCTTGCATTTCTGTCTTCTTTATTGTTGCTTTACTGTTTAAAAATTACTTTCAAATTATGTTCAATTATTTTTTAAAGATTGTGGGAATATTATTTTAATTAACAAAACATGTCAATCGGATTCGAAAAGTCAATAAAAATTTTTTAATCAAATTTTAGTCGAATTAATCGATTTGACCATTCGACCAAAATTTCTAATTATGACTAAGGCTTAATCGATTAATCGGCACGGATCCTTACTTATAATGTTCTAAAAAGTCATCGTATCGCCGTATAGATCATTTTAACTGCAGAGGAAAGATTATTATCCAAGAGGCTCAAAGGATAGAGTGTCGACTGGCGCACGAATCAATTGTCAATTGTGCTCAATTGTCAATTGTGTCAATTGTGTCAATTGTCAATCAATTGTGCTCAATCTAATCAATTTATGTAGATGAAATTAAAAAATATATAACACTTTTTTATGAATTACTAGGTATGTATGGGGATTAAATTCCTGAGTTTTTATATATGTGAAAGAAATAATGATTTCAGTTGGCATTGCAGATTTTGCGACTGTATATAGCTCTTATTTTATTAAAATGTCTTCGGGTTAGATTAGTTGAAGTTAGAAAGGGTAAACATTTAAAGTTTTCACCACTGCTGTTCTTTAGTTTGCATGTATCTTGCAGATATTGTTCGACATTTAATCATTTGTTTCTGAGAAATGAAATGTGACCTTCTTGCTGCAAATGTTAAAACTGTGTTGTTATAAAAGATACTGGAACTCTGCATATTTTCTGTAATGCACAAAATACTTTCAATTGAAAGAAACTTTCTATTTTCTATACACGAATTTTTGTTTGAAATACTGCAGTTCTTGTAAGGTTTTACAGAACAAATGCACAATAATAAGTGGGACTTTCAGTGTTTTCTATGTTGCAATCATATCTACTAATAATCATCGTTCGGTACAAAATCCGTTTATAATTAAAGCAAATCAGACGGTTCTGATGCATTCACATTGCTATGAAGGTCTAATTAGTTTTTATTAATATGGCACAGGTACAAAAATTTGTCAGAGTACATACCTGCGGGCCCAGCTAACCTGTAAAGATTTATAGCTATAAGTGGGCACCGAGGCGCAACCACTTCATCTCCATTCCAGCAAAGCCGCAACCTCGGTCGCGAAACAGGCAGAATCATTCACCGGGCAGGGACCGAAGGTCCCCGCCGAGCCCGACTCCGGTCACCGGCCAGACCTGGGCTCAGGGCATAAATAGCCACAGTCCCGTGATCCAGCCACCTGGAAGAGTCCGGGGACTGCCTCGTCACTTCCGCAATTGCATCCGTGAGTCCTTAGCAGCGAGGTTGATTACCCCGGATTAATTTGCCCCCCAGTTTGGAGGATCTAGGCTACAGAGCCAACATCCGAAACCACCATCTTGGGAGGCCCGCCCCGGGGGGGAAAAAATTTGTCAGTGAATAATTTTTAGCTATATTTAATAAGAATAAAGCTTAATGTAGCTAATCCCTTGCCTAATAATCGGGAGCTTAAATAACACTTTACCATGAAAGCCTATATACTCGAACTAGACCATTTTTAACACTTTCCAGCATAATTGAAGAGTGTTTATGACTTTGTTCCAGCTATTTTGAACAAAAGAACTCCCAAAATATGACTTTATGTTTAATATTCTCAGTATTTTGATATGAATTTAAAATCAAAATTTAAGCAAAAAAAAAATAAAATATCATGTGCCCAATACACGTTTCTTTCCCCAGATTAACAAATTTTTAATTCGCTGGAAAACAATTTCACAAATTATAACTTTCTAGTAATTCGATCTCGCTGAAAGAATATACGCTTTTGCGTTACTAATTAATTTAATTAATCACACTAAATTAAATTTTATGGCAATCGCCCAATTATTTCAAAATGTATCACTTTCCTTGTAGTAAGAAAAAAATCTTATTGTTCGAGAAAATAGTTTGGTAAACTCTGGATTAATGAAAAAATTAAAAAAACAGTAAATTTTAGAATACATAAACTGTAAGTACATAGTAAGGAATACATAAACTGCAAACACTTCAAATGCAATAGCACGAAACAAATGGCGCAGAATAGAAAAAATATATAATTATTGTTTGTAAACAGTATTGAGATTATTATTGTTAAAAGAACAAAAATTAGTTACAATTAAATAAATAATAAGTCTAAACATACAAATACATCGCTTTAAAGCTTATTTATTTATTTTTTTGTCTGAAGTATTTCTGTGCTTTAATATATCTTAAGTTTTCTCATAACTTTAACTAATTTAAATATAATTTTTAAACGCTTCTGTAGAACGTAGGACGAAAAATGTGAAACTATCCATATTATTAAAACAAAAAACTATTTTAAATCATTTAAATGTAACTATTATTCACTCATTTTAATTAAATTTAATCAAGTATGCAATTCCAATTTTTAACAATAAATTTTGATTAAAGATAAATTGATATATTTTTGAGGGAATTCTGAAATTATTTTTGAGACTGAAAAATATTCATATATAAAAAAATGTAAAAATTAAGATATTTAGTTAGTTACAACCTAAAACAGTTGGTTAAATATATCATTAGATACAGTTAATCAACTGTCTTATTCTGTAGCGAATAAAGTATTTTAATTTAAATATTATTTAAATAAGGAGTTTGAGTTATTTTTTATGCATAAATATATTTTTAATATAAGATGATAAAAAACTATTGATATGCTGAATATTAAAAAAATGAATTATAAAAATTATATATTAATCATTAAATAATAAAAAAATTTGAATATTTAATTGATTTACTTATTAATTTAATTGATTGATTTCTCACTATTACTGCACTTAGATTAATATGTTATTCATTTCTAAAGTGAATAATCCCCGATGAAAAAAACACAAATGTGACACTTTTAGTATATAGAATATTGCATGAATTTTTTTTTCTCGGTTCCAAAATTGTGAAAACTAAATTGCCACTTTAAACTCGATTAGTGATTTATTTGAAATTATATATAATTTCATGTATATTGCTCAGGAAAGATTAAGTTTACACTGCTTACTATTTTACTTAAAAGAAACATTTAAAAAATAAGTGCATTTATTTAACTTAATGAACGAAAACAATCTAAGTTCATGGAATAGATATTTTAAAACTGAAAATTCTACAGAAACAAGTCTACACAATGAGATATCACATTATTAGCTGTTTTTTAAAAAAAGTTATGAAAACTAACAAAGATTTGGTATTTTATACAATTTATTGTAATATGCATGGTTAAATGCTTTTAGATCAGGAATATAAGCATACTTTGATTATAATTTCATAATAAGCTGATTTAAAACATTTTATTTTATTTCTGAAGCACTACCATTAAACGCTTTCTTGCATGTTTGATATAGAACAAAATTTGTTTCAATATATTTTCTCTTAAGTTGTTATATTTTATGTAAACTATTGATTCCACTTAGTTACTAAAGAGATGCAATGTATTCTATAAGACTTTTTAATCTTTTTAATTTTAACTTTCTTTCCTTTATCTGCATTTTAAATTATACCGATTTGTTGATAATATAACCTTTCCAAACCCTACTTAGCAGTTTTTCTTTTGCCTACGAATGGTGATATTGAAAACAAATCATCATTACTTCCTCAAACTTTTCGGCCATTACGAAGATACGCAACACACGAAATAATTCTTTTCTTCGTTATTTTAAACGACATCCTAAAATGCCTTTCATTTTCCGACTTAATTTGGTATTTTAATTTTCTAAATTCGTCATAAATTTTAAAGCCGTTTCGCACTTTAGAAGATTAACATCTCCTCAGAATTAAGCCTCCTCTGTAATCTTGATTGACTTGAAAACTGAATAATTGACAGTTATTTGAAAATTGTTTTCTTCCAAAGGTATATTAAAATGCAATACACGCACTTAAATTTTATGCTCTTAGCGAAATAATTTTCTATGGAAGAATTTTAATTCTAAAATTCCTAGTAAATGATTAAAAAATCGAAGTGGAATACTTAATTTGCATAATCATTTTCATGAATTATATATTTAATAGTGGCATGTAGGTTTTAAAAACCAGATGATGGTGATGTTTATATAAATAGCAATATAACTAATTTAATTACTATTAATATATTTTCATATAAATATATTAGAATATCTTCATATCAATATTTTTATATCATTGAGTTAAGTTGAAATTAAAATAAAAAATAGTTCAAGTGTTATCAAACAAGGAAGAAAGTGTTCTACGTAAATTGAAAGTAAAGAGTGAAATATAAAGCAGGAAATAACTAAATATATATTGATAAACTAGTTAAAATCGTAGATTTAAATAATATGTAAAAGGTTAAGAATAAATATCATTTACGATTCGTGTTAGGGCTATAACAGGCAGACCGTAATGGTGATTGGCCAAGCTTTATCGAATAAACACAACATTAGTGAAACTAATGACAAACTCTGAAATTTTCAAAGGAAAATTGTTTAAAAGTTTGGGAAACGAATATCCCTAATTTTTAGATAATAAAATGCCGATAAAAAGTGTTAGTTACAAGAAAATTTAAGCGCTAGTAATTTAGTTTACGATGCTAAATTTTGTTTGCTGAACAAGAACACTTATAGCTGCAAAACTGATTTCGTAATCAATAATTGAAAACAATTTAGATTATTTAATGAATTTTCTTGAATTTATGTTTTATAATTAAATAAGAAGTGTCTGAATTTGAGTATTTTGCCATATTAAGTGGAATTCATGGTCTAAAATATACACAATTCAGCTATCATATTATTAAACGATAGCTAAATTTAGGAACATATTTTTTTCTGTCTTTTTTAAAAGTCCAAATAGTATTATATTGATGGCGATTTTTTTAGCTTTCATTAATATAATTTCAGAAAAAAATATTTTTTCTTGATTTTTATAGCTTTTCAACATTATTATAGCTGATAATTTCATTTACCTCTATGTATTAACTCAAATGTTGGAGGTAAAGTTTCCGATATTAAGGACTGAGAGTGCTGATGTGACGTTTATTCGATTGATTATAGCCAATTTTCTGTTATACGTTATAGTATCTTCTATATAGATCTCTAGCGTGACTTGTTCACGGCAGTTACTGTTTTGAAACTTTTCTTTTAGGCATTCCCATCATCTTAAGGTGGGTTTACATTATTCATTATTTTGGATGATTATGTTGGATGAATCGCCGTGAGTGAAACAGCTAGATAAAACGAATTCGGTTTATACTTGTTCATCTAAAGTGAACCAGTTCATTCATTTCAATATGGCGGAAACTGAAATGGTACGAAAATATATCTGAATTATTAGTAATTCGCGACTCCAATGGCGTTGTCATATTCCCTCTAATTTGTTGCTCTAATTGCGGAAGTGTGATAATTGACATGAAAGCATAAAGTAATTAGTTTGCACATGCACCTGTATTGTAAACTGTTATTTAGTGTCTGCTAAAAAATCACCAAAGGATTTTACACAATGTATACAAGATTACAAGAGAAAATATATCTCTTGAGTGAGAGATAGTGCTAACTTACGTTATATTATGTACGGAATGGAATTATATTTATTTGTCGTACGTTATAAGCTTTAAACCTTGTAAACCTTTAAACCTTTAAACCATGTAATCTTTAAACCTTGTAAAGTACTTGTACGGTACTATATTCTACTACTTCCCAAGATCATGCCTTTTTATGCACTATTATAATTTTTACTTCACTCTAACTTAAACTTCCAATAACCTAATGACTAGAGTTCGGTGAAGGAATTTCGACATTAACAAACAACAAAATTTATTACCAGCTAACTTCGTTGGGAACTCAAAATACATAACAATTCAAATATATACAAATTATTTACAAAGCTAGTGATACCATATCTACCCGTGACATAATAATCCACACCGAAATTCAACCTTAACATTTTACCAAACTGAATCTATACTGATAAAACTACTACACAATATGTACATATATATTCACACGCTTGCATGTTATAAACATGATGCTATCTTTCATGGATAATCAGAAACACGCGCACGAACTCGACAGAATGGCAGCGCTGTAATTCTCAAGACTGCCCTTCTTATAGCTCAGGCCAATCGCGAGTATGTGATTCTTCGAAATGAAAGTTGAGGAGTTTAGGACATAAATTAAAATAAGGAAAAGTAAAATTAGAATAGAATAATAAATAATAGAATTCTCACAACCTGAAGGCAGTAATTGATTCCAATATAGGATCAAAATGAATGCGCTAAGATTATATACTCCTACTACTTATATTCTCATAGATTAGAATAGATACCCATGTATTAGTAGAAGACAACCCGTACTACAATGTATGAATTTCAAAAATATTTACCAAAATAAAGCATATAACGCAATAAATTGAAAATATCAATAACCCCTTTATCTTTAAACCCGAAGACCGTAATAAATATCAATATGAAAATGAAAGCGCTAAAATAATATGCAAAGATATACCCGTACTACTTACATTCTCATAGATTGGAAAGTATACCCGTGTATTAGTAGAAGATTACCCGTACTACATAACCTTTCTTCGTACTGAATATATAATATAAAGAAACATAAAATTCACAATCATATGCAAATTCCTATACTATATATTCAAAACATTCAATTAAAATATTTAAATTTATGCTTCTAAAAAGAAGGTTAAGAATCACTGTTCTCGCTATACAAAATTTATCTTCATAGGCAGATCTAAAGAATAAAACATCCTGGTCCCGTTTGTAAACAAATTTACGAAAAATATGAAATTCATCAATATATGCCAAAATGAAAGCGCTAAAATTGTATGGGAAGATATAACCGTACTACTTATATCCTCGTAGATCAGAAGATTTACTCGTGTACTAATAGAAAAATACCTGTATTACAATATATGAGTTTCAACCGTTTATGCCAAAATGAAATAGATGACGTAATAAACTGAAAATATCAATAATCCCAGTAATTTTTAAACCTGAAGACCGTAATTGATATAATCCATTAGTCAAAAATGCAATTTCCGTAAAATTTATTTTATATACATTTCTTTGTTATTTAAATCGGAAAAGATTTAATAAAAATCGTCTGCTGCATATTGGATTAAAATTCGTTGCTAAGAGACATGATATCATTTTCTTTAAACGAACTTACGGGAAAAAATATCGTCTGTATAATGCCATATCTATGGAAGGTTTAATTGCAAGTTTTTAATTAATAGCTAGACAATCCCTGATCCTAAAAACTCGAAACATGGACTAAATCTTAAGTGGGGCTATTCCAAAACTATCCACAAAATTTCATGAAATTCGGTTCAGCCGTTCTCCCGTGATGATGAGACAAACACACATACATACAGACAGATAGACAGATAGACAGATTTTCAATTTTACTTATATAGATTTAATAATAAAGAGATTAAAATATAATTAAAACATATTTTGTTAAATTTTCGAGATGATATGTAGTAATGTCTATTGTCCCATAATAATGGCTAGAGGGCGATGACACTTGAAATTTTCATATAAGTGTCAATGCACCAAAAATAGAATATTACATTCGGGTTTATTACGCTATATTAAATATTCATTTTAAAAGTAATGAATTTTTCCGGGTGATGAAACTTTTTTTAGTTCCATTGTAGATTTTATGAAGCAACATATCCAAGAAGTTATTTTCAGGAACGGCCAACTTACGTCTTGCTAAGTTGTAATGTTTCATGTATATATTAACGATTATAGTAAGTTGTATCAAATTGAATATCATGTATCTTCTTTGTATATATTAGTAAATAATTTAAATTTTGTTTTTTAGTTAATAAGTTAAAATGGCATGTTTCTTAATCCTTCCAAATCTCTGATCTTCTACATTTCTGGCATTACACAAGCCAAGAACGAAAAAAAAAATATAAAAAAAAAATGCGTTAATGCCTTTTAATGTTTGAATATGTTATTCATTTGTGTACTATAAAAGTAAAAGCCAATAGTCAAAGAAATATTATAGGATTTCTAATTAAATCAATCTAAGTAGAAATTGAAAATACATTTTTCGATGATTCGAATAA
The DNA here is from genome assembly GCA_951213105.1 of Amaurobius ferox. Taxonomy (NCBI): domain Eukaryota; kingdom Metazoa; phylum Arthropoda; class Arachnida; order Araneae; family Amaurobiidae; genus Amaurobius; species Amaurobius ferox. The sequence continues at coordinate 129,608,281 of OX578142.1, forward strand.
AATGCTGGTAATTTTCATCCAGCTTCGTGAAGAAAATTTATTAGCGGCCCTTAAACCACTAAATTTTGTGACTTCAAATAACCTCATTTAATATTAATATATTGATGGTTAACGTTGGGTTTGTGTTTACGTTAGGCCTGTGTTTACGTTGGGCCTAAAATGCACGAGTTCGGGACCCCACAAGTCTATTGATAAGATGTGTAAAGACCAAATGACTCTTTATCCTCTTTAAAGGTCGTTCTCGAGGATGGATCTTCGATATGTCAAAAGAAACCTAACTCTCAAGTACTTGATATTCAAACATTTCGTCCCAAGGGCAATAACACAGGACGGTACTGTTTTAAATAAAACTCAGTTTATTGTGAACTTCACAAAAATTGCAGCAGCTGGCTGTTTAAAGCAACTGATAAAACATACCATACTAATTATTGCACACTCCTAGAATAAATTACAAATATACAAGATACTACAATTCACTTGCCAGGTGATATCTCTTAAAAGGATACGATTCTAAAGCTTTTATGCTTACCACCGGCATTCTTTTACCTCGCCTCGTATTGCGGTTAAATCCCGGATACTAGACTCTTCCTAGTCATAGTGGTATCTAAATGGATTTTCTCCCAGTAGACTGCCGGCTAAATCTCGCACTCATTAATATCTATATTGTGCCTTCTTCGGCACTCCCACTCACCCACGTCAAATTTTTATTAGAATTATTCAACCTTCCTACTTACTCTAATCTTTCTTCTAATCCTTCCACCTTTCTACCTACTGAATCTCTCACGATCCGAAACTTATTCCTATTTTACCTTAGGAAAGCAGAAATGCGGGTTAGCTTGGTGATTGGCCTAACAACCGAACCACTTAGAATGGCTAGTTCAAAGAAACATAGATTATAACGCAAACTGAGGGAAATAATAATCGAAAGGTTATTTAGACTTTACAGATGTTTTGTAAAGAATGCGCCATATCAACGAAATAGTAATGCATAACTGCAGAGTATGTGTGATCTTCATTTTACTATCTTAAATATATAGACGGAATGCAGAATGGATTTTTCCGTATATCTCTCTTATATATGGTCGGAATTTCACACAAATTTATATTTAGCCTATTGTTGCCATAAGAAATATTATGATGACAAAATAAATGGACGTTGCCATTTGAACGGAGATAATGAGCAATTATACTATAGACCACTCCTTATGCAAATTGGATGTATATTTATATATAGGACATTATTCCGAGTCTAATGATACTTTTGTACGACCATAGAAGTCAGAATAATGAACGGTGTTCAGATATTTTTTGACCAACTGCACGTGATACGTAACGTCATTGGACAGAATGAACGTGCCTTTTTCAAAAATTGTTCCTGACACAAGTGTATAGTTTTAAGATTTATTTTTCAACGATGTAACATGCTTATCGTGAAAGAATAATTTGAAAGCTGATATTACATCATTAAAATTGTAAACGTTGGCCGTGTATCGAAATTCGTAAGTAGTGCATGTTTCAAGGATTATTCAAAGTTACGTGATATGAAGAGCGATGCATATCATTCATTGCATGCGTGAATAAAGGAAGTAATTGGCACTCCTGGAATCATTGATGTAGGGTTAAGGTAATTCATGGTAAAGGCGAGTATATTAATTACCCATGATTTATTATTTATGATATTCATAATTTAACCATTAATGGATTGTTTTGTTTTTGTTTTTTGTCATAATGATATAAACCACGAGCATTTGGGTTTTGGAATGAATTTACTTCAAAATCCAGTATATACATTTAGAGTTCATATTTATTTGCATATAAAAACTAAAAACATAAGAAGCACATACTCCTAAAAGGTATTAAAAAACAACAACTGAAAAATACTACGCTTTACTTCTAGAAAATGTTATTAGAAATGCAAATACAACATTTCCGGCCTCTTTTAATATTTAAAGTTTACAAATTTAATTTTACTTCGAAAACTTTACCATGAATTACCTTAACACTACATCAATGATTCCAGGAGTGCCAATTACTCCCTTTATTCACGCATATAATTCATTGCATGTGTGAATAAAGGGAGTAATTGGCACTCCTGGAATCATTGATGTAGTGTTAAGGTAATTCATGGTAAAGGCGAGTATATTAATTACCCATGATTTATCATTTATGATATTCATAATTTAACTATTAATGGATTTTTTTTTCATAAAATTCCAGTAATTGGCACTCCTGGAATCATTGATGTAGTGTTAAGGTAATTCATGGTAAAGGCGAGTATATTAATTACCCATGATTTATCATTTATGATATTCATAATTTAACTGTTAATGGATTTTTTTTTCATAATGATATAAACCACGAGCATTTGGGTGTTGGAATGAATTTACTTCAAAATCCAGTATATACATTTAGAGTTCATATTTATTCGCATATAAAAACTAAAATCATAAGAAGCACATACTCCTAAAAGGTATTAAAAAACAACAACTGCAAAATACTACGCTTTACTTCTAGTAAATGTTATTAGAAATGCAAATACAACATTTCCAGCCTCTTTTAATATTTAAAGTTTACAAATTTAATTTTACTTCGAAAACTTATATTTCATTTTACAGTTTTTAATCAAGGCTACTACCAGAGACAGAGAATCCAAGACAAAAATACATTAAACTTTACTTTTTATTATTCCATCATGAGATAGCACATTATAGTCCATAATAAAACTCTTTTTCACGATATTTAATTTACAATATCTCCAACACATTTGTTATTTGGGGTAAAATAAAGGTGTGCAAAATGCAACTATTGCAGCCTAAAACTTGGTTAAAATACATAACTACAATACTACATAACTGCAATGCATAACGACAAGTTTATTTAAAATACATAACTATGATCATTTATAAGCCTAGTGGCAGGTTTGTTTTCGGAATGAAAATATATAAATTTGTTTGGTTATGCCATCTAATGCGTATTACAAAAAATTCTGACAAATACACAGTTAGAATTTGAATGGCAGCAGTTTAATATTTTGAGACTTTTTCTGGATTGTTAAAAGTAATTCTAAAACAGTTTTGAGGCTTCTGGATATCTTTTTAGTTGCATGCTCATTCAACAATGACACGACAACTTCTTAGTTTCTCTGTAAGTTTTTAATCTTAATATGTTTCAAGTATTAATAATGTTTCAAGTATTAATTTATAATATTTTACCATAAAAGTGAATGGGCATTTAAATAGCCTTAAGATTAAAAGTAACGTAGATTAAAAGTGAATGGACATTTTAACTACTTATAAAAAATATTAGGTCAAAATTACTACTATCATTTTGTAAAAAATTCATGTTAAAAAAATATAAAATTTCGAATAAATTTCGACGTTTTCACTGGAATTTAAAAAAATTCTATCTAGTTCTAGATTTTTTTATAATAAAGTCCGAGATAAAGTTTCGTAAAAATCCATTAATATTTGTGGCTGCTATGGTGTACACAAGAAATCGACCACAGACAGACAGACGGACATCACTCCAAAATAATCAGAACGGGTTCAGGAGGTTTTAAAGCATGTATATTGGCATCAAAATATCGAAATCAAACATTTTCGTGAAAACAGTATTTTCTCAATACTACGTATGAGAAAGTAAACATATAATAATAGAGGAAAATATCATGATTTCGTATAAGAATATTATTTTTGATTATGCAGTGAATTTTTCTTAGTCTATATATTTTTTTTCATAATTGCACTTAACTAAATATAACTAAGAAAACAGCAGTTCAGTACAAAACATTCATATCGATACTTTGTGCTGTTGAAGTATACGCACATTTACTGCCAATTTGGCGTTGCACTTTTTTTGCGCCCACTTTAACAATGTATTTATAAAATGTTTTGGATTATTCTCTTAATTTCTGATACCCAATTAGACACTAAAAAAATGCACAAATGACTCTTAAGAACTATTAATGAGAACGAGACTAACAATACCCAATTGGGAATATTCTTTTTTTTTTAAGAAAGCGATGCAATAACACACTAATGGAAGTGAATTAGATGTAATTGAAATGTTAGAAAAGGCGAAAAATTCAAGCGGGTAACAGAAGCAATGGCGACCTATTTGTTTCAAACTGTAAATTTAATTTAGTGCATTATATATTTAGAAGAAATTTGCACGCGTATAATACGTTTGTAGATTTATTTAATCTACATTTACAGCTAATAATTATGCGTTGATCTCTGAAATGATGTTGCTAGCTAATAAAATCCAAAAATTAGAAACGTTTTTATTCCGAAATGGTTACTTTTTCATACTACAATATAGAAAAAAAATTTGTTATAACACATTTTTTCACTTAAAATTTTGGCATGTATAAATGTTTTAAAATATCATAAATATGTTTCAGAACTTTACAATATATGTCTGTGCTATATTGTTTGTTGTTGAGACCCAGACCGTCCGACCTACCAGAAAGGTGTAAAGTAATCGTTTGGACGGCCGGGAAGTGCCACCCAATTTAGACCGCAACCCAGTGGGGGAGGCATCCACAGGGCTATATTGTTTGTAATTGAACTCAAAGACGGATGCATCTATAAATTTTATTATAAAAATGATAAGAACCAGTATCGGCAATTGTAATTTGTATAACTAGAACGTAAGTTATAACCAATGTCCAGAAGTTCAGGTAAACAGCCAAATTTGCCTTATTTTGCTAATTTTATAAATTGTTCTGCAAACAGAGATGGGTAACATAGATATTAGCAGTTATTGCAGAATGAATTCATTTTTATTTCAACATATTTTTTGAAAGAAACAACTTTCCAAGTCGATTAATTGCTTGAAAAAAAAATCCTTCGTTATTGTATCCGATTTTATTAAATATATTATATAGAGAAATTATATTACTGGTACAGCAGGTGATATTATCAAGAAGAAATGTGAGAAAGTTCTTTCAGCTAATAAAGATTTTGAGCATATTAAATGGGAAAAGTTCATAGTGGTGATGGTTCTGTCGAACGCTCAATAACTTTCGCCATAACGAACTGATTTAAGTAATTCCAATTAAAATTTTACAACTAAGGTTGCTCCCTTAACCTCAGTTGTAGTGGAAAAACAATTTTCACTATTCAAAACAATATTAACAGGTAACTTCAGCGTTTGTAACTTGAAAATTAAAAAAAAATGCATGTAATTGTGATGCGTAATAGGAACTGGCTATGCGATTAATTACATTCTCCCTGTTCTTGAATAAGTATGACTTTACATTTCAAACATTAAATGCATGATGCATTTTTATTTACATTTCAAACATCTTGATGGCGAGTCTGATAAATAGAAATTTCTACAATTTTACGACATTTTTTGCGGTAATAGAGCTATTACTGAGCTACATTTTTGTGGAGTTAGTCTGTATGTCAAATTTTGAGTGCCTATTTGTCAAATTTTAGTATATTTTTAAGTGCCTATTTTAATCATATTAGTACCTTTCTGTCTGCCTATTTTGCTAATATTTAGTGCCTAAAATTCTAGGCTCTAGTTATAAGAATAACATTGATTTCTATGCGATACGATATTTTTTGTCAAAAAGGTATTGAAAACTAATATAAAATGCAATTTTTTCAACTGTTGAAGATTTTCTATGCAAAAGTGCTGCACTTTATTACGTAAAATTCGCTAATTTAAACATAAAGACATTTGTATCAAGATTTTAGGAAGGTCACATAACACCATTAAACCATATTTATATGAACATTTTGAAATTGTTGGGACTACCTTTTGAATTGTCGAGTTACCTTCCTAGAATTATTTTTGCAATATTTTGACTAAACGTATTGAACCAAATTTTGAAACCTATTTATACCACAATGAATTGTGGAGATCCAGTTTACTAATTAAGGCACATTAATGTGCAAACATGAGGTAGTTCAACACTCCAAACATTTTAAGCGTCACTTAGCTGTCCGATAAAGAAATTGATGTGGGCAGCATACGACTTTCCCTCCATTTTTCTTTCTTTCTTCCGTTTGTGTTTATCGCACAAAATAGCAAATTAAATGTATGTTAATTTGGAATTACATTCAATTTGAAATTTCAAAGGAATTGTAATTATAAAAAAACTAAGATATCCTGAGAACGGTTTACCCCAAAGGAATAATTAATTATTTAATTACATAATTATTTAATATGAATTAATTATTTAATTATATTATTTAATTCGTATTATTTAATTCGGTCTTATTTAATTCGTAATCAAAACTCACATTAAAACAAGCTTTTAATTATTATATGTAAGCATAATTAGTCTTTTTTTTTCTTTTTTTGCGGTTCATTTCAAACAAAAATAAAATTATATTTTTCCAAAACCAGCATCAGGACAGCGCATGCGCGACCTAACTACCCAACTTCACGCTATTTTGTCTTTACTTTTCAACTTTAGAGTGCGTACATACATTGTATATACGGATACACAGCGAAATTACACAGACATATACACATACACTGATATCACGTTGAAATATTTAATTGTGTTCTAGACTGTCCAATGAAGTGCAAATTCATCGAAAACACAAACTTAAAGTTCATTTCCTTATTTCGATACATTTCCAATACATTGCCATGCCTCGGAAAGTAAAATTCTGATATTAGACAGCACATGATTTCGCTACAGCCTTAACAAGAAAGATCAATTATGCATAAAGCATTGATTATGAAACACTTTTTAACTGTAATGCAATTTTATTTAAACATCTCTAAAATGCGATACATTCAGCGGTAATATTTTAAAAATTATCACAGTACTACAATAATTTATTATATTTGTAAACTTAAAACTTCATAGAAAAAAATGAACTTTATTCAAATGACGTCATCGAATTATAAATCGCCTGGCTCTCTATGTAAAAGCAGGTAAATATTTCATTCACACATTTTTATTTCATTCATGACGGTACTACAATAATTTATTTTACTTAGAAGCTTAAAATCGTGGAGGTAATAGTAATTTAACTCTATGGTTAAAACTTCATCGAAAAAGTCTGCTATAAAATCGTCTGCTTCTCTGTAAAATCAATGAATTTTTCATTCATATCAGCTATATTGCAGACTCCAGAGATAAATAATTTTGCATTAAAGAAATTCAGCAAGTCTTATACAACTCATCCTACATCTTGATGTGTTTGCATTCTTCATAAGTGAAAATTAGTCTTCGTTGTAGTAAAAATCAAAGTTTGATGATCATTTAAACTCAAATATATTGTAATTGCGTTGTTTCAGAATACAGATGCGCAGAAATTAAGCAAAAATAAAGCGGTTTTAGGATACAACACTAAATATAAATTAAAAAGAACTTTAAAAATAACGATTTTACCAAGATGGATACTATATTTTATTTTGAAGTGGGTGATCTCTTTATATAATATAGTTATAAATAATATCTTACTTTTTATTTAAAAAACTACTGAATATATTTTGCTGGATTTTTTTTTCATTTTTTTATGGGCTAATTTGAATATTTCCTAAAATTTTTGAAGCAATTTGTGAATTTTAAATTCGCTTAAAAATGGTTGAAAAATTAGGTCCCAGAGGGTTCAATGTATATCATTTCTTCATCGAGGGTTCAGGCCAAAACTAATTGTGTGATATTATTCATTTATATTCCCATATGTATCACAGACCGTCTCAACAACATACTAAAATTTCATTTTGATAAATTCATTTTTACGGCAGTTATTGTGCAAACAGACAGACAGAATGAACAAAGTCATAAACACTTTTCAACTATGTTATAAAGTGTTATAAATTCATTACTTTATTCCTTTCATCTTTATTCCTTCCATAATGCATTTACTTTGACTTAATTACATATGAAATGGACCCTGATCTCAAATTGTATAGAATATACAACTTTAAATCATTTACTTTTTCTTTAGCTCATTTTTGAGTGACGTCAAGTCGCAAAATATATAAATATACAAACAAATAAATAAATAACATAAAACAAACCAGTTTACTTCAGCGTAATGGAATTAGTTTTATCTGTTTACTACGTTTTGTAACGCACGAAACGTAGTAAACAGATATTTATTTGATAAATTTATATATGTAGTATTTGTTCTTTTATATTAGTTTTTGCCAGTTTTTGCAGGCCATTTCGAAAAAAGAAGATTAGCTTTATCAATTCTTTCAAAATCTAATCAGCATCACGGTATCCCACAAAGAGCATAACTGTCTAATAAAAATTAGTTTTTGAGCTACAGTATATACATATATGATACCTTCAAACACATAGACAACCGAGACGAATCCACAGATACAAAGATAAACACATAGACACAAATTCACACATACGGCACAATGAAAATAATGCATTCGTGTTCTAGAGTGCCCAAAATGTGTGAATCCACTGAAAACTTAAATTCGAATTTTCGACACTATTTCACAGCTTTCACCATGTATTACTAAGTACTGTTGAGAAGGGAAAAATAATGTTAAACACATTTGCATTCTGACTTTGAAGCTTTGGATGTTAGACCGAAAAAATTGGTCCAGTGTCAAAAAATTAGATAAAAATTAAAATCATATAAGAAGCTATGTTTGTAGGCAACGAGTAACATTTTGTGATATTCTTCCACCATTTTTTCACGAAGTTTAAAAAAATTTCCACATTGGCAGTTCGTAAAAAATAATAAGTTCGTGATTAAGTTAGCAAAAATTGACGAAAAATATACACTACTTATTGCTTAAGTGTGTAAAATATTATTAGAAAATATTTTCTGCATTTGATGATATCAATTTTAATTTCTAAAATGGAAATCCGCTTGAAATTCATTATTTTTATTTTAACATTTGCTTAACGCAAATTAAACTAAAATAGCTTTTGCGAATAGATTTGGCTTTGGTACAAATTAAACTAAATTTTGGTTTTACATTTTCAACAGTAAATATTTAGCATCATTATTCATTGTCAACAGTTACTACATTGGGTAATTCACCCGGTGACTTTTACACATCCATTTGATTATTTAATTTATTTAACAAATAAGGGAACTCTCCTTGATCAATAATAATAAGTATTTTAATTTATTTAAAGTACAGTCGTTTTACATTTGTCAGTTTTACAATTTATTGCATGTTACTCTATCGGACTGCTAGGTAAAAAAATGAAAATTACTTATAAAATAAATGTCTTATAATCCACTGTAGGATTCACTATTTTTAACACTTTACACCATAATTGAAAAGTGTTTATGACTTTGGTCATTCTGTCTGTCTGTCAGTCCGTTCGCACGATAACTGCCGTAAAAATGACTTTATCAAAATGAAATTTTAGTATGTTGTTGAGACGGTCTGTGGGACATACGGGGATATATAAATGAATAATATCACCCAATTAGTTTTGTATTGAACCCGGGTTGAAAAAATGAAATACATTGAACCTTATGGGACCTAATTTTTCAAAATTTTTTAAGCGAATTTAAAATTCACAAATTGCTTTGAAAGTTTTAGGAAATATTCAAATTATCCCATAAAATATATAAAAAAAATTTGAGCAAAATGTATTCAGTAGTTTTAAATAACAAGAAAGATCATTCATGCATAAAGCATTGATTATGAAACACTTTTCAACTTCAAAGCAATTTTATTTAAACATCTCTAAAATGCGACACATTCCTCGGTAATATTTTTAAAACAATCACAATACTACATTAATTTATTATATTTGAAAATTTAAAACTTCATCGAAAAAAATGAACTTTATTCAAATGACGGCATTGAAATATAAATTGCCCGGTTTAAACACCTCTAAAATGCGATACATTCCTCGGTAATATTTTTGAAATTATCATAATACTACAATAATTTATTATATTTGAAAACATCATCGAAAACAAATGAATTTTATTCAAATGACGTCGTCGAAATATAACAAGCCTGGCTCTCTTCATAAAAGCAGCATTTCATTCAAAGATTTTTTCCATTCATTTCATTCATCACAATACTATAATAATTTATTTTATTTAAGAACATAAGACCATAGAGGTACAAGTAATTTAACTCTATGCTTAAAATTTCATCGAAATATCGTTTGCTTCTCTGTGTAAAATCAATGAATAATTCATTCATATCGGCTATATTGCAGACTCCATGAGTTAAATAAATTTGCGTTAAAGAAATGCAGCAATTCTTATACAACTCATTCTACATCTTTTGGTGTTTACATTCTTCATAAGTGAAAATTAGGCTTCGTTGTAGAAATAATCAATGGTATTTTTAAATTACATGAACAGAATAATACTGTTTATGACTTTGTTCATTCTGTCTGTCTGTCCATTAGCACGATAACTGCCGTAAAAAAGACTTTATTAAAATGAAATTTTAGTACGTTGTTCAGACGGTCTGTGGGACCCATGGGAATATAAATGAATAATATCACCCAGTTAGTTTTGAATTGAACCCGAGTTGAAAAATTGAAATATATTGAATCCTATAAGACCTAATTTTTCAAACATTTTTTAAGGGAAATTAAAATTCACAAATTGCTTCCAAAATTTCAGGCAATATTCAAATTATGCCATAAAATATATAAAAGAAATTTCAGCAAAATATGGCCCGTAGTTTTTTAAATAAAAATTTAACTAATAATTAAATCTATATAATATGAAGAGATCATGTGACCCACTTCAAATTAAAATCTGGCATCCATCTTTTTCTCCTAGAGCAAAAGTCGTGATTTTTAAAGTTCTTTAAAATTTATATTTAGTGTTGCATCTGTCCTAAAATCGCTTTATTTTTGCGTATTTTCTGTGCATCTATATTCTGCGTCAACGCAATTACAATATTTTTAGTTTAAATGATCATCAAACTTTGATTATTTCTACAACGAAGCCAAATTTATATGGATGGAGAATGTAAACAAGTGATTGTAAGATGATTTTTATAAGAATTGCTGAATTTTTTCACGCAAAATTATTTAGCTCTGGAGTCTGGAATAAGAGTGTATTCACTGCTTTTACATAGAGAGCCAGACGATTAATATTTCGATGACGTCATTTGAATAAAGTTCATTTTTTTCGATGAAGTTTTCAAGCACTATAACTTATTGTAGTTCTGTAATAATTAAAAAATTCTCTCCGCCTAATGTATCGCGTTTTAGAGATGTTTAAATAAAATTGCAGTTGAAAAGTGTTTCATAATCAATGCTTTATGCATGATTGATCTTTCTTGTTAATTTCAAAACCATTTTCCACGAAATGATTGCTAGATATAATTAGCGGTGAAAATTCAAAATTGTAAAAATCACCTTATAGTTATAGCATAAACACATTATTTTCTAATATTTATAGTATAGACAATAAAATGTATGCGCTGTAGACTGTATATGCACAGCTACCTAGTTGATATAAAATGCATGTAGGAAGGGAAATTCCAAATGAATGAAAAAGATTTAGATGAAATAAATAGTAGATACATTTAGGCTACAATTTAAGTTTTAAATTGAAGTGCAGTAATAGGAGAGAATTAGATGCAAATTCAATGCTAGGAAAGGTGAAAATTCAAGAAGATTAACAGAAACCCACTCTGGCAAGTTTTCGAAGACTTAAAAATTTTTACGCTCTAAAGCTTTATTTTTCAATTTAGTAGTAATAGTTATTACAGAGTTGCAAATAATGAAGTTTAGAGTTCTACAGAATACTATTTTTATCCACTATATTTATTTTTCGATTATAATCTTTATTTCCCCTTTTATTTGATTATTTCTAATAGCCAAGTTCTGGAATCTCCAAATTTTTTGTTACATAGCATTTTTGGTTACAGTATTGCGGCATTATTCTCATTAAAAATACCCCTTCAAACAGACAGTCCACTATTTCTCTCTCTGTCTGTCTGTCTGTCTGTCTCACTCTCACTCTCTCTGCCCCTCTCTCTCTGTCTGTCTGTCTCTCTCTGCATGTTTCTGTCTGTCTGTCTGTCTGTCTGTCTGTCTCTCTCTCTCTCTCTCTCTGTCGGTCTCTGTCTGTCTGTCTCTCTCCCTCTCTCTTTCTCTCTGTGCCTGTCTGTCTGTCTATCTCTCTCTTTCTCTAAAAAATTTCCAATTCTTTTTAATTAGTTTGTATTTCAAACGTAAAGTATCTAAATGCTGGAATAAATTCGATAAAGATGTAAAATTCAGGTTATATCTTAGTAGTGATTTTGTGTGTGTGTGGCAAGAGTGATTTTGAGAGGGAAATGTCTTTATGGAGGACTGATGGCATGAGTAAAATGTGAGAATACTAAGAAGGGTGACTGACTCTTTCTTGGGGAACTTTTTAAGGAAAACTTAATTGCATTTTCGCTACATGCTAGGGACAAATCCAAACTTATCACTCGCAATCTGTCAATACTGTATCTGAATTCTCAACCATGGCTTGACAGCTTATAATTATGCGGTCAGCGTTGCTGACGTCTTCAGAGTGACTGCTATAAAAACAAAAACAGTGCTTTTATATTCATCTACTTGAAAACTATAGCGTATAAATGAAATATTTAATATTATTGCGAATTTTGAAGTATCTTTAAACTTTCATTTGGAGCTAGCAAGATACTTGCTTGCAGTGCGATAAATATGTGCAGGTATCACATTTTAACATGTACTTGTCTCGTTAACAATAACGGTTAGATAATATGCTGACTTGAACTTCCCTTTTCTCGTCTTAAGCATGAGTGAAAATGTTACGCCAAATATATCAAGTAAAAGCACGATTTACACCTTTTTCAAAGAATGCATAATTTAACTACGGACCATTATAATCATTAATAAATTATAAAAAATAAAGAATTTGAACTTTATATTATGTCTACTTTCCTATAAATACAGAAAGTATTTTTGATCCACAATTAGCGTTTTGATCTCGGGTTTTACTAGTAACAATATCGAAATTTTCTGTATCGTATCTGTTTCAATATAGTGGTCCAAAATCCACTAGATCTAGATCTAAAATCCATTCTGCCTACAAAATAACTCCAGAGAATAGGTGTAGATGATCTTGGACGATCGAATGGCTGTGATGAGGGAGTGCTCAATTTCATTTTCTAATATGGACCCTATGACTTTAATTTGAAATCTATGTGAGCGCAAGGCAGTTATACAGTATTTGTTGAAAAAGAATGATTAAATGACTTTAGAAGCCTATTTTTAGTGATTTTTCTTTCCTCATACACGTAGTGTAATGTATAGGGAAAGTATTGTGACGAAGTTGAAATTCAAATTCGAGTTTTCGATGGAAGAGCACGTTTCAAGCATCCCTCAACTCGAATCGAACGTTTTCAAGGTGATGTCTCTCTCTCTCTCTGTGTGTGTGTCCGTAAGTCTGTAGTTACGATATCTTACGAACGAATGAAGCGTTTCAAACGAAATTTTGATCCGAAAAGAATCCTAACTCCCAATAATGTTACATAAATGATTATTTCTTATATAATTTGTCATTAAAAAACCAAATGTATAAACTTTTGAACACTTGCAAAAACTGTTCTCGAGTTATTGCATGTTTTTCAAATACATTTATCAAAAAATTACATAAAATTAAAAAAAAATTAACTACTGTAAAATATGTTCACTTTTCATATGTAACGATATATTATACGGTAAATTTAACATCATTTTCGTAGATCTAGTTTGTTCCATTCACAAGGGAAAGTACTTTGGGTAATAGTTTTGTAGTGTGACGTCCCAAAATTCGCCAGTAGTCATTTATATATTAAAAGCTCTTCTGTCTGTCTGTAACGTTTTATGATAAATTTGGTGAACTTGGCGACCAATTCAGCAAAATATTGCCGACTCGGTGATCGTTCGTCCCAGATTGCCAAAAATATCAGCAAATTTTTTAAAATGACGCTAAATTAACAAAAAATGAGGCCAACTTGATAAATTATTTATTAAAATATTTTACTATGTGAACTATATTGCGTATTTCGGATGCTATCAATACAATAATTGTCGATTGTGAATACAATTTTAAAATTTTGCTAATGTTTTCGGCAATCTGGGGCGAAATATCACTAAGTTGGCAATATTTTACTGAATTTGTCGCCAACTTCGCCAAATTTATCGCGAAACGCTATAGACAGACAGAAGAACTTTTAATTCATAAATGACTACTGGCGAATTTATAAGTCAATTGGGCACTTAGAAATAATTTTACATGTTATCATTCAGAAAAGCGCCAAATATTAAAAACAGCGTCAATGTTGAAAACTTTGTGCCATGAATCTTGTACATCATTTTCTCACTGTGAAAGAAGCAAATTTATTGCACTATATAGCGAAAGTCATGTGATGCCCACAACAGATTTATTTTTGGTTCTGTACTTAGCAACAAATTGTTCTAAACTGAAGATAATGAAAACATCATTGTGTTTGAACGTTCAGGAAATATAAAATGAAATATTTCGATCGATCAGAAAACTTCGTAAATTAAATTCCATTGGACTTTTCAAACCAATACATCTGAAACCGGTGCAAAAATCTGAATGACTTGTATGCCAGGGTTAGAAACCACAAACATTTTTTATACGCTATGGTCACGTAGTGGTCATATCGCAGATAAATTGTAGATCTTTTGTTTGACAAAATAAACAAATACAGAGACTTTAAACAGAGCTAAAATTGGACGACATATAACTTTATTTTCTTGCATGAAGTGAACTAAGTTCTCAACTGATTGGCTTGCCGCCAGAGTGCGCAAGAAGCTGTCCCATCACCGTAGGGTAGAGTGGGGGTTTGAGTGGACGGCTGGAGAAAAAGGGGGACCTTCGGCGGCAAACCTCTCATTACCTTACGATCTGCCGCCATCTGCGGACCTCTAAGTTCTCCAAACGACGGATCGGAACTAAACGGTACGCTCAAACTTACTTTCACTTTTGTTTTCGGTTTGGGGGATCGGGATGACAGTCTTTTTATCTTTTCATTCTGTTTGAAGTTTCATTATAACCGGAAGAAAAATGTTTGTTTTTGTCTGTTTCAATATAAATCAGTAGAAGATAAATATTTTTTTTTAAATAATTTAATAAAAATGTATTTGCTAAAATTGTTTCAAAATTACAGGTACATTTAAAGCGTAAATATTTTTAAAACTCATGTATTTTGTTGTTTTTTAAAAAAATATATACCTTAACGGAACTTTGTTTTCAATTTTGTTGCCTATTTGAGATATTGTGTTGACAGATTCATCACTATATTTTTATGTTTGAAGTTTTATCTCGCCATTGCAAATGGTTGTATTTATCCCCAGTTTTTAATGAAAAACGAGAAAAAAAAAATGTTGAATATTTTAAAAACTATTTTGAAACGCTGCGCTGGGAAAATATTTTTAAATGCAGGAATATAATATTAAAAGAATATTTATTTTTTAGCACTATATATTTTGTTTTCCTTTTGCATAGCATATAAGTAATGCAGATTGGTTTCAATTTTGGTTTTTGAAGCTTGAAATGATAATATTTTCGCTTTTTGTTTTAATTTTTATTCTTGCGGTGTTTAAATGTTTTAATGAAAACCAAAATAAAATTTTGAATACAATTGAAAGTGTTTAATTTTTCTCATTTCTTAAAAAAAAAAATCATGATATAAAACTATTTCTTATATAGTGAGCATTTTAAAATTTTACTCATGGAATATTTAGCTCTTTAATATTCCTATAATATTGCTTGGTTGTTTTTACTTTTGCTTTTAAAGGAATGTAATAGCAGTTACTACTTTACTCTCATGTAAAGAAAAAGTATTGTGACGGTGTTGAAAATCTGCCTCTCAGACATCAATGAATTTACACGTTTTGAGCACCTCTGAATACAAACCAACCAGTTTTTTATTTTTGTGGTTGAATCTGGGGGTACGATATCTCTCGAACAAATAAAGCAATTAAAATGATATTTTATGCAATTTTTTCAATATGTAAATGTAACAGACTTATTTATTTTCAGGGAGTTTAGACAAGAAGAAGTTTCTCAATCTTTCAAAAATAATATTTTGGAAATTAAAAAAACATAAAAAATAATTGTGTTAAATATGTTTAAAATAATAACTATTTTTAATAAATAATAATAATTTTTATTTAAAAGCTAATGACATTTATAAGACGTTTTCGCACGTATTATAAATGCATAATTATAATGCATAATAATAATGCGTAATAATAATGCGTAAGCATTTTTAACCATAATAATGCATTAGCATTGCGTAAGCATTTTTAACCATAATAATAATTTAAATGCATAATAATAATGCGTAAGCATTTTTAACCATAAATAAACTGACATCCCCATTGTTTAGAAGTTTTCATGATTCGTCAACAAGACATTAGAAAATTTATTTTTCCCACGAAGAGCGTTGTTGTTGTTGAAACCCAGACCGTCCGACCTACCAGAAAGGTGTAAGGTAACTGTTTGGACGGTCGGGAAGTGCCATCCAATTTAGACCGGAACCCAGTGGGGGAGGCATCCACAGGGACCGTACCCTCCTTCCCCTACCACCAACCTCTCGGAAGGACTTTCGGACCCACATGTTTAACGTGATCGTACTCCGCATGAACACGGCGGCAGTTTTGGCAGTGGCTGGAATCGAACCCGGGCCTACCGAGTGCAACTCCAGCGCGCTAACCAATGGGCTACCGCGCCCCCCCCCCCCACGAAGAGCGTTAAAGGAACGTTAAAGACCCAGACCGTCCGACTCGTCCACCCACGAAGAGCGTGAAATTTTTCGAACGAATCCAGCGATTTCAATGGAATTTGGTACGCTGATTTTAATCTGTAACCCCAATAAATCTATTGATCTTCATCTATATTAATTCAAATCGAATCTTTAATTTTTCATTCTTTCTTAGAATATCGAAATTCCTTAATTTATAAAAAAAGCCATGATAATAGGGCATATGAGAACTTATATTTATATATTCTAATTGAATTTTATTCTTATAGTTGAAAATGTTAATATTTGTCCAAACAAATGTTGATCGAAGCTCAATTTTAAATTTAGTTTTCTGGTAAAATGACAAGCTTCTTACTTTATTATTCGATGTAAATATTTATTCTTGCCATCATGTTGTGTGCTTCGTGCGTGTGTGTGTCTGTGTAGAAAATATTATTGAAAAATGATGATCGAAGCTCAATTTCAATTTAGTTTTCGAGCAAAATGGCAAGTATTTACTTTCCCTATATACATAATATTATATATAGGGAAAGTATTGCGACGGGGTCGAAAATTCGAATTCGAGTTTTTTTTATGGTAGAGCACGTTTCAAGCATCCCTGAATTGAGAAGCGAACGTTTTTGAAGTAATGTTTGTGTATGTATGTTAGTGTGTATGTGTATGTATGTATGACAGTGTGTGTGCATGTTAGTGTCTGTGCATGTTAGTGTGTGTGCATGTTAGTGTGTGTGTGTATGTATGTATGACAGTGTATGTGTATGTTAGTGTGTGTGCATGTTAGTGTCTGTGCATGTTAGTGTGTGTGCATGTTAGTGTGTGTGTATGTATGCTAGTGTGTGTGTGTATATGCATGTTAGTGTGTGTGTGTGTCCGTGAATCAGTGGATGCGATATTTCACGAACGAATTAAGTGTTTGGGAACGAAATTTGATGCGATTATTACAATCAGTGAATACAGAACCTTATTGATTTTAAATGCAATCAAAGCTTGGAAAACCCCCAATTTTCGAATAAAATTTTAAAAATATCATAAAAAACCAGAATCTCCAACAATATTACGTAAATAATCATTGTTTAGGTAATTTTTTATTAGAAAACGAATGACACAAACTATAAAATGCTAGCAAAATACCTTTTCGAGATATTGCACCTTTTTCAAATAAATACATTCATAAAAAAATTACATAAAATAAAGATGTTAATGTCGTTTTTTTATCGTGAAATATGTTACCTTTCCATATGCCCGGCCACTCAAATTGCTGCTCGTGCCCTAGGGCGAGTCGGGTGGTCTGGGTTTTCGACCTTTCCATATGCAATATTATGCGACACATTTGTTAACATCCTTTTCTCAGATTTAGCTTGTGCCATTCATGAGACAAGATAGTTTTTGTAATAATTTCGTATTTTGATTCCCAACAATTCACCAAAATTCATTTTGCTGTTTGTCTGTCCGTTTGTAATGCTTGGCGATAAATTTGGCGATAATTTGACAAAATATCACCAACTTGATGATATTTTATCAAATTGTCATCAAGAATCATCAAGTTTTGCAAATTTAAAAATGCCGCCAAATTGGCAAGTATGACACTTAATTAACGAAAATAACGCCAAATTGATTATTATTCAATATATTGGAAAATGTAGTTCAAATTATTCAATAATTCCTGTCACTTTGGGGATATTAATATTCTTGAATTAAAATATAGTGAGTTTCACGGTTTATGGGAGAAGAACGTTTTATTAAGGGGTCTAGGGGGTCACAAATTAATTGCGTTTATGAAGGGTTGCTATAGTAATTAGTTTTCAATAAAAATCGTATAAGAATTAATCCGTATACAGAGCTTAACGTCCATTTCTTATAAGTCCATTTAGCGATGATTCGATGGCTGTTATAGTAAAGACATTCACATTTACCAAAGTAAGCGACTAAATGTTAAATACTGTATTGACAAATGGAAAAATTTATAATAATTGTAATTTTTAATTTTAGAAATCGATTAATTGGAACGCTAACTATTTGTTTTATATGATGAAATATTAGTTTCTAATAATTATAATCGTTTAATACATGAACTATATTGCTTAGTGGATTCTAGCAATATTTCTAATTGTCAAGTTAGATCTGCACTGATTAAAATTTAATTGGGTAGTTTTACGTCTTGTCACCTATAAAACTTCCAATATGTAGAGGTGGACAACGAGGAAGTCTGTGACAGCCAGAACAGCTAAGTGGATAGATTTCCTTCATGATAACAAAGTCGTTAGAAGTCCTGGTCAAAGCAAAACTCCATAAAATTTTATTTCCGGATTATAGTTTTTCTAGACAAGACACGTATTTAGTAACCTTTACATAGACGAGTGGTAGTACTAAGTGTGCCAGATTTTTGTGATTTTCTAAAAACTCAAGTGTTCCGTGAAAGTTCCAATTGTATACGAGCTTTAGCCTGACTAATTCAATTACATGTAACTTGTAAAACTGTTTCGCGTATTGTTAAATCGTCTTGTTACCTGAATGTTTTTATCATCATGTTTACAAAACATGCTTTTAAATAAAAATTATTTAATCATTCTGAGGTGCTGGTTTAATAGTTTCGGAGTCAACATCTGCTTTCGATGGAAATCTTCTGCCTCTCATTCTACTGGCGGATTACACCAGTACCTGTGTTCGGGTCTTCGTGTACCCCAGGCTCTAGTGCGATTTCACAATATGCCTTCCCAACTTTCCTTTAGACGGTTTTCGACCAGATCTACCTAGTTATTCGTGGTGTTTTCCGATGCCTCCGTCCGCCTCATCTTTTGAGTTTCAGCGAATTATTTCTTGGTTTTCCGTTGTCGTTGATAGCCCGCCTGCAGTACTCACGCTTCAATGTCGATCGTTCATCGATATACATTTCTATTTGGAAAATTCTATTCTGAGCTTCCGAACATAAATACATTATCGAGTACCATAATTGAAGAATGGATGTATTACGCTATACACAAATACTTAACGTACCTGCATTTTTATTAAAATAAAGTATTTACGTAATTATTTCTTTATTTATTTCTATTTTGTTTATCCTAATATATATAAAACTTTCAAGAACATTACTCCCCATTATGGATAGCTGATTTCTCTGAAATTTTCAATAACATGCCTGCATTATACAGAAATTTATCTAAAGAAAAAAAAACAGTGCAATTATTTGCAATATTCACGAAAAAATTTACAACAGCGAAGTCAATTAAAAACTACCAAAATAGGGAAAATGGGAATCAGAATTTTTTACTTGATTCGACGTACCGACTAATTTACCTTGATTGTTAACTCTTGCTGTCAGTAGTTTCGCCAGAAATATTTCTCAGGGGGCGGTTGGTAACCAAATATTTTGTTTTCCATTTCTCCATACATCATTGTTTAAAATTGAATGGGTTACTGGAGGGGTTATGACCCCAAAATCCGCCCCCTTTCGACGCTACTGCGTGCTGTAGAGGCGAACTCCAAATTGAAAGCATATTTTGCATAAAACGTACATGCCCAAAATTATTTGCGATTGATCCTCTATTTGTAGGAGAAAAATTCCAGATTTTTTAGTAACCAATAACTCGTCGAAAATTGCAGATACTTGCATCGGGTTTTTTCAGATTACTGTACATCATAACTTTTTCTAATTAATTTTTTTTCTTGCTGAAGACACCATATAAAAATTTTGACCCTCTATTCTTCTGAAAATACTCCTCACTTAAAAACAATTACATGAAATAATTTAGCATTAAATTTTATCAAACTTTTAAATTTTAACTATGTGTCTAAAACCGATTATCGTAGCCCGAAATGTGGCTTAATAAAAATAGCAATAAATAAAAATTCCGTAAATAAAACATAAAAATGCTGTATTTATGAAGTTGTATTTGTGTTTTGTTGCGGTAGTTTTGAGCGATTATTTAAAAAATAACAATACTTGGCTTGAATTCAAGACACTTTTTTGACAGAATTTGGAGAGTGGTAAAACTAAATGTTTCATAGAGAATAAAATATCTGTAGAATTTGCAAAATAAACTAATCAGTTGAATTAGATTCAACACGAAAACAGTCTAATCCAAAATTATATCACTCCAGAAAGGTAAAATTTCAGCTTTAAATAATGAACTATAATCTATAATTAGAACATGTTTAAGGTCTAAGCGTTACACATAGTCTATTCTTTAATTATAAAGATGTAAATGCTTACTCCTTTTTGTTTAGCTTAAATAATAATATATATTCCAAAAACTAAAACTCTGGAAATCTTGATATATGTATTATGTTCAAGAGCAAATGCAATGATATATTGCCTCATTGTTTGGGAGCACTTGCGTTCAACATAAAATAATATACTTTTTCAGGAAATATTGCGTGGCTAAGAGCAGTTCTTTCCTTGCTTACAACTTCCTTTGCGAAGTGCCATATCATGTATTTTGACGAAGCCCCACAAAGTGCTTTGACAAAACGTATCATTTCCTTTTCTATTTTTAGCTTTGAAACTTATGCTGAAACCAAATAAACTTAAGTACGTTCGTTTTAAACTAAATAAATATTTTTTTTCACCAGCATCAAAACATAAATCTTTTTCATCAGATACAAGCGTTATTTTATTGGGTTAAACTGTGTAAAATAGAGTGCTATATTTTTAAATTTTAAGCATTGCTCTGATAAGGTTTCATTATTCTAATTTTATTTCTATACCTATTTGATTATTTACAATTGATATTTAAAATATTGGACCTAACAATCGATATTATAGCTTTATTTTATTTATTTACAACTTAAATACTTTATTTATGTCCAATATATATGATTGTTACAAAATAATTAATAAGACTTCAAAACTTAACGCCTAAAGACGTTGCACAAATTCAAAAAACCGAAATTGGGTTCTAACCTACAATGGTAGCAGTTGTGACCTCGTGATTCTATTACTTTACCGTTTTTTATTCATCTATTAGATATAAGGTTGCGAATATTATTTCAATTTTAGGTGTGTATTTAAGCCTCTCCACTACATTAATTTATTTTCACTTTAAAGACCCCATTCTTATCGTTAATCGTTAGGGGGTGTTTATCACATTCAATGCGAATGCAGTCTTTATTATGTTGGTAGAACAAAAAGGGCTCTTAAATCTCGTATTAAGGGACATATGAGTTATGTTTCTAAATAAGAGGTGTTCAAATTTTCAATTGCTGAACATTCTTGGGATTCTAGTCATAGTTTTAATTTTTCATTAAAGGTTATTTTTACACGCATTGGATTTTATTGAAAGTGTTACTATTGTTTTTTTTAGTCAAACTCTCTTGTTAATAATAATTGTCCCTTCTTCCCATTCGCTTGAAAATCGCTGCTACTTTTTCATTCTGGCCTGTTTCCTTCATTTTTCTGGTCATTTGTCTTCCTATTCTCGGATCTTTAGTTAATTTCCATATTTATATTTGTTCAAGTTAACCACTAAAACCAGACAATATTTGTCATATAGCCTCTAAAATAACTTGCTTTTATAATATTCGTTTCTACTTTTATTCCAGTTTCTTGCATTGTTTTGTCGTCATTTTCTGTTATTTTTGACATTTTTCTGTTGACTTTTACAGCTTGGGTGTCTTTTACAGCTGGTTTAAACGTCTCATATTACTTCCGTTACAGTTTCAGCATATTTGCTCATTAATCACTTGGTTTTAATTGTTTTTCCAGCCGTTCATTCTTTGTTTCCTGCTATTCTATCTTTCCTCCGTGGTTTATACTGTTCATTCGTAGCGTCCTATCACTCGTTTCCTGCGTCCTTGGTTTTGTCTCTTTCCTATTCTTCCAATGGCAATAGCAACTTCTCTCCTGTGTTTAATCACTTGCGTTATTCTTCCGGAGATGCAGAACTTGCTTGAATAAGTGAGGTTGAGTTTTTCGCTTGTCCTGAAGAAGAAGGCTGTTTTCTTGCTTTTTAAAACCGGTTTATATATTTTTTTACTGTATGCCATAGTTATACGACGATTTTCTAAGAGAACATCGTATAACTATGTCATAAACAGCAGTTTTGTGCGTAAGTTATACGAAGCATACATAAACAGCAGTTTTGTGCCATAGTTATACGAAGTTATTAACAACAGTTTTGTGTGTAATTTGCTGCCCATTACATGGTCGACAAATTCAAGCTTATATATTTAAAGTGGTTAAGATATAGCTAGTCCTGCTTTTTAATGTAATACATTCATATAGTACAGAATGCTATGACGATGAGTACAATACTTCTCTAATTGACGGGCTCACATATATAGACGGGGGGTCAATGCAAAATATCACTAAACAGTCGCAAATACCACGTGAAAAGTTATTAAAGAAATCTGGCGAAATCAATGTTTGACTTATTCCCATTGCTTTTCTATGTGTCTGTTTCAGAATTTTCTTATGTCTGTCAGCTTTCTTTTGCTTGTATTAACTGCTATGTTTCGTGTCTTAATAAAGAAAGCTTGCTTCAGCTTTCGAAACTGCTCGATTGGACTTACATTTTACTGAATGTTCCTTTTTTATTTCATTTTGAAGATTATTTCAAAAGTTGTCTAAATATGTTCGCAAGATCTCTAACGTGTATTTACCTCAAGAATTTGAATTAAAAATAAAATATTTCGAATAAATACTTTATACTCAGAAAATAATCCATTTGAAATTATATTAGCTTTATTTGTTAAAAGTTATTAAATTAAAATAAATAATTCATTGTTCTTTTTTGAAAGGCGCGTCTAATATGGCTGTGAAGTAGTCGCCTCTGGCTAAAGTTATCTCTGCGGCCCAGTGAGACGGCCAAATGATTTGACCTGATGTACATGTCAGTGAAAAAAAAAAATTGGAAAACCCGGTATAACATTTATGAATGTTCTTATCCACCTACAGATTCACCTATTTTCTTGTGCTTTGAACGCTGTCCACTGTGTTATATGGTTTTAATAGGTGCCATACATTGCTGGAGTAGAACTCAGCAAATGTCATATATTAAAAATTATATTGGGTAAATATTATGCCCTTCACAGTGTCCATAGTCAACTTGTTCCGTTCGTTTGTCTACTGACTATTAAAAAGTGATCGTACTCTTTCTACGATAATATGCTCTTTTTTTATGCTCAGAAAAAATAATATTTTACCAATTTCGAAAAGCAATCTATCTTGGGCCAAGTTTTAAAAAAGCCCTTCATTGCTCATACAGCTGCCTGTCTTCCAAAAAATGTTTTTTCAACTTTAAAAAACGATATAACGTTGCAGCATTGATAGGCATTGTTTGTATGTGCTAAAAAATGGGAAAAGGGAGAAATTTCTAAAATGGATGGAAAATTTTTTTGAAGTTTAAATGTATGGCGTCGAAAGCCCAGACCCTCCGACTCATCCTAAGATATAGAGCAGCAATTTGGATGGCCGGGAAATATATGGCGTGCCGTGATTTTGAATACAATATAATAGCCCTGTCTATGAAAGGCATTTCTAGTTTGTGAGCATGGTGCAGCGACGTGCTTCTTGATGCAGTGTTTTCAACCTCTGGTAATTCTATGGTTGATTCTAAGATGAATCCTTGATTCATGAACTGGTTGTTGTTCTGTCGATGGTAGCGGAGCTTAATTAGTCTGGTTCTAACTTGTACATAAAATGCTGTTAATCTGTTGTTACGTATGTAGGATTGTGCCAATTACCGTATTTTCTAAGTCTTGAACATGTTAGATACCTTCTTCAGACACAGGTGTCTATCTGATTGGGGTGGTTTCTCTTATCCCCCACTTATCAAATAGACACTTGCGCTCTGAGATGTATAATCTGATCAGGTTTTAATATATTTGAATCAAATTACTTTCACATTTAAATATGAATTTTTACAATCTATTCTTTTATTGATAAAAAATTACGCTGCCGTTGCTTTTGAGTAAGAAAACTTGTTTAGCATAAAATATTGCTATTTATTCTATTTTCTTCTTTGATCTGCTGTTCCAGCTGTTGCAGTTATTCAAAATTAATAGATATATGAAATAATAAATATATCTATATACACTTAATGTACTTAAAATACACCTGAAAAAAAATGACAAATATATCTATGTTTGATAGCACGTAAAATATCTAGTCCATATTTGCATTATTATAATTGCAATGTAATATATAATTACATTATTCGTGCTATGTATAAATTTCTCACTTTAATTTTGTGTAAAATATTGCAATTTATAATTTTAAGTAAACACTTAAACAATAAAATGTTTTGTTTACTAGTTTCAAAACATTTCTTTTCAATTATTTATGTAAATTTTACTCTTGCTATGAACCATCCATTAAACAAATTATTTATATATATAATGCACTAAAATCATTTATTTTCTTACTAGTTTAGCATTTTTTTTTTCGAAAAGTATCTTGAGAAATCTAAGCAACAGAATATTAACATACCCCTAACAGAAATGAACTGATGACTTAGAACATTATTTTCTCATTATAAAAGCACGAATATGAAATGAACCTTCTCTTGAATATAATGTTGGATACTTTGGTTTTTATCTTCCTTATGGGTAATAATTGTTGATCCGGGCAATTAAGCAATTGAACGTTACCTTTTTTTTTCTAAACAATTGCGCAAATAAATGCTTTATCTAAATACGAATTAATTTAAATATATTTCTTCTAAACTATATCAATTGTATTTAAAATTGGTGTAACTTAAATTCTAAGCGGGTCTTTTGTTTGGATTGTGAATATTGATATTACAGCGTAATTCAAATGTAACTAGATATTTTTAAAATATCACAGGTTAATGGAAACTGCAAGATGATTTAGAATAAATTGAAAAACAATGCTGTTTCAAGGATACTTTGAATACCCCCACTTTAGTGCTAGACAGACCAACAAACTCGAAGTCAGTGACACGAAGTTTACGGGGCACTCAGCCAGACCGTGGAGAAAAGGGGAGTAATGACTTGTCCAGTAGGGCAAGTCATTAACCAAATTACTAAAAATTTTCTAAATGTGAAAGACTAAAAGGATATCGAGATCATAGATATCGACATGTATTTTTGTAATTCAAAATAGTGGTTAAATTAAAACATTGCTCAGTAATTGAAGATTTATTAAAGTCGTGTTATTGACATATTTTTCATGTTCTTTTATACGAACTTTTAGGGCACGTTTAGTTTGATCAACAAAAAAAATACCAGTTTGGAAAGAAATAGTGTAAATGCCCCAATTATTAGAAATTACGATTGGAAAACTTAAGCTTCTTGATTGATGCAATATAATATTGAAATAAACATTTTTTGAGGATTGCAACAATCTGCTGACAGATTTTTTGAAAAGAATTATAATGTGGGCAGCACATGGTTTTCGCTACAGACTCAAACTCATTTACTCTTAATTTATTTCATAATTCATTAAATTGAGTTTAATTTCACAAAATAACACAGATAGTTATTTGAAATTACACTGAATTTACAGTTTTATATCAATGTTCGTTTTCATTTAGCGTCTGGTCGTATTTTCAAAGGCAACGTGCAAAATGCGAAAATCTAAAATATATCGAAAACGGTTAGTCTTTGTGAAGGTTAGAGTTGTGGTTTTTTTTAAAAATAATTTGTAAATTTGTGTACATTTTTGTAAGTATGTACCCACATATTTGATTTTTTGTAAGAATGAGTCCTTATTTAAAATTTTGATTTAGTTTGAGTTGTTCCTGTTTTATACACTTCTGAAGTAAAACATTTTCTTCAATATGGACAAAGATTTTATTGGTCGAGCCGATTGGGAGCAGGAGAGCGGTCGCGTAAGCCGGGTTGCAAGAACTCGCGAAATGATCTCTGGGGTTAGTGAATGCTAGCGAACAGGGGTGGACCCCCCAACAGTCGTATTGCGCCTACGTAACAGGCGGCATAAAAGAGATCGCGAAAGAATATCAAGCGCCAGTGGGTAGGGGGCGAAGACCGACTTGCGACGTGAGTTACGGGGGTTGGAGAGCGCAGTGATTAGGGTTTGGATCCCCCAGTCCATATAATAAAAGGCAATGTCTATCTGTCTGTGTGTCTTATACACTATAGGCTCAGCGACCGCGCGTCGCAGAGCTACGAAATTTGACAATCGGAGACCCGGGGGGAGGGGAGAGGAAGGTGACATGTGAAAACTGATTTCTAAAATTTAAATTATTGTTTTTTGTTATTTAATGTTTTATGCAATTTCGACCGTTTTTTCCCTTTTTCCCCCTTTTTCTCCACCATCCGATTCAAATTCTAATATTTTTTAAAGATTTTAAAACAAAAGTCACTTTCGGCTCAAAAAAACGAACTTTCGTTTTTAAATCCTCGCGTCGGGAAAAGTACCGACAATTTCGACTAATAATTTACATTTTTAGAAAGCTCAAAGATCAGGCTTTCTTACAAGCTCAATCAGGTCAAGAAATAAGAAAAAGTAGCCACACGATCCGGATTTTAAGGAAGTAATGACCTTCAATTTCTCGGCCAAACAGCGAAAAAAGTTCGATTTTTCACCCACATGCGCGCGCAGACGCACGGTATTTCTATGGTGAAGGGGAGGTGGGCGATGTCTGTCTGTGTGTTTCTGTGTCTTATACACTATAGGCTCATCGACCGCGCGTCGCTGAGCTACGAAATTTGGCAATCGGGGACCCGGGGGGGGGGGAGGTGACACGTGAAAACTGATTTTTAAAATTTGAATTTTTTTTGTTATTTAATGTTTTAGGGATTTCGACCGCTTTTTCCAATTTCCCCCTTTTTTCTCCACCATCCAGACGTTGTAGAAAAAACAAATCACACGACCGGAAAGAGCAGACAATTGCAAGTAAAAATATATCAATTTCAAATCTCAAGGACAAATTCTAATATTTTTTAAAGATTTTAAAACAAAAGTCACTTTCGGCTCAAAAAAACGAACTTTCGTTTTTAAATCCTCGCGTCGGGAAAAGTACCGACAATTTCAACTAATAATTCACATTTTTAGGAAGCTCAAAGATCAGGCTTTCTTACAAGCCCAATCTGGTCAAGAAATAAGAAAAAGTAGCCGCATGATCCGGATTTTAAGGAAGTAATGATTGTCAATTTCTTAGCCAAACCGCGAAAGAAGGGATCGATTTTTCACCCACATGCGCGCGCAGAACCACGGTGTTTCTATGGTGGAGGGGAGGTGGGCGAGGTTCTGACGAGTTCTGACGAGATTGGATCAGATAAGCATAGCGAAATCGAATGGAACATTCGATATTTGTGCTTGCCAAATAATGAATGTACGTTATTAAACTAAAACAAACCAATTTAAAACCGAATCAGTGCTTGGTGGTATCTGGCTGATATATTTGGGCCATGCTCTTGATACCCATGCGAATATCCTGATGAGGATATTCGCATGGGTATTAAATTATATTTGCAAATGTCATCAGTGATTGCTTTTTGTACGGTTTTTGGCCTAGGGACAATTAAAAACCGAATTAGTGTTTGCTTTTTATAAGGTTTTTGACTCATTATGCTGGATTGAATTGTGGCGATGCATTGTTTACATCGGATGGTGGTTGGGACCACAATGAAAAAACTTAAACACTGAAGAAATAAAAAAAATAGATAAAGAGAAAGTTATGGAGATTGTCGCGGTGCATTTATGTATCGGGTGGTGGTGGGGACAATATTTAAAAAAAAATTTTTTCGATGAGCAGCATCGTTATTTCTTAAATACCAAATTCACATTCAACATCATCAGTCTCAAAAATACTTTCATGTCATTTGCGATGCAATACTAAAAATGCAGACAAACGGATACAATTTCATTTATGTAAAACAAAAAATAGAGGAGCATACCTCTATGAAAAACATAGGAGCAGCTGATCCCGGCTGTGAGTACACATCAAAGTCTTTCCTAGGGTTACAGGTACAGAAATCCTCAGAATCTCTCAGTTCAAAAACATTAGAATAAATTCACTTTACAAATCAATTTTCAAGAATCCCCCCTAGAATATTATTTTTCATCTTAAATTTGCATTATTAGTTTTAACGTCATTAAACTAAAATAAACTTTGATAACTTCACGGGGTTATGGCGCCAGCGAGTTTGCCACGGTTAGAATTTTCAAGGGTAGCGAACAGGCTGGTCGCCGAAGGCGGCTAGTATATAATAAAATATTAGTTTCAAATGATTAAAATCATTTAATATATGGACTATAAGGCTTAATAGTCAATAACCATTTTTTTAATTGCACTTTTTTTTGTACTTTGAATTTGTTTGACATGTGCCGAATTTTCGAAGTGCCAATTGTTGATGTACAATGGGATACTTGTACTCGTAGTAGAAGAGTATTCTGGTTCCTAATGTCGAATGGGATAGTTGCATGCGTAGAGGGATATGATGCTGGATCATAATTTTTTTATCCTAATAATAATTTTGCGTCATCCCGAGCACGTGTCCCATTCAAAACCAGAAACATTGTGGCGTAGATAAGCGTTCACAAGCAAGTGTCCCATTCAATACCAGAAACATTGTGGCGTGGATTTTGTGCACCATTATTTTGTTGTGAAAGGATTATTTCGTAGGAAAAGTCATATTCTGACGACAATATATTTTTTCTAGCATTTTGTGTGTTAATATGTATAATGTTATGGTAAATGGCAAAATTCTAGCATTGCTAATATGATGCCACATATTAACACTAACTGATGAATAAATATCATGCTGGGATTAAAACAGATACTAATTTCTTACATTGTAATGTATGGCGGTTACTAGTTTCTATGTATTTGTTGCGGTTACGTCTTTTGAGCCATTTCCTCTGAAAGGATTTTTGTCGGATTTCCGGTTACCATTTGCATAGTGATGTAAATATTTTGTATGTTACTACTAGGGAGTATTACTCACTTCAGAGTTCTTTTATATGAGTAATGCTAAGTTAAGTTTTGTGTGTATTATGCATATAGGTTGCTCTGAGAATAAGTGATGTTTGAGTTTAATCATGTTTATGCAAATATGTATTTAACTATATTTGCCTTTAGAAATTATTTTGTACAGACATATGTCATTTAAGAATGTTTAATATATGGTATATATTTTTTGATAGATCCAAACATATAAGTAGGTGCATGCTTTGTATGATATTGCATATTGTACTGTGTGTAGACGCAAAATAGTTAACTGCTATAATTGACAACTTGCTTGCAGTATCTGTAGTATCTTGCATTTTTAGAAAGATAGGTTTTATTTAGTACCGCCGAATTTCAAATTCCGTGGCGAGGCATAGTCAGGTTGTAAACCCAATGGGTCTGCCCCTCGCGCACGGTGATTGATTGATTGATTGATTGATTTGCATGGTGACGCTGACGACATTGACTCACAAACTATATAAACTTAAATCACAGTTTTATGAACTCAAAGTTAAATTACAAATCACACACTAATCATGTTGGTTAAGGAAATAAATAAATAAAAATATCATTAAATGGTGGCTCTGTGGAGTAGCTAGTAATGTGCCAAATAAAGGTAATGTGTCAAAAAAAGCTAGTAATGTGTCAAAAAGGTAATGTGTAAAGCTATAAAGCTGGTAATGTGTCAAAAAAGCCCATACAGTTTACTTCATTTGTGAGACGTCACAAGGGAATGTTTGTTTAAAGATAAAGCTCGTATAGCAGAGAAAGTGTCGATAACGAAGCCTATACAGTTTACTTCATTTGTGTGACGTCACAAGGGAATGTTTGTTTAAAGATAAAGCTCGTATAGCAGAGAAAGTTTGGATAACGAAGCCCATACAGTTTACTTCATTTGTGTGACGTCACAAGGGAATGTCTGTTTAAAGATAAAGCTCGTATAGTAGAGAAAGCGTCGATAATGAAGCCCATACAGTTTACTTCATTTGTGTGACGTCACAAGGAAATGTTTGTTTAAAGATAAAGCTCGTATAGCAGAGAAAATGTCGATAACGAATCCCATACAGTTTACTTCATTTGTGTGACGTCACAAGGGAATGTTTGATTAAAGATAAAGCTCGTATAGCAGAGAAAGTGTCGATAACGAAGCCCATACAGTTTACTTCATTTGTGTGACGTCACAAGGGAATGTTTGTTTAAAGATAAAGCTCGTATAGCAGAGAAAGTGTCGATAACGAAGCCCATACAGTTTACTTCATTTGTGTGACGTCACAAGGGAATGTTTGTTTAAAGATAAAGCTCGTATAGCAGAGAAAGTGTCGATAACGAAGCCCATACAGTTTACTTCATTTGTGTGACGTCACAAAGGAATGTTTGTTTAAAGATAAAGCTCGTATATATACAGGCTGATACAACCGCTATTTTGACTCCAAGCGATCCATGTCAGTCTTCGTCTGACTGTGCCATTTCAATGGCACGCGCATGTTACATGGCTGATATTTGATATGGAAGTTATCTGTAAAGTAGATGCTTCTGCTTTCAAAAAATTGTACCAATCATTCAAGAAAGTAGGCTAGACTATTTTGATTTTCTCGAGATCACGAAAAAAGGACAAGAAAGTTATCTCCTTTTCGCCATTTACCACCACCGCTTTAACTGGCAGACAAGATGGCCGCCGTCGGGCCAGCCTGTATATTTAGGAGCCTTATTCAAAGAGTTCGAATGGCGTGACTTATAAGAAACACATATGTAAATGAAGAAAATAAAATAAAATTTATATTTTCATAAACAAATCTACAAATGCTTTTTAAGTTGAAATGTAATTTTCTTTTCATAATATCTGGATATCCTGCTTTAATAAAAATAAAATGTACTAATTTAAACGTATATTGAATGCATATTAACATGAAATGAAATCGACATTTAAGAAGCACTGTTTTTGAATATTTAACCTCAGATACTAAATTAGGCAAAAAGCCATCGAGACTCCTTTTGAAAAATCGAAATATTTTAACCGCGATTGCAGATTCTGCAAACAAATGGGATCGCAATCTCGATCTATAAGCCACATAGGCAGAAAAGAAATCGTCGCATAACTTGCACATTCGCAAAGTGAACAAAAATAGTTTCATCGGCTGTGCAATGAGATAATTTAATAGAGAAAGTTAGAATGTCTTTCTGAAATTGCGATCATCCATTCCTCCATAAATCCCATTGAACAACCGTCATTTCTTTGTTACTGCAAAAAATCACGCACAGTGTTTAGCTTTGAAGCCCATTGCTTGTACTGGATAAAACCGTAAAATTAGGGAAACAGACATTTTTCTCTCAAGATGACTTCATTTTATCTGCTTTCATTTAGTTATATTTATTAGGACTACTCGTGAATAGATTATGCACGTAGATGTAAAACTTTTGTATTATTTTCAATTTTATATCGTACTGGAAAATGTACAGGCGTTGCCCGGGATTTAAAATGAGCGGTCGAGGGGTAATTGTGTGAATTTTATTTTATTTTTTATAAGCGAACGAATTATTAAAACGTTATTTAATTTTCAGAAATTCGCTGTGAGTTCCGGTGTATTATTTATTAGAGATTTACCTCTTACATCCAGGTCAACGCTGGGTAGATTTTCTAATATAAAATAATACAAATGAAAATGGAAATAACACGAATCAATTTCTGAAATGCCTGTTTTGAACAAAAATCGTTCCTCTCCGCAAGAAAAACAAATCCTGACGCCGGTAGATGACGTTACAGGTCCCATCCCGGATAGGACAAAAATCTCGGGTCTTTAATGGCGTTGATTTAAAAATCTAAATTAATAAACAATACAAATGAATATGGGAATAGCAGAAATCAATTTTCGAAATGCTTGTTTCGAACAAAAATTGTACCCCCCACTTAATTTTTTTTCGTTCGCAATCAAACCAATTGTATATCTCAAGTTGATAATGGCTATATAAATACTTCAGTGCTTGCTGAAAATCTCCTGTGCTCCGTATTTAAAGTATGAGATAATATCTGGAGGTACCAGATGGCGTCATCAGCAACCGTGCAATAGAACTTTCCATTCACGGCCAAAAATTGCCGTGAACGGGACATTTTTTTGAGTTAAAATAACTAAAAATCTAATTCGAATTTTAAATAAATCTCGACGAGGCGTATCGTCCCGGGTCCTGAAGTACCCGTGTACTAAATTTCATGCATGTAAAACGTTTGGATTTTCCGCTATAGACGGCACAAACAGAGAGACAGCTTCCTTTATTATTATAGATTTATGCTTTCCAGCATAAGGCTCTTTAAACGTTATTACTTATATTATTATTATTATTTAGTTCAAATAGAATCTTATCGATTGAATATTTTATTTAAAATATATTCATACGCATCGGTTCTTGGTTAAAAATATTGCGAAAAGTAGACTATGAAAAAAGCAATATGTGCACTAATCATTCACTATTCAGTGCCAATTTTTTTTAACTATAGTTATAGACTGCAGAAAAATTGATTTGTTTGATTGATTGATTTGTTACTCAGCATTGTGATGGCAAAAGAACGTATCTCAAGATACGTCGTTTTGCATTTGCAAGGCTTTCTTTTTATGGGTTAATGTTATGATATTTCTGTTGGAGGCGTATCTAAAGCAGATATGAAAATGCGAATGAAAATATTTTCCGTAAACATTGAAAACATTTAAATCCAAACATTTCCATTTTAAAGAGCTTTAACAACTTTTATCTCAGAATGATGTTTCTCAAGATACAAAGTTTTGAAATTGCAAGAGCTTCCATTATTTATGTGCATTATTATCCAGGGAATAAAAATAATTACACCAGCATTTCTGACACTGGTTTAATATATCACATTAGATATTATTAATTAAATTTGACTTGCTATAATACGAACTAGTTATTGAAATTTTGCTTCTGATTAATACATGACTAAAATATACGTTATACCAACTTGTAATGAATCATTTATGTTTTAAAGTCCTTTCAATTTTCATTACAAGATTAGTTATTTTTTTTTAATTTCATAGGATTTAGAAAGTTATATGACAATGGTTCTTTACCAATCAATGGATTGCTTGTGATTTAAAATATGTGAATATTATAATATATAAATATAAAAATATGAAAGTATACGCATCGTTATACTAGCTATATAAAATTACCCGCGTCGGCAAATCTGAAAAATAAAACATTCTGGTCCCATTTTGAAACAGAGTTACAAAAATGTGATACATATTGGTCGAAATGAAAACGCTGCAATGGTAACAAAAGTTATTCCTATACCGCATTTTATCCCATTGCAACAATCATTTTCACACATTCAGGCTGTTTGTATAGTAAAACAGATGGTTTAAAAAAATTTAAATATCAGTAATTGTTACGGAAATCTTATATCCCAATAGTATATATTATGCTTATGCAACATAAAAATAATATTAATAGAAAATTTATGTGTTCTAGTTTGAAGCTAATAAACTAATGACATTTGCTGGATTATCATACTTTTTTTTCTATGAGATATCATCATAGAAAAAAATAATGATAAAGCGCTTGTTCGCGATCGCTGAAACATTCAGCATTACAAACGAAGAGTTTCAGTGTTTATCAAGAATGTAGAATATTTCTGTTACGTAGCAAATTTCTTTTCAGCTTTTCTTTTGAAGAAACATTTTAGTAACACATTTGTTGTGCAGTCGCAATTTTACACGTAACACCCCTGAAACCTGTGATATTTTACTCCAGACAGCTTGACCAGAATAAGTGCCCTTAAATAGTGCAAATAAAAATACTTGAGGTATTGAGGGGTTGTTTAGAATAATTATAAATACTTCTAATTGAGGGAATTTCCCTTTTCAGCTACTCTACTAAAATGTTTGGAATATATGCCGGCCGCAAATAAAATTTTATGTAAACAAAATTGAAAGAATTTTGTGTTGCACTTTTTTGCAATCTATTTGACAGAGGGTCAGGCTCTAGCAATTTTAGTTACACATGTGTTTAATATTTTTTAAAAAATAGGCCAAAATACAAAAGAAAAACTCGTTCTTTTTTATTTTTCTAATAACTAAAACGAGTTTATATTCTTTTCTATTCAAAAGAAAAAAATCCTTAACAGGTGTAGATAAGTACATTACAGGTACAAAATCTCACTGATATCATATGCAAAAAATGGGATAATAAATGTTTAGTCAGAACTATCGTAACTATTCCTGGTGTTGGGGTTACAACGCATCTGAATTATTGTGAGTCATACATGTTCGATCCTCTGTTTCAATTGTATTGCCAGAGGGCTCGTTCTATGATTATTTTCGTTTGCTTACCAAGTGATATAAATATTAAGCAGTGGGAAATTCCTTGAAAAATTCTTCTTGGAACTTAGTGAACGTAAAAGCTGTGTATGTAACAATGCAAATTCCTCCTCAATATATATTCAGCATGCTTAACTATATTTACCGTTTATATTTTATTATTTATGGGATACATTTCAAACATTGGGGAAAAAAGATCAACTGGAAACGACCGCTCCCCCCTCCCCCTTGAACCCAGAAAGGGAAGTATTAACCCAAAGCTGTCATAAATCTCCACCAACGACAGAAACCTCAGAAAGAGAGAGTGAGATAAGCGAAAGAATAAAATCAAATCAAACAAAACTTCCTAAACGACAGTCATCAGGGTCCAAAGAAACTGAAATCGAATGTCCCCGACCCTGCTCCCCGATCGTTTGCTACACGTGAAGTGGCAAACGTAAATTACATTGTAAGAAAGTAGTTCTTAGCCGTCCCCACCACCACCAGCTGATTTCCTTCTCTTTTGATTCTTTCGTTCTAACTCGCATTATGGTCCGACTTCACTTCCTGCTTAAGGAGATCGAATGAACCCAGTTATCGGTTCGGTTTGTCTCTGGGGCGCTTTTGGAAAATAATCGTTTAAAAAGCCAGAATTCGGAAATTAAGATCATCTACCAATTTCTGGCACCCAAACTCTTTTTATGTAATTGAACCACATCGCCATGATCATTTGTGACGTTTAGTAACAGATCCTGTGTGGTCAAATTGTCGTAGTGTTCGCTATTTCGAAACTTTTATTTTCTACTGCGTATCTAAGGTTTATCGAATATTCAACTTCCTATTTTAATTGCTAATTTGTATTGCAAACTCTGAAAAACAAGGAAATCTGCTATCGAAACGTTTAATAGCTTATCAGAGATAACAGAAACAGTCATTGTTTTTTTTGCCATTTTAATATAGTAACATAAGGTGATCCAACAGAGAGCACATATACTGAGAAATGTAATCGAATTCCTTTACAAAGACTGGTAAAAGATAATTTTTAGTTCTGAAAACCATTTTGGTACATTCGTCTTAATCTATAATAAGAAAAAGAATATGTTTTCGCGTTTGTTTGTGCGTCATGTAGCGGAAAATTTACGCTGCCCACTGCTACGAAATTCTGTAGAGTGATAACTCACATCAGGTCTCCGAGACACCTCGGATCAATATTTGAAATTTTAAATTAGTTTTCTGGGTTATTTAATTTTGAAGTGCAATTTTGAGAGAATTTTGAATACATCGGTTCCTTAACTATCTAAAATATTATCACAAATTTTTTATCTTAACGTCATCGAAAAGATCAAAAACACTCTTTTCAACAAACTTAAATTAAAACCCGCAACATAATATTCCGGTTTTTCACAGTTTTACAAAATATCGCTAAAAATGACACTTTAAACAAGTAATTCATTTTAAAAAATCCTACATCAGCGAAACTTATCACAATCCGATCTTCCGAATCGATCTGTACCAAAATCTTTCATTTAACTCTAAAAAAATAAAAATATATATATTTATGACTTCATTTTGGGATTTTTGGAAATTAAATTAAAAATGTAATGTACTGACGATTTTTCATTCGAACGTTGCAAGAAAGAAGTATTTTTTCCGTGATCTTGACATCATAACTGGAAGAAGAGGCGCACAGGAGCTCACAACTGAACATGCCTTAAAAGAAGCATGATCTTCGAGCTGAAGAAAAAATGGTGCATCCTTTCTACGGAATCATGTTGTCACAAAATAATTGTTAAGCAACGTCCACAGTTTTGTGCGCGTTGTTTAGATTTCGGGAATTTAATAGCCCCATGGTCTCTAATTTAAGTTATCACTCCCTAAACTACTTTCTCATTGATATCAATCCCTATTGAACAAGGGGTGGAACAACCCAGGGGTTGACCGAGATCGGAAGACAGAGTTCGATTCCCGGCTCTGTCCGAACTGTCCCCGTGTTCACGCAGTGTACGGGTGTGTTAAATATGTGGGCTTGTAAGTCCTTCCCAGAGGTTGGTGGTAGTGGAACGAGAGTACGGTCCTTGTCGATTTCGCCCCCACTGGGCCATCCAAACAGATACCTTACACCTTCGAGTAGATCGGACGTCTGGGTTGAAGAAGAAGTATCCATATTGAACCAATTCACATACAATATTCATTGGCATAGGTAACTACATTTTCTTTGACTTTTTAACTGACCCTGCTTGCATGCTAACCTCTCTTGACTTTTGATCTCTGTCTTCTGCTTTATCTTGTTCCCTTTTGAGGAGAAAAAAAGTGTTTAGGCGATTAATTGGCTACGCCACAACTGGATTGCGGTCGTGGTGTAGTCGAATGATTTTTTCTAAACGGACAATCGTCGAAAGCTGAAACATTAAACCAAATAGACATGTATTTAGGTATATAATATTAAAGCAATTAAAATTCCTTATTGCTTTCAAGAACCTTAAGACTTTTATCGGGGGATTAAGCAACGAAACCAATTGTTGCTGGATATTATATAGTACGCAACACACGCAGTTATAGTATTATATTTCACTATAACCGCGTGAGTTAATGTACTATTTAATATACAATGATGTACTATTAATCCTAGTACAAATGCAATATTTTCAGTATCCTGCTTGTAAACTTCCTAGCAATAACGTACTTAAGTGTCTCGCCAATACTAAGTGTTTAACAAAACCATTTTTTGACGTATAATTGACATGAAGTAATGTTTGTTCTAAAATCATCAGAATTGTTATTTTTTTACTTTTAATAAAACACGACATTGTTTGCAGAAACATGCTGATAACTGATTTCTTTTCCTTGAAACATTTATTTGGATGGATTCTAAAAAGAAACCAAAATAATTACCTCTTTGATTCATCTTTATTTAATTCTTTTATCGGAATGGCAAAGGGAATTCAAGAACTTATCATTTAAACTTCCGTCTTCAAAAATTAAGTGGGTTGAATGTACGATTGTGTTTTTCATGAGCTACCCGGCACATAATGTCTCCGAATTACGTTATCTATCTCATTACGTACTCAAAGATAATATTCTATAAAATTTTCTAAATCAATAGCATCCGCACTTTTATCTTCAGGGTAATCGGAATCGTAAATAAAGCAATTGTTTTTCATTCGCTTTCTTTGTCTGCAACCCTGGCCTTGTCATGCATTGCGTTCTTCCTTCTCATTTCTTCAGATTACATATTTACTTTCTTATCCGATATTGAATCAGGGGTTGACGGAAAATAATTAGGATTTTGGTTTAAAGAGCAGTATTCAAGTGGCATATGTTAGCTGTAAAGTTGTTTTCATCGTGATCATTTTAATGTACATGGGTTTTAATAATAAAAATATTCCATTTTTCAGGGAATTACAAATACAGATAAACAAAGAAAACATCTATTAGTTATTTTCTTAATTTTATGTTAGTAATTCTATATTCGTACTACATTTTTTATACTATATAGTTCAGTTATATAAGAAATATCCCTCAAACTCCACTTCATGGTAAAAAAAACCTTCCCAGCATACAAGTACAAAAACAAAAACCTCCTTCCACAAAAGTTATTAAACTTCAAAATGGTTTGCACTAAGTTTTCGTAGAAACGGAGCTGTATTTTCTGGTCTATGGTACTCTGCTGAAGGATCCTAGCCCTCTACGGAATCACACGTAGCAGTTTTTAGTTGCAGCCAATTTTTTAATTGATTACGATTAAAATGGGCTACGTGGCTACTTATTTAAAAGAGGGTTTGTATCCATGAGCATGGTACCCTAGAGCTAAAAGTACAGCTCCACTAAAAGTACAGCTCCACTAAAAGTACAGCTTCACTAAAAGTACAGCTCCACTAAAAGTACAACCACTTGGCACAAAGCATTTCGAGATTTAATAACCTTTTGAAATGATGTTTTTGTTTATTGTACTCGTACTTATCAGAACTGGTGTGTTTGCAATATTTCATTACTTTTTTTAGAAATATTTATCAACATGATTACGCAACAACGACATAACGAACATTGCAAATTTTAATTTACCACCGAGCACTATTTATTCATGTTTTTACAATTTTAGAAATTCTAAGCAAAATTTGTCATCATTTTAAAAGAAGAGTATGTAACTCCCACTAGAACATACAAAATGAACTAGCATTCATTAAAATTGGTCCACACTAAAGAATAAGACAGACTGGCGGATAATCGCAAATATTGCCATTTTAAAGTTCTTTTTCTAGAGTGCTATCGCAACAATTGAAATTATTATTATTATTATTTTGTTAACTTGGTGATTATTACAAAAAAGAGATCGCATGTAGCTATCTTGGGGACCGAGCTATAGACTCCTGAAAATCTGGTTTTCTGACGGTACGTATAATATACACTTGCTAACTACGTATTCGGACAAGACAACGCAATCATCAACTTTGTCTAATATAAATAGATGGAAAGTAAGTTGCAATAATTTTTTAAAATATTTTGAATATGACTTTCACTATTTCACTAATCACTATACGAGATAATAAAATCATAAAAAACTTAAAAGCGTAGTTTTTCCGGAATCTCTTTTTGAATATAGATATATTAATTTTTAAAGTTCTCACACAAAATCAAACCAATTACCATTTGAAGTTATAACATTAAATAAAGATGCATATATTTTTATACATTTCAATAAAATCTGTTAATAGACCTTCATACATGAATCACAAGAAACATAAGAATAAATAGACATCGAAACATGATGGCTGGGTCAGATTCCCCTATCATTGGCAAATATAAGACACGGTCTTGACACATTTTATCCTGATTGAATTACTTTGTGTATAGATCAGTTTATCCACGAATTTATCGAACCGGTAGTTCAAACAAAAGTAGCAATTGCTACGGTTAGTTAGGCAAAAATAGAAGTTTTTACCTAACAGATCGAAACTAGGACTTTAACAAAAGATTTATGAATGATACATATTACCGAATACGGGTGGCGTGCACAAATGTAGCTTTATATTCTATTAAACAAAGGTTATCAACTAAACATATCTAAAATTGGCTAAAATTATTTCAATTAAGAATATTTATGACAGCAAATGGCGGAAATGCAATGAGAAGACTTCCCTAATTTGTCACGCACGTCAAAACTCATTGAAGGTTTACTGGGTGAGTGATCGCTGTATAAAATTGTCTTGCCAGTACAATGAATGTCAGAATAGACAGAATCTTATTGAATTTGAAACCTTCGTAAAACCTTTTACATCCTGGTATATAGTGGTACGTTGTTGAGCAATAATTGCTTAAAAGTAAGAAGTTGAAAATATCTATAACTCGATGCACATAACGCTTTGTAAGTATACACTGTTGGTAATAGCATCTCCTCCATGTATTACTGCTGTTATAAGAAGCATATTGAAGTTGTAATGATAATGGAATTAAAAGAAATTTAACTACTGTATTCGCTTATATTTTCTCTCACGCTTTTCTTGCTTTTTCAATTGCATGACTGTCAAACCTTAAAAAAATTCGATTTTTTCAATACCGTGCTAACAGACTTACGGGCATTATTGAAAAAAAAATTATTGATTTTTATTCAAGGATATTCAACATGTAAATCCATTAAAATACAAAAGTCGGACTTTTAGCATTTACAGTAAATTTCATTTACACATAGAAAGGGGGTTAAAATCAAACTCATTATCTATGGTTTTCCCTCTTGCAAAGTGAAATGGGAGTCATGTTTGAAAGGGCAACCCAAGGAAAAATACTTCTTACATGGTGCAGAAATCATCCTCAGGATTATCTTTGGAATCTAAATAATTGGGTAAAATGTCAATTTTAATGATCAAAGGAACCGGTGTATGTTTTGGAACAGGCGATGGATAACAGGATTTTGGTATAGCGAAGAGAAAATGAAACGTTTAATGATGACTGCATCAGTGAAATTTACAGTGTGGGGATGTATGACATTTGAAGGACTTAATGCAATGCTCATAATTACGCCTACTGTGAATTACTGTGGTTTATCTAAAGATATGACCACTTTTTATATCACTTAGCAGTGAAGGTTGGATTTGTGACGTTGTAACTCTCCTTTCAAGACGCAAAGCGCATTATGTCAAGCTATGTCTTAATAATTTTTTTTATTTGTATGTGAAAATATTAAAATATTAGAAGATATTTTGTTTATTTAACCATTAAAGTAAAATTGTATTGGATGATGGAAATTGACAATGGCACGTTTACGAAAATACAGTAGTAATCAACACATAATTAAGTTTGTTTCTATTACTTTTAAAATATATATTATTTTATTTTTTAATATGTTTTCTTATACGCCCACGAAAAGTAATAGCAATGATTTAATTAGCCAAAACAATATTGAAACATTAGCATATGAAATAAAACATAAAACTTTTTGTCTTTTATTAACTAAAAATTATTTTTATATGTTTCTGTTGTATCAAGTATTTGTCTACCTTTTGTCAGACGTGTGCATTCCATTTGATACTTTTTGTCACTGAGCATAAATTGCAGATTTAAGGAGACATTTTGTTGAATTATTTTAGAGGAAAGTACGACTTGGTTTAGTAGATTTTCAATTTAGTAGTTGCTCTTAAAATAAAACTATTACCATTGTACTATGTTATAAAAATGCTGGTATTTTTGCGATTTTAATGCAATTAAAATATCGCTCTAACCAATACTAGTTGCATCTTTGATAACTGGTTCATTGGGAAATATGAAAAAATCATTTACACAGTTTAACATGTGCTTTATGCTTTCGTATGAGCAGCATATTCCTGATACTCATGAAAAATGATGATTCCACTTCTCGAAAAGTTAGTTTATATACGGTCCTGTACAAAGATAAAAATGTGATGTGGGCAGCAGATAACTTTTTTTACATATTGCAATGATTTTACTTTTTTCACGACGAAATAATGTGTACAAAATCAATAATTATTATTTTCGGTATTGAGCTTTACCGAGTAAATTGAAATTGGGCGCTTTTGGCAATTTATTAGTCTAAATTAAATGAGTTATTCATACTCATGTGCCAAATATTTATCAAAATACAGTTGACATTTATATACCGTAAAATAAATGACTGTTGACGAATTCTTTAACATCAAAATTTAAAAAATACTATCAAAAGTAACTTCTCCCGTGAATGAAAAGAACTATATGGTGTTAGCAAATTTATGGTGTTAGCTAATGGTGTTAGCAAATTTGTTGTATAATATTGCATATGAAAAGTGAATATGTGTGGCGACACATACTAATATTTATTTTATCTAATTTTTGTGAAATAATTATTTGAAAAACATGTAAAATCTGGAGAACGGTTCCTGCTAGTGTTTTTGTCAGTCGTTTTCTAATGAAAAGTTACGTATGAAATTATTTATTCAACAGCATTGATGGTCCTGTTTTTATAATAATTTCTTTAAAAATTCATTCAAAAGTCGAACAATATCTCAAAAAACGGTTCATGGTAACGTTCTGTGTTATTCGTTTTTTAATAAAAAATTACGGATGAAATGATTATTTATTTATAATTATTGAAGGTCTTGATGTTTTGATGAAGTTTTC
The DNA here is from genome assembly GCA_951213105.1 of Amaurobius ferox. Classification (NCBI taxonomy): domain Eukaryota; kingdom Metazoa; phylum Arthropoda; class Arachnida; order Araneae; family Amaurobiidae; genus Amaurobius; species Amaurobius ferox. The sequence goes on from OX578142.1 coordinate 129,650,735, forward strand.
AAAAATGCATTTGGAAATTGTGTGCGTGCGTGGGGGGGGGGGGGGGGGGGGAGAGTTCTTCCGAACATTTGATTACATTTAAAATCAATTGGGTTCCAGTATTAACAGATTCTAAACATCGTACCAAATTACGTTCAAAGCGTTGTATTTGTTCGTAATATATCGCATTTATAGATTCATAGACACATACAGTAACATACACAGACAGACATCACTTCAAAAATCTTCCATTCGAGTTCAGGCATGCTTAGAACATGCTCTTCCGTCGAAAACTCAACTTCGAATTTTCGACCCTGTCACAATACGTTCTCTATACATTACACTATGTATGTAGAGAAATTAAAAACATCGTTAAATATTTGCGAACCTCATCATTTTAAATGTTCTGTGAAATAATGAACGCACTAAGAGCAGAAGTGCAAATAGTGACTAAGAGCAGAAGTGCAAATAGTGATGCCATTCGAAAGATTAAAGCTTGATCTTACAGAAATATAACCAATGCCAAATGTTTATACCAGAAAAAAAATAGCCATGTATATTGGCACATCAGCTTTAGTCATGCAATAATTTAATTTGTAGAATTGGCCTGAAAAGAATCGCAATGGCTCAGAAGCAGCGGAAATCGTGTATAGTAACACCTTTATATGAGAGATATACTGACTGATAAAGGTATAGCCGTACCGGTATTTACTCATATGGAAAATTTATGCGTTCCTTATTTAATATACAAGGATTTTTTGGCATGTGATACCCCGACATCCTGTGTGTGCTGTGCAACTTGTCCGTGTAATTATCGTTCTCCCTTTGTGATTTGGTTCCGCATCGTTTCCTTCTAAGTAACAATGCTGGAAGCCTTCTCACGCTATTACCCTTCGAGTGATTTCTGGACACGAAGACGTGCTGCCAGTCCAGCACACCCCTTTGGTGTCGGATACTCGGTACGGAGTTAAAGTTGTCGGTATCATTCCTGTTTATGGATAAATATCAGATATCCAATTCGCTATTATAGGAGGAAAAGATGCGGAACTAAGCAGGAAGCTGCATATTTGCGAGATATTCTTATCTAAAAGTAAGGTACATTTTATTTTTAATTTATTCTGCAAAAAATATGTTTATACTTTTGATGATATATGATAGAATTAAATTTTGGTGCAAGTAATAATGTACGGTGGTGCTGAAAAAATTACGTATTTCCATGACTTTGATGGAGAAAAAGAACAGCAGTACATTTAAAGTGTTTGATATTGATGAATATATTGAAGAAGAAAGTATGCAGTAATGTACAAATATTATTTATTTAGGAATATTCCGAAATAATGAGAAATATGTGGCATTCTTATTTTATGAAGTTTTTAATAATAAAATGAAATATATGATATTCTTATTTTATTAAATATTTAATAATAAAGAGAAATATGTGATATTTTTATTTTATTAAATATTTAATAATAAAGAAAAATATTTGACATTCTTATTTTATTAAATAATTATTAATGGACAGAAATATGTGATATTCTTATTTCATTATATATTTAACAATAAAGAAAAATGTGATATTCTTATTTTATTATATATTTAATAATAAAGAGTTTTCCCTAATTAAAACATATTTAGTTAAATTTTCGAGATGATATAGAGTAATATGTCTACTGGCCCATAATACTGGCTAGAGGGACATGACACATGAAATTTTCATATAAGAATCAATGAACTAAAATAAAACGCAACTTTCGGAGTTGCAACGCTATACTAAACAGTTATTTTGAAAATACTAAACTTTTCGGGGTGTTGATTTTTTTCAGTGCCACTGTATTTTAATTTAATCACTTAAAAGTTTATGCAATTTTTTATTCGGATAATTTATCATTTTAATTAGAATTGTAAATAAATCCCCTTAATATATTCTAGCTGTTCTGCTTACGTAATGAAGTAGAAAAATTTTGATTTTTTGAGAAAAAGTTTTCGGAAAACACGCAGGTTATATACTTTTAATGTATTATTTTTATCTTTTTATTTTACTGTAAGTTGGAAAGAATAATTTCATAGAGATGGAACACTTTAAGTTTTTCAATTCATGCTGAGCGTCTTTATGCAATTGTTTATTTTTAATGTTTTTTATATTTAATTTAAATATTAGTTTTATTCATTTTCAACGACTTAATTAACGACATGAAACGGCTTACATAAAATGTATTTCCAAAGAAAAGTGTCATAAAATCAAATGTTATATAATGCAGAGGTATTAATTAGAAACATTTTAGTCCACGTAAGTTTAGATATGAGATTAAATATAAAATTATTTGATTAAATATAAAATTATTTATATTCTTTATAAATTATTTCTTTATTCAAAAAGTTGTGTTAATTTTGACTTTTTTGGTCCATATGTACACTCAAGTCTATTTTTGCACTCATTTGTTCTCTTGCAAAAATATATATTCAACTATTCATCTAAAATGAAATTACATTTATCATAAAAGTGACATATTAGATTTTTACGTGAATATGCATAATAATGTGAATATTTAATAGTGTCACGCGTAGCCTAAACCTGGTAGATAATATGTATATGGAGATTAAAATAAGTAAAAATTGGTTTTTAAAAAAGTAATGCTTTTAATATAATTGATTTAAAGGAAGTTGTATAAACAGTATCAGCATTATTAACACTTTACAACAAAGTTGAAAAATGTTTATGACTTTGTTCATTCTGTCTGTCTGTCTGTCTGTCTGTCTGTCTGTCTGTCCGTTAGCACGATAACTACCGTAAAAATGAGTTTATCAAAATGAAATTTTAGTATGTTGTTCAGACGGTCTGTAGGACCTATGGGAATATAAATAAATAATATCACCCAATTAGTTTTTTATTGAACCCGGGTTGAAAAAATGAAATACATTGAACCCTATGGGACCTAATTTTTCAAACATTTTTTAAGTAAATTTAAAATTCACGAATTGCTTCGAAATTTTTAGGAAATATTCACATTATCCCATAGAATATATAAAAAAAAAATTCAGTAAAATATGTTAAGTAGTTTTTAATTAAAAAAATTATTTAATATAGGGAAAAAACAAATTCAATTAAATTCTGACTTTGGGATATCTTCCAGAAAGAAAATAGAGAGATATTATATAATAAATATCTCTCCATTTGTTTAAACGTTTTGCATATGGGAGTGGCTTCATATTTTAAAATAAATTTGGTAGATAACAATTTTTCATTTTTTTAAAATTTTATATAACTCTTCATGATCAATTTAATTGATGGCATTTTAAATGCACTTACCTACGTCCTAGAGAGTTAAAATTTGGTACACAGCTTAAATTTGTTGAACATTTTATTCGACAAAAATTTGATGGATCTTTAAATATAGATCATACATTTTTTTCGAAATGGCCTGAAAATAATCCCCGTTCACTTCTATAAATCATTGGTGTAATATTGTTAAAAATTCTGATGTGGACAGCACATGTATTTCACTGCAGACTCATATTCGTTCTCTTTATTTATTCAATGATAATTTGAGTTTATCTGCACAACATAAGTATTTTAAATGACATTGAATTTACACGTTAAACTTAAATTTGGTTCTCATTTGATAGCTGGACTTATTGTCAAAGATGGCGTAGCGAAAACGCGAAAAAACTAGAATATCTCAAGAACGGCTAGTCCTAGAGTAATGGGGTTAGTCTTATTCCTTTTGTTGTCAAAAATCACATATAAAATAGGAATTTAATTGATATAATTGAGCACACGTAGTCTTTTATTTTTATATATAACGATTTTTGCTGGCCATTTCGCAAAAATAGCCCGTTCCTTTTTCCCGAATCGTAGTAGAATAACCTACAAATGATTTATATACAAAATTTTGTTAAATTTGGTATATAAATCACTTGTAGGTTATTGAAATATTACACTCCAAATTTTGTTAAATTTGGTTCATTAGTTTTTAGCTAGAGTGGATAAAGGCAATTTCTGCGGCTATTTCGCAAAGAAGGCAGATTCTTTTATTACGAATCGTACTATAATCTAATGAACATCAGGATTTCCCACAAAAAACATACCTACCAAATTGTATGAAATTCGGTCCATTAGTTTTTCAATTAGAGTGGATGTAATATCCACACAGACACACAGAAATATACACAGATACACCCTTACACACACAGACGTCTTCCTAAAAGTAGTTTTTTCGTGTTCTAGAAGTCCCAAAACGTGTAGATCCTTTGAAAATTCGAGTTCCGATCTTCGGCACGATTCCAATACTTTGAGTACATACACATACACATATATATTATCTGTGTATTATCTGTGTATCTAAATTCCGTGCCTATGCAATTACAATAGTTGTGATTTTAAATGATCCCTAAACTTTTATTATTTCTTCAAGGAAGCCTAATTTTAACATATGCAGAATGCAAATATCTCAAGCGATTGTAAGATGAATTACATAAGAATTGCTGAATTTTTTTCACACAAAATTATTTAGCTCTGGAGTCTGGAATACAAGTTATATGAATGAAATATTCATTGATTTTGCATAAAGAAACAGATGATTTATATTTCGATACAGTTTTAAATATTTAAGTATAATAAATTACTGTAGTACTGTGATAATGTAAAAGATATTACCACTGAATGAATCACATTTTAGAAATTTTTAAATGAAATTACATTTCAGTTGGAAAGTGTTTCATAATCAATGCTTATGCATGATTGATCTTTCCTGTTGTACATACAGTAGTTCTTTAGCGTCATAAATAGCTATAGAAATTAACATACATTTTTGGCAACCATAGTAATTTAGTATATCCCCCCCCCCACACACACACACACTTTTCTACTGTAATTTAAAACGAGGTAACAATAAAAAATAAATTTTTATATGTACGTTAAAATTGCTGGCATTTACTGTAGGAAAACAATGTAAGTGTTGAAAAACGTTTGCAGTGCTCTTAACAGCTCCTTATTTATAATACCAATTAAGAGCACCTTACAGAATTTTGCACTGTTCTACTTAAACTCAAGTACTTCTATTCAGTCTCAACTCTTAGAGTATAAATTATGGTAATTAAGTTTAACAGAATAAGAGAGTATTAAATAGGAAAAATGTAAAAATGATTTAATTTAAAATTTAATGTAGCAAAATAAAAACTACTTTGTTATCGAGTATAAGTAGTTTATATCAAACATTTTTTGTATGAATCAGTTTAACAATGATATATTAAATTGATTTATAGTAAAATAAAGAAATTTGTATCAAATGAAATTAAAAAAATCTGATGTGGGCAGCACATGACTTTCCTTATATAATGCAATGAATGTTACTTTTACAGTAAAAAATAATAGATTATTTTTATAGTAGTTATTTATATTCTTTCCAAGATATTGAATTTTCGTCAATGAGTCGTCATTTTCCATGTCGTCATCATCAATGAGTCGTCATTGATTTAGTGTCATTTTTATCCATTTAGCGAGTTTTTCGTTAATTTAGCAACATTTAAAAAAGTCGCCAAATTGGCGACATTCCACCAAATTCGCCACCAAAATCTCGCCAATCATTATGGACGAATAAATAAGTTATTCTTACAGCATATAAATGACTATTGGCGTTCAAATACAAAAGTATTACTCAAAGTATCTTTTTTCATGAATGGAACGAGCTAGATCCACGAGAATGATTTCACCAAATTTATCGCATGGTATTACATATGAAAAGTGAACATGTTTCTCAATAGGAAATCATTTTTTTTATTTTATATGACTTTTTGATAATTTTTTTGAAAAATGTGCAATATCTCGGAAACGGTTCATGTTAGCGTTCTAAAATTTATATCAATCGTTTTCTAATGAAAAATTACATAAGGAATGTCTGTTTGCTCAACTTTATTAGCGGTTTGGATTTTTTGACGATTTTTTCAAAATTTCACTCGAAAATTTAGGGGGTTCTGAACATTCGATTGCGTATAAAAACAGTAGGCTTCCAGTGTTTACGGATTGTGATTTTTGTAACAAATTTGGTTCGAATCGGTCTATTCGTTCGTCAGTTATCGTCTCCACAGGCTCACTGACACACACACACACACACACACACACACACACACAGACATCACTTCAAAAATGTTTGATTCATGATCAAGGATGCTTGAAACGTGCTCTCTCGTCGAAAACTCGAATTCGAATTTTCGACCCCGTCACAATACTTTCCTTATACATTATGTATATAAGGAAAGTAATAATAGTACATTATTAAGTTAATGAAATTGAATAAAAGTTTAAAACACATATAACATTTTCGAATATATTGTACTTAATAATACGACTAGTTTCATATACGATAGATACAATACGTTGTAAACAACCACGTCTTCCGTACATTGAAATTCATTGACTACTGTGATTTCTGAAGAAAAGCGTTTATGAGTTTAAAAGTAAACTTTTTTGCAATATAAACGTTTATTGTGCTGCACTGTATATGCAAAAATCTGATGTCCTCTACATTTTTATAGTCAAATCTAAGCAATCTATATTGAAACTTTGCATGTTTAAGCACTAATTTGATTGTCCAATGCTTTTATTCGAAATGTGAACGCCTTTAAAACAGCAATGTAATTTAGCGGAATTTTTTTTTTCTGTCACTTAAAATATCTTCAGGGCCGAAATATAAATCACACACACACAGATAACCTTAGGCGTTACAAACATTAGCTTGATATGTGACAGTTACAGCTGCATTTTTGCTTCATACGTGTTATGCTGGATGCTTTAACATTCCGAGTGTGTTTACCGAGATCCAAATCATTATCCTCTTGCTGTGTGCCAGGAATTATCGTGATGTCATTGCCTTTATATATATATATCAAATATCTAATTCAATAAAAATTCTTATATAATTGGTTAAAATTTTGTTTTGGGAAATTAAAAAAACATTAATCTATTTTAAAACCATTATTTTTTTACATTTTTTCTGTGGTTTATAATATTTTACGTAATTCTGCGGACCTAAGCTCACCATACCTGGTACATTCCTTCTAGTTTCCCTACCCAGACCATCCGACCTAGACGAAGGTGTAAGATAGCGGTTTGGACGGTCGGGACAGTACCACCCCATGTAGACCAGAACCCAATGGGAGTGGTAACTATAGAGATCCTACCACCATTTTCCCAATGGTTACTATCCAAAACTATCCCTTCTCGGATTGAGTTTCGTGTCTACAAATTTAACGTGCTCATACTCCGCGTAGACACGGGCGGCGTTAAGGAACGAACCCGGGTCTACCGCGTGCGATTCTCCCACTTTAACAATACTGGGCTATCTAGGTCCTAATCCTGGTCTTTTATGTATACAGTTTATTTTTTGTGATTAATTTTTTTCGTCCATACGATGTGGTTAATCGAAAATTACTGTTGCTTGTTTACTGCCTTATAAAGGTATTTGACCTCCTGAGCATAAAATATTGTAGACAAAACAATAGATATTAATTATTATTTATTATTTACTATTTCATCGTACTGACTTCTGAAAATTCCTCGAAAGTTAAACTGGTTATGTAATGTCAGAAAATACGTATGACTACTAGTATTGTTTAATTTGTGACAGTGTTTGAACCGGGTGTAGTTTTTGTGTTTAAGTTCCAGCTGGGATTCGATCCATGGATATTAGGAGGCCAAAAGACTCTCTATCCACTAAGCTACTTAGGCAATATTTTTAACTTATTGAACATTGAAAGTTTATCATACAATTTTTTGATTTATATTTCTAATGTACTTTCGTCTTTCAGATGTTTATACTACTGTTTTTCATTTCTCCCAAAATTAAGGTAATTATGCAAAGTATTGCTGTTGAACATTCGGAAATTTCCTATTCAGCTGCATAAGAGTTTATGAGCAATTTATAATGAAACTTTTCAACATTATTCTTATATCAATTATATGTTTTTTTGTTAACAGTTTTCCAATTCAAGATATATTAAGTTCTTTCTTTAAAAACATAGTAAATGAAATATTGTATTAATCTATATAAAGCTAATCGATAAATGGATAAATAAATGCATGAATGAGAATGATGAATATACTGTAAATGAATGAATGAAAAATAAAGATATAAATAGGTTTGACTTTAAATCTATTTTCATGTTGGATGTAGTTATACTATGAAGTTTAAAATTCTATAATGACTAGAATTTCATGAAAGACTTTCAACTTTGAAAAGATCAAAATTAAACGTTATGTGCCAGTGAAAACGAGTTTCAACGCTTGCCAGATAATTACATGATAGGGATTTAAAAAATATAATATGCAGAATAAAGAATAGTAAACATCACATAAATGTTCCAAATTTATCTTTATTTCACTATTTGATAGTATGAAAGGTAATGAAATTAAGGAAAATTGCAAGTTCTTTTAAGCTATAGGTGTTTAGCAAACATTAAAGAATTTAGCTGTTGCTAAAATTAATAAAATACATAATATTCCTTATGATTACTAACATTTACTGACAGCTTTTTCTAATACCCTTTTTGTTTAGGTACTCTGTTTATGACAAAAAGTAAGCTTCAAAATACTTTAAAGAAGCAAAATAATTTGATTTTTGACGACATTATCGTCAAACTAACCATAAAGAGCAGATAAGATATAATTTTCTTGCCTGTTCTATACGACTAACCTTGTGTCCCCAACTAATTGCAAATGTGAAATAATTAAAATAAGGGGAATTCAGTATTTACACATTTATTTATCAAAATAATTTTTACGAAAATACCACATAATAAATGTTACGAAAATACTACCAAGTTACGAAAATATCACATAATAAATGATAAATAGTTTTCGATTTAAGAAAATAAATGTCAACGACACAGAAAATGGTAGTCTATAATTTACGAGCCACTATTATCCAAAATTTACTTTTATAACAAATTTTTTTAAAGAAATATGTCGAAAGAAATATTTGTGTTGGTAACTAAAACTGAAATGTCCAATTTTGTAATGAAAATATTGATATTATTAATGTCATTTTTTTAAATATCATTTACATGAAACATATGTATATGTACATAGGCAGAACTCAGATGGCACAATACGTATAAAAAGTTATTAACTTTTTTGAACCATGTGGAACTGTTCCAAGTTCCTAAAGGAAAATTCAGAGAAAAAATCTATTTGGCGGGGATATGTAGCTAGAAATTGAATAAATAAATACACAAACTTTTATGTTTTTTTACTTGCATTTTTATTGAAGCTTGAGGTTTAAATACAGCTCTAAGACTTTTTTATGTGCAATATAATATATTCACAATAAAAATATTACTGCAACTATTTATTCAAATATGTTTATATTGTTTCAGGTAAGTTAAAATAATGCTGTTTTTGCTGGGCCTCCATATCACCAATAAGTAAATTAAATAGCTATAGAAAATCGGAGAAAAATATAATTTCAATCAAGTTTCTGTTAAATTTGTTTCACATATTCACTTGTAAATCATTTTATATTGCTTACTGTAATATATCTTCAAATACGACAGTGAATATCTAATCAATAGAAAATTGTTCTTATTTTACACGTAACTCATTAGTGTTGAAAGGCATGTGAGTGTGTTTAGTGCAAAGGAAGATCAACTTAATTGATGAGAATGTAATGTGGAACAGTCGGCTAACTATCTCCATCTTCATGTTTCATTAACAATGGACTTAGGTCATAGCCTCATTTTGACACACGATAGAAACGTAGAGTAACAATAAAATGAGTGTCTTATTTGAGGCCGTCAAACTTAGTTGGTTTTAGTGAAGCCTTTTCCTTTTAAATGCATACGTACACATTTGCTTGAATAAATACACGCTTTTATATTCATAAGTACATGTATATAATATATATCTCTACGTGTATTATACAAGATTGCGGCATACAAGCTAATTTGCATATATAAACATATCTACATATATTCAGTTTCATTTTTCACGAATTCCAGTTTTGTTTATGATAGTTATTTTTATATTCTATATAGAGCATCCTGGTTTCAATCCCATGTATGGAAAATAAATCATTACTAGCCGAATACCCGTTGAAAATCAACGGTCTCGCAATAAGCAACCCCTGAATAATGTAAATTTCTTAATAATTCGCGTTTCACATTTATTCGACAAATTGAATATTTTGGTGTGCAGAACCCCCTAAAGAAGAAAATATTGGGAAACAAAATTTGAGCATTTCTTCCTTTCGAATTATTAACCCTTATACCACATTAAAGTCCGATCCCGAGGCACCCCTCTCATCCAGAGGCACCACTATATTATTATTTCTCCTTTGGAACTTTTTTCTGTGAAGCACATCCATAAATGAACATTTTTGGTAAACTCTGTTTGTCTTGTGTTTTTTATCAGATGATTGGCCCATATACCAAATATCAAGCCTCTATCACATTTAAAGGAAGCATGCCTCATTTATTCTTAAAATCGAACATATAAGTGTGCGCACCCCTTAAAGTAGAAAAGATAGGAAATATGAAATTTCACACTCTCTTCCTTTCAAACTGTCTACCCGTACACCAAATTTGAAGTCGCTATCCTATCGAGAAGCATGTTTTTCTATCACTTCACCTTTTGAACGTTTTTCTGTGTAGCACCACGTTAAAGAAAATTTTTGTCAAACTGTATTCATATTTGGTTTTTTGTCAAATGGTTAGCCCATATACTAAATTTCAAGTCTCTATCACATTGTAAAGGAGGCGTTTTCATTTGTTCGGTAAATCGAACATTTTAGTGAGCGGCACCCCCTATAATAACAAATGTTGGAAAACTGAAATTGCACACTTTCTTCCTTTCCAACTTTTTACCCGTACACCAAATTTGAAGTCTCTATCTCATCGCGAAGCATGCTTTTCTAGCATTTCATCTTTCGAATGCTTTTGTGTGGAGTACCCACCGCCTTAACTATACATTTTTTGAAAAACTCTATTATTTTTGTGATTTCTGTCAGATGATTTGCCCATATATCAAATATCAAGCCTCTATCACGTTTTAAAAAGGGCGTTTCTCTTTTATCCCGAAAATCGAATATTTTGGTGTACGGCACTCCCTAAAGTAGAAAATATTGGTAAACTGACATTGTACACTTTCTTCCTTTCAAACTATCTACCCTTATACCAAATTTGATACCTCTAAATCATTCTGAAGCATGGTTTTTTATCAATTCACTTTTCGAACGTTTTACTCTGGAGCACCCCCTTAAACGAACATTTTTGAAAAACTATATTTGTCTTGGGTGTTTTCGTCAAATGAATAGCCCATATACCGAATTTCAAGCCTCTATCAAATTTTAAAGCAGCATTTATTCAGTAATTCGAAAATTTTGGTGTGCAGCACCCCCTTAAGCAGAAAATATTGGAAATCTGAAATTGCACACTTTCTTCCTTTCAAACGATTTACCCCACTAAATTTGAAGTCTCTACCTCATCGCAAAGAATGCTTTCTTATCATTTCACTTTTCGAAAGTTTTAATGTGCGGCACCCCCTTAAGTAGAAAATATTGGAAATCTGAAATTGCACACTTTCTTCCTTTCGAACGATTTACCTATACACAAAATTTGAAGTCTCTACCTCATCGCAAAGAATGCTTTCTTATCATTTCACTTTTCGAAAGTTTTAATGTGCGGCACCCCCTTCAGTAGAAAATATTGGAAATCTGAAATTGCACACTTTCTTCCTTTCGAACGATTTACCTATACACAAAATTTGAAGTCTCTACCTCATCGCAAAGCATGTTTTCCTATCATTTCATCTTTCAAATGCTTTTGTGTGGAGTACACACCCCCTTAACTATACATTTTTTAAAAACTCTATTCTTTATGTGATTTCTGTCAAATGATTTGCCCATATATCAAATATCAAGCCTCTATCACGTCTTAAAAGGGGCGTTTCTCCTTTATTCCGAAAATCGAACATTTTGGAGTGCGGCACCCCCTAAAGTAGAAAATATTGCTAAACTGAAATTATACATTTTCTTCCTTTCAAACTATCTACCCTTATACCAAATTTGATATCTCTATCTTATTTTGAAGCATGGTTTTTATCAATTCACATTTCGAACGTTTTACTCTGGAGCACCCCCTTACGAACATTTTTGAAAAACTATATTTGTCTTGGGTGTTTTCGTCAAATGATTAGCCCATATACCGAATTTCAAGCCTCCATCAAATTTTAAAGGAACGTTTTCTCATTTATTCTGTAAATCGAACATTTTGGTGTGCGGCACCCCCTTAAGTAGAAAATATTGAAAATCTGAAATTGCACACTTTCTTCCTTTCGAACGATTTACCCATACACCAAATTTGAAGCCTCTACCTCATCGCAAAGCATGTTTTCCCATCATTTCATCTTTCGAATGCTTTTGTGTGGAGTACACACACCCTTAACTATACATTTTTGAAAAACTCTATTCTTTTTGTGATTTCTGTCAAATGAATTGCCCATATATCAAATATCAAGCCTCTATCACGTTTTAAAAGGGGCGTTTCTCCTTTATTCCGAAAATCGAACATTTTGGTGTGCGGCACCCCCCTAAAGTAGAAAATATTGCTAAACTGAAACTATACATTTTCTTCCTTTTAAACTATCTACCCTTATACCAAATTTGATATCTCTATCTTATTCTGAAGCATGGTTTTTTATCAATTCACTTTTCGAACGTTTTACTCTGGAGCACCCCCTTACGAACATTTTTAAAAACTATATTTGTCTTGGGTGTTTTCGTCAAATGATTAGCCCATATACCGAATTTCAAGCCTCTATCAAATTTTAAAGGAACGTTTTCTCATTTATTCTGTAAATCGAACATTTTGGTGTGCGGCACCCCCTTAAGTAAAAAATATTGAAAATCTGAAATTGCACACTTTCTTCCTTTCGAACGATTTACCCATACACCAAATTTAAAGTCTTTACCTCATCACAAAGCATGCTTTCCTATCATTTCACTTTCCGAACGTTTTAGTGTGCGGCACCGCCTTAAGTAGAAAATATTGGAAATCTGAAATTGCACACTTTCTTCTTTTCGAATGATTTACCAATACACCAAATTTGAAGTCTCTATCTCCTCGCAAAGCATGCTTTCCCATCATTTCACTTTTCGAACGTTTTGGTGTGGGGCACCATCTCTATAGACCGTTTTCGAAAAATTCGATTTTTCTATTTTTATTGGATTTACTATCATATTATTCACCCATATACCAAATTTCAAGCCTCTATCAAATTTTAAAGTAGCCGTTTCTCATTTATTCGGTAAATCGAACAATTCGGTGTGCGGCACCCCCTTAAGTAGAAAATATTCGAAATCTGAAATTGTATACTTTCTTCCTTTCAAACGGTTTACTCATACACCAAATTTGAAGTCTCTATCTTATCGCAAAGCATACTTTCCTATCATTTCACTTTTCGAACGTTTTGGTGTGGAGCACCCCCTAAACGAACAGTTTAGAAAACTATATTCGTTTTGGGTGTTTTCATCAAATGATTAGCCCATGTACCAAATTTGAAGCCAGTATCAAATTTTAAAGTAGCCGTTTCTCATTTATTCGGTAAATCGAACATTTTGGTGTGCGGCACCTCCTTAAGTAGAGAATATTCGAAATCTGAAATTGTGCACTTTTTTCCTTTCAAACGGTTTACCCATACAACAAATTTGAAGTCTCTATCTCCTCGCAAAGTATGCTTTCCCATCATTTCACTTTTCGAACGTTTTGGTGTGGAGCACCCCCTAAACGAACAGTTTAGAAAACTATATTCGTTTTGGGTGTTTTCATCAAATGATTAGCCCATGTACCAAATTTGAAGCCAGTATCAAATTTTAAAGTAGCCGTTTCTCATTTATTCGGTAAATCGAACGTTTTGGTGTGCGGCACCTCCTTAAGTAGAGAATATTCGAAATCTGAAATTGTGCACTTTTTTCCTTTCAAACGGTTTACCCATACAACAAATTTGAAGTCTCTATCTCCTCGCAAAGTATGCTTTCCCATCATTTCACTTTTCGAACGTTTTGGTGTGGGGCACCTCCTCTATAGAACGTTTTCGAAAAATTCGATTTTTCCAGGGGGTTTTATCGAACGACCGCGCCGTGTACCAAATTACAAGTCTCTATATATTCGGGAAGTGCATAAAAAAGCGTAGCAGACAGACGGACAGACAGACGGACACTTGGCAATTAGTATATATAGATAATGTCTTAATAAAATTTAATGTGTATAAAAGGTTCACTATAATATTTTTATACAATATTTGAAGTACTGTGACATGCTATATCTTTTACTGTCATTCTTTATTAAAAGTTAAGTATACCATTCAATATTAAAACTAATAGCGGAATTTTAGTTTTGCTGATCAGAAGCATAAAAAGCTCAAATGATAAGGGATTATGCATTTTTATAGTTAACTAGCAGCATACCCGTTCTTCGTACGGAGTATATAATATAAAGAAACTTATAATTCGCTATCATGTGCAAATTCTGTTAAAATATTAAATTTATTGCTCGTAAAGAGAAGTTTAAGAATATATGTTCTCACTATGCAAAATTATCTTCACGGGCAGATCTGAAGAATAAAACATCCTGGCCCCTTTTGTAAGCAAATTTACAAAAAAAAAAAAAGGAATTGAATTAATATATGCAGCACCATACTACTTATATTGTCGCAGATTAGAAAATATGCCAGTGTGTTAGTGGAACATTACCCGTATTACAATATAAGTCTAAAAAATATTTGCCAAAATAAAAGAGATGGCGTAATAAATTGAAAATATCAATAATCCCCGTACTCTTTATACCAGAAGGTTGTAATTGTGTGATTCCAATATATGCCAATATATATCAAAACATATGCCAATATACCTGTACTTCTTATATTCTCGTAAATTAGAAGATATACCCGTGTATTTGTAGAAGATTACTCGTACAACGTACAATATATGAGTTTAAACAATTTTTGTCATAATAAAACAGTTGCATAATAACTAAAAAATATCAATAATCCCCGAAATTATCAATAATAATAACGTTTAAACCTAAAGACCGTAATTGATGTCCAGTCAAAAATGCTATAAGAAAAATCAAATCGTTCTTTTCTAAAATATATTTTTATATCCGTTTATTTATTATTCAAATCGAAAAAATAATTATTAAAATTAACTGACAGATTTAATTTAATTGCGTTTCTGAGTAACATGATATAAGATAGAATCTTCCTCATAAACTACGAAATTAAATAACCATTTTGATTTCTTTACACTTTTCATGGTTCAGTAAAAACTTGTTTTAAATAAACCATGGAGATAGATTTCCCCTTTAAATCGTGTTTCAAACAATTCATGTTTTCAGAAAGTGACTAATTAGCGCAAAAAATCTTCCATCGAACTCAGAGATTAAATTTAATTCACTTTCAAACGATTTTCAAGCTTTTCGTTTGGATAAACCATGGAGTTAGAGAGTAGAACTCCTAGGAAAAAATTTCGTTTTTCATTAATATCTCGACAACCCCTGGTCTTAGATACTCGAAACTTAAGCCAAATTCATGGGAGGGCTATTTCAAGGCTATCCACAAAATTTCATCAAATTCGGTTTAGCCGTTCTCCCGTGATGGTGAGACAAACAGAAATTTCGTTTTTTATTAATATCTTGAGAACCACTGATCGTAGAAACTCCAAACGTAGACTAAATTTTAAGTGGGACTATTTCCAGGCTACCCACAAAATTTCATCAAATTCAGTTCACTCATTCTCCAGTGATGACGGGACAAACAGACAAACAGACAGACAGACAGACAGATTTTCAATTTTATATATATAGACTAGCAGCATACCCGTTCTTCGTACGGAGTATATAATATAAAGAAACTTGAAATTCATAATCATGCCCAAATCCTTATAGTATACTAAATGACATGTTTAATCAAAATATTCAGTTAAAATATTTAATATAATGCTCCTAAAAAGAAGTTTAAGAATCTCTGTTCTCGCTATATAAAATTATCTTCATGGACATATCTGAAGAATAAAACATCTTGGACCCCTTATGTAAGCAAATATAAAAAAAAATATGGAATTGAATCAATATATGCAAAATAAAAGCGTTAAAATTGTATGGGACCCGTACTAATTATATACGCGAATATTAGAAAATATAACCTGTATTAGTAGATTACATGTATAAATTGAAAATACCAATAAACCCGTAATCTTTAAATCTGAAGACAGTCATTTATTCCAATATATGTCAAAATTAAAGTGCTAAAATTATATGGGAAGATATACACGTACTACTTATAATGTCCGATTATTAGTAGAAGATTACCCGTTTTGCAATATGAGTCTCAAATGTTTTTTGGTAAAATACAACAGACGACGTAATAAATTGAGTATATAATTAATCCCCTTAATCTTCATACCAGAAGACTGTACTTGATTCCAATATATATGCCAATATATGTCAAAATATATGCCAATATACCTGTACTACTTATATTCTCGTAGGTCAGAAGATATACCTGTGCATTCCTAGAAGATTACTCGTACAACGTACAATATGCGTGTGTCAGCAATTTTTGCCGCAATAAAACAATGGCGTAATAACTTAAAAATATCAATAATCCCTGAATCAATAATTCCGGGAAATATCAATAATAATAATGTTTAAACCTGAAGAGTATAATTGATATTATCCAGTCCAAAATGAAATGGCAATGAAATTTATTTTATATACATATCTTCATTATTCAAATCGGAAAGGATTTAATAAAAATCGTCTGCCGCATAAACACATTGGATTTAAATCCGTTGCTAAGCGACATGATATCATTTGCTTCAAATAAATTGGTAGAAAAAATATCGTCTAAATAGTTATATTTCTATGGAACATTTGGCGACAGTTTCGTCAAATTAGCGACATTTTAAAAAATCGCCAAATTTATCGCCAAGTGGGACTGTAGAACTGACAGTTCCACTTTGCGACAAATTGACGAAATATCATCACAATACTATCCCCTAACAAAAAACAATTAATATCATTTATGTAGCGCAATTTTATCAATTTCAAGATATTTTTATAGATTTGAAAACATTTTTATCAATTTGGTGACATTTTAAAAATTCGCTAAATGTATTACTAAGTAGGATGGTTGGTCTGACAGATAAATGCTAACCAAACATCATTTCAGTACTCTCTTCTAACAAAACAAAACAAAATTTCATTGATATGTAGAAGACCCAAGCCACACGACCAACCCGAAGGTTTATGGCAGCTGTTTGTGTGTCGTTTATATCAATTTGGCGACATTTCCGTCAATTTGGCAAAGTTTAAGAAAAGTTGTCAAATTAGCGATATCCCTCCAAATTCGTAGCTTTGAATTTGCAGATCTGAATGAAACATTCTTATCCCGTTTCAATATACTAAATGAAAACACTACAATTGTATTAGAAGATATACCCGCTCTACTCTTTTTCTGTTTCAACAATCGGCTATATGAATTTATTGGCTAAACACAATATATGAGTTTAGTAGCTAAATACGATATAAGCTTGAAAACTCTTTGCCAAAATAAATGAAATTGATGTACGCAGTCAGCAATTAATATAATTAAAAGAAAAATCAAACCGTCCATTCATAAGATATACTTTTATATCCATTTATCCATTTATTTATTATTTAAATCGAAAAAAAATAATAAAAACATTAACAAACACATTTAATTTAATTGCGATGCCGAGCAACATGATATATCCTCCTAAAATGTTAAAATTTATTAACCACTAACAGCACACCCGTTATTCGTACGGAGTGTATAATTTAAAGAAACTTAAATTTCGCAATCATGTGCAAAATTCTGTTAAAATATTAAATTTATTGCTCCTAAAGAGAAGTTTAAGAATATATATTCTCACTATGAAAAATTATCTTCACGATCAGATCTGAAGAATAAAACATCCTGCCCCCTTTTGTAAGCAAATTTACAGAAGAAAAAATAGGAATTGAATGAATATATGCAACCCCGTACTAATTATATTGTCGCAGATCAGAAAATATGCCAATGTGTTAGTAGAAGATTACGCGTATTACAATATGCGTCTCAAAAATATTTGCCAAAATAAAAGAGATGACGTAATAAATTGAAAACATCAATAATATCCGTACTCTTTATACCAGAAGGTCGTAATTGATTCCAATATATGCCAATATATATCAAAACATATATCAATATACCTGTACTACTTATATTCTCGTAGATTAAAAGATATACACGTGTATTTGTAGAAGATTCGTACAACATACAATATATGAGTTTAAACAATTTTTGTCATAATAAAATAATTGCATAATAACTTGAAAATATCAATAATCCCCGAAAATATAAATAATAATAATTTTTAAACCTGAAGACCGTTATTGATATTATCCAGTCAAAAATGCTATAAGAAAAATCAAATCGTTCTTTTCTAAAATATATTTTTATATCCATTTATTTATTATTCAAATCGAAAAAATAATTATTAAAATTAACAGACAGATTTAATTTAATTGCGTTTCTGAGTAACATGATATAAGATAGAATCTTATAACATGTTAAATATGTCATGTCTTATAACATAAACTGCGAAATTAAATAACGATTTTGATTTCTCTATACTTCTCATTGTTCCGTAAAAGCTTGTTTTAAATAAACCATGAACCATGGAGATAGATTTCCCCTTTAAATCATGTTTCAAACAATTCATGTTTTCAGAAAGTGACTAATTAACGCAAAAAATCTCCCATCAAACTCAGAGATTAAATTTTAATTCACTTTCAAACGATTTTCAAGCTTTTCGTTTGGATAAACCACGGAGTTAGGGAGTAGAACTCCTAGGAAAAAGTTCCGTTTTTCATTAATATCTCGACAACCCCAGGTCTTAGAAACTCGAAACTTTGACAAAATTTATGGGGTGATATTTCAAGGCTATTCTCCAAATTTCATTAAATTCGGTTCAGCCGTTTTTCCGTGATGATGAGACAAACGAAAATTTCGTTTTTTACTAATATCTCGAGAACCACTGGTCGTAGAAACTCAAAACACGGATATAATTTTAAGTGGGGCTATTTCTGGGCTACCCACAAAATTTCATCAAATTCGGTTCAGCCGTTCTCCCGTGATGGTGTGACAAACAGACAGACAGACAGACAGACAGACAGACAGACAGACAGACAGACAGACAGACAGATTTTCATTTTTATTTATATAGACTAGCAGCATACCCGTTCTTCGTACGGAGTATAAAATATAAAGAAACTTATAATTCAGATTCATATGCAAATTATGTTAAAATATTAAATTTAATGCTCCTAAAGAGAAGTTTATGAATATCTGTTCTCATCATGCAAAATTATCGTCACGGGCAGATCTGCAGAATAAAACATCCTGGCCGCTTTCGAAATCAAATTTACAAAAAAAAAGGAATTGAATCAATATATGCAAAATGAAAGCATTAAAATTGTATAGGACCCGTACTACTTATATACGCGAATATTAGACCAGCATAAATAATATAACCAGCTATATAAGTTAACCAGCATAAATAATATAAAAACAATAAATTTATGAAGGAGTCTTCATATGGTGACAAATGGTGTGTGAATTTCATTCTTAACGAAACTATTAAACATTTGCATTCTATTTTGAATATTTATTTCGTACAGTCACACGAGTTTACGAATGACATCTGCAGAATCGGAAATGAATCCCCCTCTAAAATTCGATACTACATCCATATCAATCATCATCTAAGCTATAGACAATCCTGAGGTACAGTTGTTTCAAAAAAAAATTTTGAACCGAACGAAAGGAAAAAAAAAACGGAAGTGGTAATCTTTAGTGACCCCTCCCTCTAACTCCTCCGGAATTTAATATTGAATTAAAAATGATGACTATCAGTCATCATCTAAGCTCTATCAATAGCCAATTTTGAGAAATAGATGTTTCAAGAATTTTTTTGAACCGGAAGTGAAAATCCATAATGAATCTCCATCTCTTCCGGAATTTGATGCTGAATCTATATCAGTGATCATCTAAGCTATATCTGTAGCAGATACCGAGACATAGATGTTTTAAGTAAAATGTAGATTTTTAAATCGGAGGTGACTCCAAACCCGGAAGTGGAAATCTTTAGTAAGTCAATTTACATGCTGGATCCATATTAGTCATTATCCACGTTCTGTCTACAGACAGTCATGAGAAATAGATGTTTCAAAGAAAATTTTTTAATCGGAAGTGGAAAGAACCCGGAAGTGAAAATTCTTAGTGAAGACCTTGTCTCCTACAGAATTCAATGCAATTCATATTATTTATCATCTAAGCTCTACCTTTGTCCTATCTGGATAAATAGATGTTTCATGTAAAATGAAGATCTTTAAACTGAAAATGGAAAAAGAAAAATAGGAAGGGGAAAACCTTAGCGAACCACTCATTCTCCTCCCGAATTTGATGCTGAATCCTAATCAGTTATCATCTGAGCTACGGCTATAGCAGATTCTGTGAAATAGATGTTTCAAGGGGGAAAAATCATAAAAACAATAGTATGGCAAAATTTTTGCCACTAATAAAATATCGAAATTGCAGTATAAAATCTAATATGTCCAACGTATGATTTTCCCTACAATTTAACAAAATTTGATAATCTAAGAATTCGATAATAAAAATGGGAGTATCGTATATCCCAATTTTGGTAAAAGAAAATGGCCTTCTTTTAATTGCCTATTAGAATATTCTGGTCGAATTTCATCCAGAGACAATACATTCCCTACCGAGATATACATTGATGTTAATACGAGGGTCACATTGAAATTTTTGAGATACGGCTAAGTGGTACAAGTTAAACTTACCAACTCTTAGGAGTGTTCAAAGTACCCCCCTCCAACATCAATGCACTTTTGTAGGCGAATTTTCCAAAGATTAAATGCTTGAAGCCATCCATTTCTTGGAATCGATAAAAAATATGTTTTTATAACCTCATCAATCTCATCTTCGGAAAGAAAACGACGCCCACGTAAAAATTTTTTTAGATTAAAAAATAGCCCAAAGTCACACATAGCAAGATCAGGAGCATAGGGTGGATGTTCTATCACTCTGATGTTTTTTGTTCAAGAAGTTCGAATGTCATTCTTGCTAAATGAGAAGACGCATTGTCATGTTGAAGCATGAGTTCCCTAACATTCACTTCCTGCAGAATTTCTGGAAGACACTTAGTGGTGTACCAGTTAGCTGTAACTATCTTCTATCCCTCTAGCTTTATGGCTTTGATCAGACCTGTACTTCTGAGGAACACGACATGCATTACTTTCTTCATTGCTCGTTGTCTTTTCACCATTGTTGGTTTGGGGTCATCTTCAAAAACCCATACTTTACTTTCTTGACGTGTTGGAACGTCAAAAACCGGTATGTACGTTTGATCACCAGTTATGATTTTAGAAATAATGCGGTGTCCACCATCATTAAGTAATTTTGGGGTTTCTTTGCTGATTCTCACACGCTCCGCTTTTTGATGTTCAGGTAAATTATGGGGGACCCAACGACAAACTAATTTTTTCATATTCAGTTCTTCATGAATAATTTTATGTATAGCTGCGGATCCAATGTTAAGTTCCTTCTGTATCATTTGGTAGGTACAGCGATTATCATCGATTAACATTTTTTAACACTTTACAACAAAGTTGAAAAGTGTTTATGACTTTGTTCATTCTGTCTGTCTGTCCGTTAGCACGATAACTGCCGTAAAAATGACTTAATCAAAATGAAATTTTAGTATGTTGTTCAGACGGTCTGTAGAACTTATGGGAATATAAATGAGTAATATTACCCAATTAGTTTTGGATTGAACCCGGGT
Source organism: Amaurobius ferox (assembly GCA_951213105.1). Taxonomy (NCBI): domain Eukaryota; kingdom Metazoa; phylum Arthropoda; class Arachnida; order Araneae; family Amaurobiidae; genus Amaurobius; species Amaurobius ferox. The sequence goes on from OX578142.1 coordinate 129,672,625, forward strand.
CGAAAAAATGAAATACATTGAGCCCTATGGGACCTAATTTCTCAAACATTTTTTAAGCGGATTTAAAAATTCACAAATTGCTTCGAAAATTTTAGGTATTATTCAAATTGTTTCATAAAATATATAAAAAAAAATTCAGCGAAATATATTCAGTAGTTTTTTAATTAAAAATTAAAATAATAATTACACCTCTTATATGAAACGATCACGTGACCATGATATGAAACGATCACATGACCCACTTCAAAATGATATATGACATCCATCTTGTTTCAAAATCGCGATTTTTTTAAGTTCCTTTTAATTCATATTGAGTGTTGTATCCGTCCTAAAACTACTTTGTTTTTGCTTAAATTCTGTGCATCTACATACTGAAACAACGCAATGACAATATATTTGAGTTTAAATGCTCATCTAAATTTGATTATTTCTACAACTAAGCCTATTTTTCACCTATGTAAAATGTAAACAGCAAAATATATGGAATGAGCTGTATTAGAATTCCTGTATTTTTTTAACACAAAATAATTTTGTCCATGGAGTCTGCATGGCTGATATGAATGAAATATTAATTGATTTCATAAAGAGAAGGACGATTTTTTTCGAAGAAGTTTCAAGCATAGAGTTTAATTTTTTGTAGCTCCATGGTCTTAAACAAAATGTTTAAATAAAATAAATTATTATAGTATTGTGATGAATGAATTGAATGGGAGGAAGTTATGAATGAAATCCCGTTTTTATAGAGAGATCCAGGCGTGTTATTTTTTCTATGACGTCATTTGAATTAATTTCAGTTGTTTTCGGTGAAGTTTTCAAATATAATAAATTATCGTAGTATTATGATAATTCTAAAACTATTACCGAGGAATGTATAACATTTTAGAGATGTTTAAACCAGGCAATTTATATTTCAATGCTGTCATTTGTATGAAGTTCATTTTTTTCGATGAAGGTTTAAGTTTTCAAATATAATAAATTAATGCAGTACTGTGATAAGTTTCAAAATATTACCGAGGAAGGTATTGCATTTTAGACTTGTTTAATTAAAATTGCATTGAAGTTGGAAAGTGTTTCATAATCAATGCTTTAAGCATGATTGATCTTTCTTGTTGAATGATCGACGCATTTTTTGGGACTACAGCTGACAAAATTCTTCCTGTGTGTTCTTCACCCTGGAGAGAATTTCGACATCTTCTAAACTCTGTAAACCATCGGAATACTGTGGCACGAGATGGAGTACCGTTTCCATATGCTAATTACAGGCGTTGAAGACATTCTTTTTGATTTAGCCTCACTTTAAAGTCATAGAAAATTATAGTTCGATAATGCTCTCGCTTCAACTCCATTTTCTTTTCTTTCAAAATTTATTCTGCGATAGCTAAATTGTAATTATTGCCACAAACTCAAATTATCGTCTGCGGTCATTAAAGATTTCAAATTCAAATATCAGACCAATAATTTTTTTTCTAGCGCATATCGTTTGCCCCTGTCTCAGAAATTTCAGTGTTACCCTCGTATCTCAAAAATAGTTTGGATATGTAGTAAGAAATGGTGTCAATAGACTTCTCCAGAAATATGTAATTAAAAATCTGCCAAGGATATTTTGTAAAAGAGATGGTGTCAATAGACTTCTGCAGAAATATGTAATTAAAATCTGCCAGTGATATTTAGTAAAAGATGGTGTCAATAGACTTCTGCAGAAATATGTAATTAAAATGAGCCAGGGATATGTTGTAAGAGATGGTGTCAATAGACTTCTGCAGAAATATGTAATTAAAATCTGCCAGGGATATTTAGTAAGAGATGGTGTCAATAGACTTCTGCAGGAATATGTAATTAAAATCTGCCAGGGATATTTTGTAAGAGATGGTGTCAATAGACTTCTGCAGAAATATGTAATTAAAATCTGCCAGGGATATTTAGTAAGAGATGGTGTCAATAGACTTCTGCAGGAATATGTAATTAAAATCTGCCAGGGATATTTTGTAAGAGATGGTGTCGATAGACTTCCGTATAAATATTTAATTAAAATTTGCCAGTGATATTTAGTAAGAGATTGTGTCAATAGACATCTGCAGAAATATGTAATTAAAATCTGCCAGTTTACCTATCAGTGTTTTTTCCCTCTATGCATTCATATATGTATGTATAATATTTTGGAGTGTTTTGCACAAATGCTAGACTTATACAGTCAATGTCTCTATTAAAGCCAGGTTACAGATCTGGAATATGCGCGTGCTATTCAAAAATTCAACTAGGTTAATAAATTTTAAATTAAATGCAAATTAACCTTTACAATGTCAAAATTATTCGAATTTATCAATTTAATAGATTATAAAGTAAGAATTTACGCTCATGCCATGGCAGAAAAAAAATAAAGTCATTTTTAATAGTTTATTCGAAATTTTGGTTAATTTTCAAGATATTTTACTCTTACAAAAATGAAACTGTTGCTTGTGAGAATAACACTTGCAATACTACTTCAAAGAAAACAGACAAATGCAAATTATCTTTACTTAACAAACGCTTTTGTTAAGTAAAGACACTGTTTTGACCTGATGAAGAGTAATCAAAACTCCTTCGAAAAGCAATTGTCACGTAACTTGCATATATCTGCTCTATTTAAGGAAGTATTGAAAGTGTTATATTTTAAGCTGCCGCTTGAAGATCGGGTCAAGTTAACAAGGATATATTTTATTCAGTCCATGATACTATCACATGATTGCTGTAGGCACTTTGGGCAACGGTGGGTAATTGCGGTAGATGCTTTGACTTTTTTTCGCAAGCATTTGAAAAGCTGTGTTCTAAGTGAGACAGTTCAAAGTAAAAAAAATGTGATTTCTTTGATTTATCGATATCTCAGCGAATTTTTCATCAAAAGGTACCGGATAACCCTAACTAAGTGAAGTGTAAATTTTACTGTTTTAATTTTTTTTGATGGGGGCCAGTATAAAAAATGAAATTATGCATTTTTAGGAAATATTTCTTGAAGCGGAAAATTTTCAAACCCCATTGAAAAATAGCTTTTTATATATTCTTCCTAGAGCTAAAAGCTCAATGATAAAATTAATTCTCGTAAAACTTCAACCGATGCTCACGGAAATAGACAAAAAATGAGTAAAAAGTGAAGTTATTGAGGCAAACAAAATCTGACTTACATCCTCTCCTGAGCTGAAGATCCTGATTTGAATCCTTCAAAAAATTTGATCGTTTCATGCATAAATGGAAAATATTTTAAGAATTTAGGATTTTTGTAGAAGGGATGCTATAAAAATTTGCATTTTTAAAATTTGATTTTTATTCGCCGCCCGAATTAAAAATTCATCTAAAAATATGCCGCACTCTGTTTACAATCTTTATATACAAAAATTATTTGTCTAAAACAAATGTTTCTGCAGTTATTAACTCTATTTCTGAAACACCCTGTATATATTACGTATTGTACGGGAATAAAAAAAAATATATATAGAATCAACATTTCGTTTAATGACTTTCATAAGCCTCAGAAATACCTTGATACAGGCACAGAAAAGCCGAGGGCCAGCTGCTAAAGTAAGACAATAGACTTTTTTCCTCAAAGAACGGGTAATTTAATTTATCTTTTTGCTCTTCATAAAACAAACGCACTTTATGAACAAAGTAAATGTGGGGATTTATTAATGTGTTCTTTCATAATAATGTTGGGCAGTCAGCAATTACACTAGTTTTTGTTTCATTTTTTGTTTTCGTATTTATTCTCTTTTCTTATCTTATTTTTGTAGAGTCTATAAACTCATTTTCAGAGCTTTGTAATGGCCTAAAAACATCTTTCAAAAAATTAACATAATTTTAGTAGTGTTTTATTTATTTTAATGAAAATCCTACATACTAATGTAGTAAGACCATTAATATTTAAAATGGTTATTACTTAATCTTTGTTATAACTTCGTAGTTTAGATTTCATAGTTCAACTAAAGATTGATTGCTTATTAAGGAAGAAATATTTAGAAAATATATTTCACTAACTGGAAGAAGAAGTACAGAAATACATTCATATAATAAAATTTTTTAGCAGTAGATTATATATATTCATTAGAATGTACATGTATAAAGATCTAAGGTACTATAACTGTGTGTACTAGTGTACTAGTTTGAGATAAACAATACATTGTATATTTTATATAGTAATGCATGCTATAAGAAATTTAATCCAATATTTGGCAGTATTGTGCTAATATGAGATATGCATATGGTCAAGACATACACACGGAATTCGATATGTTATATTAAATTAACATTTTTATTAGAAATTTTTCATTTATATCTTATTAATAACTTTCCCCATATACATAGTATAATGTACAGGGAAAGTATGGTGACGGGGCAGAAAATTCGAATTCGAGTTTTCGAAGAAAAAAATATATTATTTGATGCCATGTTAATGTAGGAAACGAATGTTGAGTTTTTCATTTCTTACAACTGTCCGCAGATAACGAAACGATTTGTTAATTCCTATACACGTAAAATCACCAAGAGATACATTTTCAGTTAACGCTGAGTCCAATTTGAGTAAACATACGATCGCAATTAGATCACCATCGATTGGAGTCTTCATCTGATTGTTTATAATTTGTACATGCATGCAAGGAACGCTAATCACTTGAGATTCTGCTGCACCTTAATATCCTTGCCAACTGCAGTACTTGAATGCGTTTGGCTATGCCTGAAACTCATACTAATGGAATATAATGGCAAACGTTTTATAAATAAGATACTTGAAATAATTGGTGACAAAAATTCTATCGTACTATTATTTTTACTATTGTTTTGTCATACTATTGTTTTCAATAAAATTCCGCCCCTCCAAAAAAACATCTATTTCTCAAGATCTGCAATAGATCTTGGATAATAACTGATATGGATTCAGCATTAAATTATGGAAGCGGTTGGAGGGTCACTAAGGATTTCCATTTCCGGTTCAAATACTTTCATGTAAATTTAAACCTCTATTTTTCAAAATTGCTATAGATAGAGCTTAGATGATACCTGATATGCATACAGTATCAAATTCCAGAGATGGTGGAGAGACTCACTAAGGATTTCAACTTCCGATTCTAAAGCGGTCAATTCCGATTAAAAAATGACATTTCTTTGGACATCTATTCTTCGGGATCGACTGTAAATAGGGTTTAGATGACGACTGATATGATGAATTCAGCATCAAGTCCCTGAGGGTTTGGGGGATTCACCAATGATTTTACTAAGGATTCTTTTCTACACCCACTTCATAAATTGTCTTTGGCATGTCTAGTTTTTTCAGAATGGATTATAGATAAATCTTAGATGATGACGGATATAGATTTAGCATCAAATTTTGCTGAGAGCGATGTAGAGGGGAGGGTCTCTTTACGGATTTTCACAGATGGTTATAGAAATATTACTTTTAATTAAATAATTTACATTTTCTTTGTAATATCTATTTTTCAGGATTGGCTGCAGATAATAACATCATATGAAGACGCCTTCATAAATTTCTTATTATTCTAGTTTTAAGATTGCTGTGCAGTTCGCAATCTGTAACGCATAGATTTTCCTTCTTTCTTCATTAAATAATATTTTATTTGCAGTTATAATGAATTGTTTTATTTTAAGATATTTTAAGTTTTATTTTAAGATAGACACTTAATTACAAATATTTTGCCTGTATAAGCAGCTGAGAAATAAACACTTTTGATGTGAAACCTGCTTCCACCGTGCACCAAAGGAGGAGGCTCATATTGCACTCTTCTGGACTCACAGTTTAACATAGAATCAGAATCACTATGAACATCAATGTAAACCAAGAACTCCCCCTTCGTACCCAGGATTCCAGCTGGAAACTTGTAGCTTTAAACACAAGTGTGCTGACCGCTCGGCCATCAGATGACCCAATTATAAAAGTAAAAATAATAATTTTAGTAGTTCAGTGGTTATTTCCAGAACATCTCAATCTGACCAATCGGATATCAATTGTTGCATTTCAGATTGAGAAAATGGTTCTTTATAATGGCGCCGAATCAACTTAACCAAGCAAGTTAAATGCAAATTCGATAAAGACTAAGGTTTCAATGAAATTTTCTGAGGGTGCTATAATTTGTAGCAGATGCGGATAGTTCACGAGTAGTTACAACAAACACGAACTTCACTACAACGAACTTTACTGATAGATATAACGAACACAGAACTTTACTACAAAGAACTTCACGAATAGTTATAAACGAACATGAACTTCATGAATAGTTACAGGTTAAGATTTCAAGGCGAGGCGACCGCTAGGTTTGCGCCTATTATTCGCCAGGTAGCAATAGCAAAATCCACTTCCTGCGAAGCCGCAGCCAAGGGCCACGTTCTCGAAGGGATCATTCACAGGGTAGGGACCCGAAAAACACCCGCCAAGCCCGACCCCAGCCACCGTCCGGACCTTAGCTCAGGTCATGAATAGACGCAGTCCAGTGGTCTCGGACACCCTGATGAGCCGGCGCCTGATAGACTTGCTGGTTCGACTGACAGTTCATCGTCTACCAGGTAACCCGATTTATGTGCCCCCCAGAGTCGGAGGATCAAGGCTACAGAGCCAACATCCGTAACCACCATTTCAGGGTGGCCCGCCCCGGGTGGGGGGGGGACATAGATAGTTACTATGAACATGATGCTATTCTGTATAAAAAAAATACGAGGAATGAGGAGATTCTGCAGATTAGAAGTAATACTTTGATCTAAAATATGAAGGAAGATAATGTAAGGCTTACATCAAATATAATGATAAGAAATATAATCATACCTCTATGATTGTAGCTCAATGAATACCCCGTCATCTGACAAGTTAGAAACTGGTAAGATAGGTGTCCTTTACAGTTACCTTTTTACGCCTCATTATCAATTAATTTCTTTATCCAGAACCAATACAAATATTTTCCTCATATGTTTCAAGAATTGAAGTATCCCATATATATCTATATCTATTGATGATGTTAAATATTTTTCTACAGTCCGATGAGACATATTACAATATGACATCTCACATTTATACAAAAAGTTTTGTAATAAAATATAACGATCTAGAAAACACTCAAATATCGAATGTTTCCGTATAAAAATACAAAAATTATTATTCCTTCTACAGCACTTTATTGTAGGTCAAAAAACCATTTTAGTTGTTGTTGGAAAGAAAAGAGCTTTGGTTGGATTTCAGTTTCGATAAAGACAAAGCAAAAATACAAATAGGCCATTTTAAACGAAATGTGTTTCGGTGGAGAATGCCTTGCTCCACCAGGATTTGCAATCCATTAAACCATGCAACCATCATATCAGCGAAAGTGAGATTGAGCGCGGTAGATGGGACATTTATTTTACCTCCAGAATCGAATATTGACATAAAATGGAATCGGATACAGTAACAGGAAAGCTAAAGCTAAAAAATCTCATGAAAATGTTTGAATTTCAGTCAGAATACCTGTTATTTAGAAGATTTAACTACATACTTTTGAATTCTGATGATAGGGGATATGTTGATATATTAGGGGATATGTTTCTGATATGTTGGGCCTTCAGCTTAAGCAGTCTGATTTTTTGCGTTGATAATATAGAAAAGAGAAATTATGGCATGAATGATGCGTGCTTAAAATTCTCTAGATTATAGAAACGAAATTTTAAAAAGATACTAGCGTTAAAAAGATACATGGAGTATAAAAGATACTAGCGTATCTTTTATACTCCATGTTACATAAAACTAGCCATTTCAATCTGCGCTTTGCGCGTTCAAAAGGGTCATTAAATGTGACACCTAAACACTAAAGTTGTTGATAACTTTTCTGAATATCAAAACCCCTTTCAGGTTTAAGCATAAAATTGTAGCAAATTTTTTAATTCTGTTAATATGTTAAATGGGAAAATATATTGAGTCTTGTTCTTACCCGCCACAAAATGATTTATTTATTTAATTTCTTTTGATTGTCAGCGAATTGATATCAAATCATATTTCTATCATTTCTGGCTCGGGAATATCTTGAATATTTTGACCCAAATTCCCCGCGGCAAAACTGTTTAATTGTTGTGAGACGATTTTAAACAATTAAAACAATTATATCGCATTATATTTGTAAAATTTTTTCCTTTCTTCCAGTTTTAATTGCTGGTAGCAAAAGAATATCAAGTTGCGTTTTTACGGTTTCTATGGAGTAAAGTGATGTAAGTTTTTTGAAAATTCCTTTGTATCATCAGCCCTGATTCAAATTTTCAAAATTTTTGATATTTTCGTTCATCTAGAAATTAAGGCGGATCGAATGAGATCGAAATAAAGGTTTTAGATAGTGTTGAAGACCCAGACCGTCCGACTCGCCCGAGGACATGAGCAACTTTTTGGACGGCCGGTTTTAGATAGTCTGGAATTACTAAATAATTTTTATATTTTTAGTATATCTTGGCATCGTCGCCTCGTCTTCTCACCCCCCTCTCCCGAATTTGTATTTTCGAAATGTTAGATTTTACTATTCATATAAAAGCCCACCTGGATCAAATTAGATCAAAAGAAAGATTATAGCTAGAGTGGAAATGCTCGAGAATTAAGCAAAGTTGCTTTCAGTTTTTTTCTTCTTTTTTTGCAACCTCCCACCTCATTCGAATTTTTCGACATATCAGATTCTTCCGTTAACCTGGAAGATGAAATAAATCGAATGAGACCAAAACCGAGATTAGGTCTCGAGTGGCAGTGCTCGATAATTTTGAAAAGTTGTTTTGAGTGATTTGGCAATCTCTTCGCACAGTCCTTCTTAATTTGAATTTTCGAAATTTTCGATTTTTTCCTCAGTATCGAAGCTGAGGCGAATCGAATGCTCTAACAACCAAGATTCTAGTTATAGTAAAGGTATTCTATAATTTGGATACACCACCTCCTCAGTGACGCAGTCAGTTTAGTGCATATTATACAGATACACAATAAAATCAGTAATGCTAAAAGTCCCTGAAAGAAATGACAATGGTCTAGCCTGGTCACATTTTAACACATTTTATAATATTTCTGAGGGCATATAACGTAATTATTTATTAAGTTATTTCAAACTTCTCTCTAAATGCAGGAAAAACTATCTAAACCGAGATTATTTGAGACTCCAAAAATATTTCGCTTGGTTAGAACATAGGGAAGGTTTATATAACTGTATGTATCGAATTTTAAACCGAAGTAGGAGCAAGGTAGTTAAATTGAAATAAAACAAGAAAGATTAATCATGCATAAAGCATTGATTATGAAACACCTTCCAACTGAAAAGAAAATTTTATTTAAACATCTCTAAAATACGATGCATTCAGAGCTGACATATTTTTTTAAATTATCACAATACAAAAATTTATTTTACTTGGAAACTTAAAACTTCATCAAACAAGGCATTGCTCTAAAATCGTCTGCTTCTTTATGTAAAATCAATGAATATTTCATTCATATCACTTATATTCCAGACTTCAGAGCTAAATAATTTTCCGTGAAAAAAATTCAGCAACTCTTATACAACTCATCTTACAGCTTGATTTCTTTACATTCTGCATACGTTAAAATTAGACTTGGTTGTAGAAATAATCAAAGTTTGATAATCACTTAACTCAAAAATATTGTAATTGCGTTGGCGTAGTATATAGATGCATAGAAAAAAAAATAGAAAATAAAGCAGGTTTAGGACGGATGTAACACTAAATATAAATTTAAAAGAATTTAAGAATCACGATTTTGACACAAGATGGATGCCATATTTTATTTTGAAGTGGGTCACGTGATCTTTTCATATAATATGGGTGAAATTATTATTTTAATTTTTATTTAAAAAAACTACTGAACATAATTTGCCCAATTTTTTTTATATATTTTATAGGATAATTTGAATATTTCCTAAAATTTTTAAAACAATTTGTGAATTTTAAATTTGCTTAAAAAATGTTTGAAAAATTAGGTCTCATAGGGTTCAATGTATTTCACTTTTTTAACCTGGTTGCAATCCAAAACTAATTGGGTGATATTATTCATTTACATTGCCATATGTCCCACAGACCGTCTCAACAACATACTAAAATTTCATTTTGATAAAGTCATTTTTACGGCAGTTATCATGCGAGCGGACAGACAGAATGAACAAAGTCATAAACACTTTTCAACTATGTTGTAAAGTGTTGAAAAAGGAAGAAAAGTTAAACAAATGTGTAAAGCGGTAAACTACGATCTATACCAGAAACCGTAAAGTAATGTGGTGCTCGAAAACTTTGCATCACCCACATATTTTCAACACTGTCATGGAGAAAAAGGACAGTAACACATTTAACGGGATATTTGAAGCATTTAGTGTTGATGAATATATTAAAGAGGAGAATATACAGTAATGCACAAACATTATTTATTTAGGAATGTCCATGCATGAAATATTCCAAACTAAGGAGAAATATGTAACATTATTATTTTATTAAATATTTAATAATAATAAGAAATATCCCCGTTTTATGAAATATTTAATAATGCTTTTTATAACATTTTGTTAAAAGTTTGAGATGGCATGGATTAATGTTTACTGTATCAAATGTCCCAAAATAATGGCATTTGCATTTTCATATGTGTTAATTCACTAAAACGGGGATGCAAAATTCTGGTTTGTTACACTATATTAAATATTTATTGTGAGAGTATTGAATTTTATGTGGTAATGATTTTGAGCACCACTGTACTTAAATGAAGAAAATATCTTGAAAATCTTTGATACTTTCATTAATACATGATGACCGGTAATGATAATTAAGCGATAATTTATAACTTTAAATACATATTCAAAATTTAATTAAAACTATAACGCTACCCATATTAAAATTACTTATATATAAGTGGAGGAATATGCACCTGCTTCCTGTGCACAAAAGAGTAAATCCATCGGTCAACTCAAGGGATTAATGCGAATTCCAGTCATTTTTCCGCCTCTTTGAATATTTATCGAAACCTTTTAGTTCAACCAGCCTTTTCCATTAGGAAAATTCTGTAGTCGCTTTGCATCTATCTCCAGTAGTCCGTATTTGACCCAGATATTTACCTGCTCCAGAGATCCAAATATGATTAGCAAATGAAAGGATCGTGAGGTCTTGCGAGCTGTGGCTTGTGATTTCTCCGATGATAAGATGTTTGTTCATTCATAGCATTTTAGAGATGCGTGCGAAATATTTTTTTATTTATCTTTCCTAGGTACGTGACACTTACAGATTGCACAGATAGATAACCCCTGACAGCTATTAAACGAAATAGGTGAGGATTACAGCAGTAATTATTGTTATTAGGATTGTCGTGTGTAATGTGTCCTATATTTCAATGCTGGAAGATTTAAAGTTTGGAGTTTATTTCTTTAATTGAGAAGAAAAAAAATAATTGGAAGGTCAGGCCAGCTATGAATAGCCTCAGGGCAGACACACAGTTATGGATAGGTTAATTTACGAGTTTTTCATTTATTACTTCAGTCTTTCATAAACAAATTTTTGAACCATTTTGTAAATTTCACGGATGCAACATTTTTAGTATAGACGCAGTAACACGAAATGACTTGAGATGGATTATTTGAACGTTCTAGCTTTGTGTACATGAGGGGTAGTTTAATCGAGACCTATATTTTAACGTGGATTTCGAATAACGGTGAACACCCATGGGTACAAAGTGCTTCCTCTTTGGAGCATCTAAATTGAAGAAACCTAAACCAAGCATGAAAATGGATTCAATTTTAATGCAAAGTTCCTCTAATATATATGCGTTTATGCAGTAAAATTATCAGCGTAGCAGTTAAAATATAGATTAAAAAATAGAACATGAATGTCAGATAAAAAAAGTATATCGAAGGCCTTATAGTGAGCTCTTATGGTGAAGTGAACATGCTCTTATCGTGAAGTGGACTTACAGAGTCCACTTTACGAAGTGGACATACTCTTATTGTGAAGTGGACTTACAGAGTCCACTTCACGAAGTAGACATGCTCTTATCGTGAAGTAGACAAGCTCTTATGAAGTGGAAGCATGAAATTACTTTTGGTGATAAGCTCTTATCGTGAAGTGGACAAGCTCTTATCGTGAAGTGGACAAGCTCTTATGAAACGCTTATCGTGAAGTGGACAGGCTCTTATCGTGAAGTGGACTTGCAGCAGAGTCCACTTCACGATAAGAACTTGCAGTTCCGTCCCAGTAGCTCAACGGTGGAGCGTCGGCTGGCCAGTACGGAGATCCGTGGTTTGAATCCCGATTGGGCAGCAAGGATCTTTATAGTGGGGTCTAAACAAATTAACCCTGCAGGTTAGTGCAAAAATATCGGAGGTATTAAAGTGGCCCTAGTATGACTTGCACGGATTCAGTGGACCTTGAGATGTTCAATTCCATTCCAGTATCTCAACGGTAGAGCTTCGGCTGGCCAGTACGGAGATCCGACATTCGATTCCCGGTTGAAGCAGCAAGGCACTTCACAATGTATGCACGCAACAAGCATAAACCTGTATAGCTAGAGAGCAAAAACCAACTTGAAAATGTAGAGTTTGTCCCCGGGACCAAAATGTAGTAGGCGAACATTATAGCGCTGTGCTAAAGACTCCTCCAATTTAAGGAATTTAAAAATGTCTTATGAGCGTTCGGTACACATTGTTCAAGTGTGTGTTCATCGCTAGTTATATTAAATAAGTGAAAATATTGCTATGTACAAGTAAAATAAAAAATTGTAAATGTGTTAACACATATCTACCTGAGTGTAGAAGACCTAATTCAAATTTAAAATTTTTATGCTTTAAACAAAAGATCGAAACAAAAACATTTGAGAACTTTTTGACTCAGGGAAAATATCACATCTTTAAATGTCATAATAATAGGTGTAGCTGTTAATTAAAATGAGTTCTTCATAATATGGGTATATATCTTTTTAAACATGTAATTTCGTTCATACAATGATTTTAGGCTGAATATAAAACATATAAACATATGTTTTCTTATTCCGCATCCTAAAGAATTGCACAAATCACTGTACAATTTTTTAGTAGAATTAAAGATATATCTGAAAATATGAACATATAAATTCAGTTGTGCAGCCTCACAATTGACATTCAGGGACATGTATTTGAAACACGGAATACATATTAGATAAAGAAAATTGCATTTGGAATTCATTTTAAATGCATGATGTACATTCAAGAGTTATATTCAAAATACAAAGCATCATGATCGTATATATTACATTATTAAATTTCGGCTGTGACGTTTTTATTTTGCTATGGGAATTTTGCAAGACAGTAGACAAACCACAAATTTGTCACAAAAGATTCAGAAGACAAAATATAGACGTCGTGAGAGAAAAATATATGGCTCTACGTTCGTTTTTGAGTCGAATAAAATCTGGAATACTTCTTTTTGGTATAAAATGGTAAACTTAAACAATGCAGCTACAATAATTTTCAGATTGTTAATGATTAAAATGAATTAAAAATATATATACTGCCAGCAATAATTAAAAGACTTATTCCAGACATTATCTTACATAATAAAAATGTTATCTGTATGTGCGTCTATGTACATGTAGCGAAAACTTAAAGCTTCGGATAGCGGCGAAATTTGTTACATAGGTATTTTAGGTCTTCAAATTAGTTTTTTAGTTATTTTATGTTGAAGCACATAAAATAATTTTTTTACGAATTAACGAATTTCTCACAAACCAGTTCCTTAGTGATAAAAAACATTAATCACGGAGTTTCTATCTTAATACAATCGGAAAGAACGAATAATGTTTTTTTAACGACCTTTGAAACGAATCCGTAGGACAATTCCGTCATATTTATTTATTTTTAAGTACATCGAAATATGCATGTTTTATTTTTTACGTTCTTATTTCGCTAAAAGGAAAATTAACGCAATTTTATAGTTTGGCTAAAATATGCGTGTATATCTTTGTATTCTGACATTTTTTAATTACTCTGCTTTCTGATTTTCTGTGAATTTTCAACCAAAAGCATAAAACTCGAAATTTTGGATTCCGTTCTTTCTGGGTTCCGTTGTTTTGGGGGAGGAGTGGACGTTTGTTCGCATGCATGGAAAATATTTGGCGCGACTACATATGTGTTAAAACTAAAGGATTTGGAAGACACTCTCATTACAGATACCAGCATCCATAGACCGGTTATTATGCGCTCACCAGTATAGAATAGTCGATATCTAAAATGACATCTAGAAAGTTGCTATAAGCCACAATTTTTGCGAACTTTTATGGGAATTGACATTTTCAGTCCTTTCACATGGCTGGCATTAAATGCATGTTCAATTTATCTAAGACTACATGAAGCTACAAAGGGTTGCCATTGCAGATATCGGCTAGTCTATGCTGATGAGTGCATAAAAAGTGTGAAATCGGTCCATGGATGCTGTTATCTGCAATGAGAGTGTCTTCCAAATTTTTAGTAACTTCCATTACAGACGGATTTTGTGATTATGAACTTTGCCTTTGCAATTTCGTGATGTCTAAGCTAAATTGTATATGAATTTAATACCGGCTACGTGAAAGGACTGAAATTGTTAGTTCCCATAGATGGTCAAAAAATTGTGGTTTATAGTAAGTTTCTTGTTGTTATTGTAGATATCTTCTATTCCATGCTGACAAGCGCTTAATTAACTTAAAACCGGTCCACCGTTGTTGTTATCTGCAATTGGAGTGTCTTCCAAATTTTTGGAAACGCCTCTTCTAGGCGGATTTTGTGATTAGGATTTGGTTTGAAATGAAAGGGAGAATGATTTTGCTTCAAAGCAAGCGATTTTGGAATTGAGTGGTGTTACCTTTATCTGTATTATTTACGTAACGGGAGCGTATTTGGGAATCGGGCAAAGCCGAGTAATTCAATCTAATTTTGAATAAGTGAATCGTAATAAGAAAAATAAAGCATAAAAAATAATATAAAATATAGAACATGTCGTGCACGAGTAGTTAACTCCCGAATTGTCGGCTCTGTGCAGGCGAATCTACAGTGTATGTCAAGAATTTTTAAATCTCGAGGTTGAAACATTTAACTCTTAGTAAAAATTATCACTATCGCGAATGTAGGTATTTGATACGTTTGAGAAACCAAACTTATCATAACCGAACTTATCATAACTTAACATAACCGAACTAATATTTTGAAATTCATTAGTGTACAACTTGAATATCTTGAGTTTTTCGATCGACAATTACCTCGCCATTCTTTTCATCTGAAGGGGACTTGAGTTGTTATAGTTCACTTGTCTCACTTCCCATAACAATTTGTAAAGAGCCTTGTTGCCCCATCCGGGAATCGAACCCTGGATCTCCGAACTGACCAGCAGACGTCCTACCGTTGAGTATTGGGACGAAATTGCAAGCTTTAATCGTCGAAGTGGACTCTGCATTCTCCAACTTCTAATGTCAGATTGGCGGGCAACTGGCAATCTGACTGACCACCTCCCGCTGTTTTTACCTCAGGTTAGCCTCCTGCTACTACTAATTTTACCAAGGTTAGTATCCTGTGTGGTCGTTATCCTCTTAATTTGAATTCGGCGCTTAATATCCCAGAATCCATTGAATACGTACTAGTCGTACTAGGATCACTTTCAGACCTCCGACATCTTTGCACTAACCTACAGGGTTGATTTGTTCGGGCGCTATTGTAAAGAGCCTTGCTGCTCCAAACGAGAATCGAACCCCGGATCTCCGAACTGGCCACACGATGCTCTATCGTTGAGCTATTGGGACGGAATTGTAAGCTCTTAGCGTCGAAGTGGACTCTGCACCATTATTGGGTAAAAAATAAGATAAACTCTGATTAAACATGATGCTTTGTGTATTAATTGATTCTTCATAGCGATTCGTCGTAACGTATTTCAGATTTTTTTACAGAATCTCTAGAGAATATTTTTACCCTATATATGAAATTTTATTGAATTTAAATAGTTTTTTAAATATAATTTTTTTTATATTTAAAAACTCCTATGTTTCAACTGCATCTCCGCACTGCTATCCGCACCTCTACCATAGACCTACCCATTTAACCTCACCACTATCTGGTCAATTTATCTCACTTCTTATTGAAGGTTGGGCTACAAAGTTATACATAAAATTAAGTTGTCGAGTATGAAAATATTTGTACGTATAATCACTCATTTCTTAATACCATCAAATGGAGCACCGCAATAGTTTTTTAAAATTTAAATGAATGTGGAGAATTGACGTCAAATTAATCAATTTATTTTACATCTCTTACTTAATAATGAAAAACCTTCTGCGAATAAATGTGAGAAAATAATTATTTATATATCAAACAAGAAAGATCAATCATGCTTAAAGCATTGATTATGAAACACTTTCCAACCTGAATGCAATTTTATTTAAACATGTCTAAAATGCAATACATTCCTCGGTAATATTTTAAAACTTATCCCAATACTACATTAATTTATTATATTTGAAAACTTAAACCTTCATCGAAAAAAATGAACTTCATTCAAATGACGGCATTGAAATATAAATTGTCTAGTTTAAACATCTCTAAAATGCGATACATTCCTCGGTAATAATTTTAGAATTATCATAATACTACGATAATTTATTATATATGAAAACTTCATCGAAAACAACTGAAATGCATTCAAATGACGTCATAGAAAAAATAACACGCCTAGTTCTCTATAAAAGCAGCATTTTATTCATAAACAATTTCCCATTCATTTCATTCATCACAATACTATAATAATTTATTTTGTGTAAAAATTAAGAATATGGAGCTACGAGTAATTAAACTCTATGCTTAAAACTTCATCGAAAAAAATCGTTCTTCTCTTTGTCAAATCAATGAATATTTCATTAATATCAGCTATGCAGACTCTATGAGCTAAATAATTTTGTGTTAAAGAGATACAGCAATTCTAATACAACTCATTCTACATATTTTGCTGTTTACATTTTACATAGGTGAAAAATAGGCTTCATTGTAGAAATAATCAAATTTGGATGAGCATTTAAACTCAAATATATTGTAATTGCGTTGTTTCAGTATGTAGATGCATAGAATTTAAGCAAAAATAAAGTGGTTTTAGGACGGATGCAACACTCAATATGAATTTAAAAGAACTTTAAAAATCACGATTTTGAGACCAGATGGATGCCATATATCATTTTTTGAAGTGGGTCACGTGATCTTTTCATATCATGGTCAGGTGATCGCTTCATATAAGAGGTGTAATTATTATTTTAATTTTTATTTAAAAAACTACTGAATATATTTCGTTAAATTATTTTTTATATATTTTATGGAACAATTTGAATATTACCTAAAATTTTCGGAGCAATTTGTGAATTTTAAATCCGCTTAAAAAATGTTTGAAAAATTAGGTCCCATAGGGCTTAATGTATTTCATTTTTTCAACCCGGGTTCAATCCAAAACTAATTGGGTGATATTATTCATTTATATTCCCATAGGTCCTACAGATCGTCTGAACAACATACTAAAATTTCATTTTGATTAAGTCATTTTTACGGCAGTTATCGTGCTAACGGACAGACAGACAAACAGACAGACAGAATGAACAAAGTCATAAACACTTTTCAACTTTGTTGTAAAGTATTAAAAAGGAGGATTTTCAGTCGTATCTCAACATAATATAAAACGTCTGTTGTGTGGCATTATTTGGTATTTTATAAGGTATAAAAGGTCATAGAAACTTGACTTTTCATATCCTAGAACTTAATTTACTTTTCAGACCAATATGTTATAAGGGTTAGGACAGACGCCCAGAGTTTATGATATAAAGGAGCAATAAGCGGATGAAAAGCACCATCTGGAATAATTATACATTGGCCCAAAGGCCATAATGCTAACTATGCTCAAATTGCCATTAATCAGTTGTGGATGACGCGAAACTATCTAAACCATCCTATTTAAGTAATTTGTAAAGAAAATACCTGATCGTGTTTTGATTGGTCAGTTGGATTTTATTTTCATAAAACAATTATATTATCAAAATATAGTCTTTGCTTATTCTTAGTCATGAAATCTTTGCTGTGAAACTCTGTGACCATAAAGGTCTTGTTTTGCCGTTAATTGTTGAACAATCACTCTATAACATATAAGCTCAACTTACAAAATAGAAGGTAAAAGGGGTGTCCTAGTAGCTGAATAGTTAGCGAAGATCTAAGGGTCAAATCCCAGTTGGGACTTGATTTTTTTTTTCAATGGAGCCAAAACAGGAAGTGATCATGTTTTAAGAAAACGCAAAGTTTGAATTTTAGAGGACTCTACGATTTATGACATTTATTTTTAATTTTCGAGTATTATGACATGCAGGATTCTAGCTTGTATAAAAAAATGTAGAGAATGGAGTCGTTCAGGTTGGAAGTTTTTTCGGTCCCAAATCTGAAGGAGGATTACAGATCCGCTTTCAATATAGAAGATCCGCGGTTTGAATAAAGACTGGAACTTGGAGCTCTTCACAACCGGTTTATATCATAATAAATTTAGTTTCAGTACAACTATTAGATTAATTGACGATGAATTAATATCTCGCATATTTATCTTTGCATATTTTACAACTTTGTATAAATATGTCGAACCTATTTGTACAAAGTTGTAAAATAAGAATATAGAATTGTGGTCATTTCTTGTCTTTTATAGAGTACAGCTTCGAATCCGTTTATCTCCCTTTTTCATAATCCTTTTTTAATGTAAAATAAATTTTAGATTTACAAGATGAAAATACCATTTCAATGTCCGAAATTAAATAATGTTACATTTACAAGTTTTGCAAGTTTATGTTGAACTTTTAGTAAGTCTGATTTCATTTATTTCAAAGAATATAGTTTCAAATGAGTTTTATTCTTTTTATCTCATAGTCTTAGTCTTTTTTAATGTAAAATATTTTTCTTTTTGTTGCCGCTTTTGACAGGAGAGAGATATTACTTTCCTTATATACATAATGTATAAGGAAAGTATTGTGACGGGGTCGAAAATTCGAATTCAAGTTTTCGACGGGAGAGCACGTTTCAAGCATCCCTGATCACGAATCAAACATTTTTGAAGTGATGTCTGTGTGTGTGTGTGTGTGTGAAAGTATGTGTATGTGTGTGTGTGTGTGTGTGTGTGCGTGCGTGTGTGTGTGCGTGTGTGTGTGTGTGTCAGTGAGGCTGTGGTGACCATAACTGACGAACGAATGGACCGATTCGAACGAAATTTGGTACAAAAATCACAATCCGTAAACACTGGAAGCCTATTGTTTTTATACGCAATCGAATGTTTAGAACCCCCCTAAATTTTCGAGTGAATTTTTGAAAAAATCATCAAAAAATCAAAACCACTAATAAAGTTACGCAAATAGACATGTCTTATGTAATATTTCATTAGAAAACGATTGACATAAATTTTAGAGCGTTAACATGAACCGTTCTTGAGATAGTGTACATTTAAAAAAAATTATCAAAAAGTCATATAAAATAAAAATAAAATATTTCCTATTGAGAAACATGTTCACTTTTCATATATAATACCATGCGATAAATTGGGTGACATCATTCTCGTGGATCTAGCTCGTTCCATTCATGAAAAAAGATACTTTGAGTAATATTTTTGTATTTAAACGCTAATAGTCATTTATATGCTGTAAGAATAACTTATTTATTCGTCCATAACGCTTGGCGAGATTTTGGCGGCGAATTTGGTAGAATGCCGCCAACTTGGCGACTTTTTTAAATGTTGCTAAATTAACGAAAAACTCGCTAAATGGATAAAAATGACACTAAATCAATGACGACTCATTGATAATGACGACATGGAAAATGACGACTCATTGACGAAAATTCAATATCTTGGAAAGAATATAAATAACTACTATAAAAATAATATATTTTTTGTTACTGTAAAAGTAGTAAATTCATTACATTATATAAGGAAAGTCATGTGTTGCCCACTTCAGATTTTTTTGTTTCGTAAAACCTTGAATTTTACCATTTTATACTGATGCAAGCTTCCATTTGAATTGGAATTTTTTATATGTATGCATTTGAGCACATAATAAATGTTTAATAATAAAATTAAAGTTAGTAAAATAAATTGTGCGCTTTAAAGTGCATGTGTTGCCTAATAATTTCAATTTGACGGATTGTTTTCTATTATTATTTTTTATTTCATAAAACTAACAGATATCTTTGGTAATGAAAAAAAAAAGTTCGGAATTTATCAGACGTCTGTTTCGAGCTTCCATCTATGTCCTGATCTTATCTCTCGAAATTCGGGAAAAGAATATTAAGAATCATTTGTTAGTTTTCTGTTTCCCCGAGAAAAGAATTTATTCGGAAGCGTATCTCGATATTTTCTTTTTTCTTCTGTTATTTAACCTTCGAAATTGCTAAAGATTTGTTTTGACTCCTTCTGGAAGGGTGACGTATATACGTGCCACCCCGCTCATTTCAAGAGCGGGAAGAAATTTTCGAGTTTTCTCTGCTGCTATCAATCCAGTCAATAATTCTGAGCTTTCTCATTCATAGCATATTAAACTGTAGTCATTTTATAAAAAAATAAGTGGCATAAACAAGATAAACTTGTTTTTATTAGATTAAGCTTTACGTAGATAAAACGGTGTGTAATATACAATGATAACAAACTGCTTTGTTATATTCATCCATATTATATAATTATCTAACGTGTATGTGTTTTGTCTTTCCAGACCCTCCAGAATCATCCAGTGACCTAGAAAGTTTAATCTTTACCTACGTATAGTATCGACCACCGAACATAACTTAATTTGATTTTCGATTTACCCCAGATGGAGGAGGAAATGGGTTTTGTTTTCGACAAGTCATTTCAAACCCTCCAAAAGCCACCTAGTGACCTCGAAGACTGAATCTTTGTAAACTTATAGTATCAACTATTGGACAGAACCTAACGTAGTAGGATTTTAGACTCCAAGGGCGGAGATTACGGGTCTTTGTAAAATTTTCTAAGTAGCCCTCTGGTGATTTAGAAAGTTGAATTTTTGCTCACTTATATTATCAGTTACTAGATTGAACTTCCCAAAGCCGTCGATTTTGATTTTTCTCCCTAAGTGGACAGAATGGTGATGTGTAAACTCTCTCAGAACCCTCTTAAAGCTTCCCCAACCGGATACACGGCTGAAATTCGACGGCAGGGCAGAACCTAACTCGGCCAATTTTAAAGTGAAACAGCTATTTTCGATGTTAAGCGCCATACATTGTTAAAGAAAATAAAACATATTAAGAAAAAAATTGCAGCTTAATTTCTTAAAAGCGTTTGTTTCCTTGTCTTTGATAGACCTTAATACCAGTTTGTTAATAAATGCATCCTCATTAAATCGCATAAAATATGTCATGAAGAGAGTTATAACTTCCAATAAGAGGAAATATGAATATGTGAAAAGTAGCTTGTTATTCTTATAATCCTAATACAAATTATACTTTTGATGTCCTTGTGAGTTAGTAGGGTAGATGTGCAAATTTTTTCATGAAGCTACAAAGGGTTGCCATTGCAGATATCGGCTAGTCTATGCAGATGAGTGCATAAAAAGTGTGAAATCGGTCCATGGATGCTGTTATCTGCAATGATGGATGCTGGATGCTGTTATCTTTTTTCTCAGGGACTTTATGATTTGCACCCCTCTCTTCAGAGTTACATATTTGCACCTCCGTTTTTTAATGCTCTTCAAATGTTCGCGCCGCAGAAAAATTGTTCAGAAACCAAATTTAGACTTCAACTCATAGGAACAAAAATGTTAGTAGAAATATAACTGTAGTTCAGAGTTTTCTGACTATGAAAACTACAATCTTACACTTCACAATTCTTACAAGAAATAATTTATCACAATCCGATTCATAAAATTTTACATTATGAAATAAAATATTTTTTTCATTCTGATGCTCATTTTCCACATAATCTTAACTTCGGTTCATACACTTTTACAAATATATGTGGTTTTTGAAAAAAACAGGCTTTTCACAAAGCATAATTTTCCCTTAGCTGAGTGACATATCTCCCGGCTTACACGGGTGAGATGTTGCATACATGGAATACTTTTGTTCATCCATATCGGATAGTTTTCATTTCTTTGGATGCTTTGCCTGCATTTCCTCAAGCAAATAATTGAAAATTTTAGCCTATGAAGTTTTATTTTGCTATCCCTCCAGCGCGCGAGGTCAAGCCAAAAATGTACATTGTGTGACATATCTTCATGACTTATCCTTATAAGCTACATTTTTGCAAAATTCTGTGGTTACGAAGAAACGACAATCTCACCATATCTAACAGATATTTTATACATTCGAGTAGGTCGGACGGTCTGGGTTGAAAGAAAGAAATAACCTTATCATCTCTACTTGAATCAAATTCTCATAGTATATTGAGTTCGAATTGCAGAGGGTTACGAAACTAGGTTAATAGTAATAAAAACCTCTAATATAAATAATTCCTAAGTTGCAAGGGAGCAGTAAATCACGAGTATCGGTAAACAAATTTCTCTCTCATTAGGGTTCCGAATTTTCATTAATCTATTGAAAACAAGAAAGCTTGTTATAAACCGTAAATTTATCTCTTATTAGGGCTTATTAGCATCGAATGGCCATTAATCTATTAGAAACAAGAACGTTTGTTATAAACTACAAATTTATCTCTTATTAGGGTTCATCAGCACCGAATGGCCATTAATCCATTAGAAACAGAACGCTTGTTATAATCCTTGTGGATAACAAGCTGGCCATTAAACTCTAGAACATTCATCTATTACTTGTAACGGATGAACTCTAATAAGGGTAAAACTGGTCCACAAATGTTTACTGCTACACTGGAAGCATGATTTCAAGTTTGGAAATTGAAAAGAAGTCTATCAACGAGTTTGTGACTATCAATTAATTTGATACACTCTGCGTGGTAAAATGGGCTTCATTGTTCGCCATAGGAGTAAAATCGCTACACAATTTTATGCTCGTCAGTAAAGCGGTAGCTATTTAATCATGATGAACCTAATAACAGCGAAACCGATCCACCGATACTGACTGCTCAACACCGATATTTATCTGACGAGAGGGCTGTTTTTTTTCCTTAGAAATCTATTTACACTCTTAATATCTATAAAATATGCACTGAAGTGACTGAGTCAGTGAGTGAGGAGGTGGTGTATCAAATTCATAAAGCATTTCCACTATAGATAGAATATTGGTTTTGGTGTTATTTAAACTGCCTTAGCTTAGAGACCAAGGAAAATATCTAAAATTTAAAAAATTTCAACTTTGAACTAGGAGTGACAATGCAAAGGATTTACAAAACACATACGTCACTTTGCATGTTTACAGTATTAAAAAATTATTTGATGTCCTTTCGCTGCCAACAATTACAACTGGAAAAATATCTTTATAAATATAACGCGATATAATTTTTCTAATTGTTAATAATCGTTTTACAATAACTAAATAATTTTTGTCGTGTGAAAATTATATTTACGAGCTAGAAGAAATAAAAACACAAATTTACATCCTTTTGCTTTCATTCGGAAAAATTCAACAATAATATCAACTTGCCGCGTATAGAAATAAGATTCTGCATATTTGCCTATTTAACAAAATTATAAAATATTCGCCATTTTTATGCCTAAATATAAAAGTGTTTTTAATATTCAGAAACGTTTTCAACAACTTTTGTTAAGCGCGTGAGTGTCACATTTAATGACTACTAGTCATATCGAATGAGTGAAGCTCGAATGCACATTGTTAGTTATGTTATATACTATTTTATACGAATTTTTATTAAACATTTTTACCTTTCGAGTGACATTTTGAGTGTAGTTGGAATTTGTATGAGGTTTGACGTACAAAGCATCACACATACACATACATTTGCTTTGACTGAGATTGTGCTATTTATAAATCCAAAAACTAAAGAGATCAATACAGATTCATACATATATACATATAATTTAAATATTGTGATTTTCTAAAAAAAATTGGTAAATATATTCCATACAAAAGAGCTTATCTTTCTGAAGCTTAAATACGTCCTCTGGAACTAAGCTTTTCATGCAAGAAATGAATTTTCCTTTCCAAGATTCGTTCGTCTTGCGGAAAAAATAGTTTTGTTTATATTTTTCTCCTTTTCCTGTGGATGTGTTCTTGCTTCTAGTGCTCCGGTCTCTAAAGAGTAAAATGGTTTTATTCAGCCTAGTAATCTCGTAAAGTAAAATTACTTTCATATATAGATATATGCATGCTACTTCAATTATAAGAAAAGACTTTTCTTGAAAAGTTAATTTTTCAAAATGGAATAGCCTCTTTTTTTAATTTACATTAAGAAATGGAATGGATGGGTTTATAACGAACGTAAATTATTTATATCTAAATAAAAGTATCGCAATTTTGGGAAAGAATACGAATTAAATCGTCTTATCGTCTACTTCCAACTCTGTTTTCGTAAACAGCAAAGAAATGAAACCTAATGTGGGCGACACATGAATTTCTCTACAGATTTAAATTCATTTTCTCTTTATTTCTTTAATAATTCATGGAGTTTAATTGTTCAAAGTAACACGCATAATTGTTTGAAATGACACTTAATTTGCATTTTTAACTCAATTATCGTTTTCATTTGGTAACGGGGCGTATTTTCAAAGGCGGTGTAATAAAAATGCGAAAAAATTAAAATATTTCAGGAACGATTAGTTCTAGAATAATAGGGTTGATCTTATTTTTTTTCATCGTCTAAAATTACGTATAAAACAAGCATTTGATTGAAACATTTGTGCATATGTAGACTTTTATCTTAGATTTTGATGATTTTTTGTGGAAAAGGTGGGTTCTTTTTGTCCGAATCATAACAAAATCTAATCATCATCATAGTAACCTACAAGTGACATATCTACCAAATTTTGTGAAATTTGGTTTATTAGTTTATTTAGCCAGAGTGAATACATACGATTTTTGTGGCCATTTAAAAAAAAAGGTAGGTTCTTTTATCCCAAATCATAGGTTCTTTTATCCCAAAATCTAAACAGCACCAGGGGAGCCCACAAGTGACTTAATATAATATTGTTTGAAAATTCGTCAATTAGTTTTTGAGTTAGCGTTGACACATACATTGCCCAGACATACGCACGCAAGTAAGCACAAGTACATACACACACATACACACACACACACACACACACACACACGTGCGCGCAAACTCACACATACACAGGCATCACGTTAAAAATAATTTTTTCTTGTTCTAGAGGTCCCAAAACGTAAATCCGTCGAAAAATAGAGTTACGATTTTCGATACGATTCCAATGCTCTCCCTATACAATATCATCTATTGTATGGAAGGTAAAAATTGTGTGACCAACACTATCAACAAAAATAACTAGTAATTTTAAATGCATTTTTCACCAAAACTAGTTTTGGACCCTAAACCGTCTGTCTTGTGGAAGGGTCACATATGCTTTAGTTGATGAATTGAAGCTTGTAAAGAACATTGCTGCCCTAACCGGGAGTCGAACCCTTTATCTCAGAGCTAACGCTCTACCGTTGAGCTACTTGCAAGCTCTTATCGTCGAAATTGCAATATCTTATATCGAAATTGCAAGCTCTTATCGTCGAAGTGGACTCTGCATTCTCCACCCTCTAATTTCAGATTGGCAGGTAACTGACAATCTGACTGATCACCTGTTGGTATTTTTACCTCAGGTTAGCCTCCTGGTACTACTATTTTTACCCTGTTTAGTATCCTGCGTGGTCATTATTCTATCAATTTGAAATCGGCGCCCAATCTCCCAGAGTCCTCTGAATACGTATTAGTCGTTCTAGGGTCACTTTCAGACCTCCAACACCTTTGCACTCACCTACAGGATTGATTTGTTCGGGTGCCATTGTAAAGGACCTTGCTGCTTCAGCCGGGAATCGAACCCTGGATCTTCGAACTGGCTAGACGACGCTCTACAGTTGAGCTACTGTGACGAAATTGCAACTTCTTATCGTCAAAGTGGACTCCGTAAGCTCTCGAATGGAATCTTGGCGACATTGATCAGGATCAAGTACTTAAAGTGGATCACCGCGAGCGTGTATATATACTCAGGGCCCATACCCAGGATTCGAATTCAATACCTATCGATGTAAAGGCCACAGGGTTGTCGTTGTTGAAACCCAGACCGTCCGACCTACCAGAAAAGTGTAAGGTATCCGTAAAGGCCACAGGGTGAACAAATTGGCCGCAATTCTTCCTTGCAAAAAGCCCAAGATGGTTAAAATGTGTATGTATGCAACTCTAAGAAATTCGTTAAGTCGTTTTTATTTAAAAAGTTTCGTATTTACTAACAGAAAACAAATTTTATCTAAATTTAAATTTTGTTATAAAATAATTCGGAGATTTTTTGCACAGTATGAACCATTTACTGTTATTCAGTAAAATTCCACAATCTTTTATGATTAATTTCAGCGTATACGATAAATTATGATTAATTTCAGCGTATACGATTAATTATGATTAATTTCAGCGTGTATTCTATGTTTCACAACTATGCATGTTTTTAAAGCAGTCTTTCTTAGTTTTTAACGATCTACTTACTCTAAAAGTCTTGGTGTTAGAAAGTTTTACTTACCGTTTAAGAAAGTTTTACCTACGATTTAGTTTCTAGAAAACATCTCTTTTTCAGAAGATTTATGGTAATGGCATTACCAAGTCTGATTCCCGTGAAAGTAAAACCAATTTCAGTTAATGTATTTGAAAGTAAAGTCATTGAGAGATTTTTATTAGACCGTACAGATTATATAAATGAAAGTTTACGCAATGGTAAGAAGTTTAGAATGATGTTCCCAAATTTACATTGGAATTATTAAGGCAAAAAGTAATGTTAGAAGTTTACATACATTCTATTTCTCTATACCTAAAATATCTCAAGTAAGAGATTAATATCCCATGATGAGAGGCTTCTAGTGCTTTAATATCTCATGAGATACTTCTCAGGCTTTAATATCTCATGAGAGGTTTCTCATGTTTTAACATCCCATTATGATCATTTATTTATTTATTTATTGCCTCAACAGAGGCACTACACCGTATTTTTGCTTTCATCTTTAATACCCCGGCAGAGTGATGATAAACTAAGGGCGTGATGATGTGCATTTTTATCAGGTTAGTTTTGAGGATATACTGTTCAAAGAATTTTGAACGTAGTGATCAATCCAGGCATTTATGATGGAACAGCAGGTGCAGGCTGGTGTTGATGCAGGTAGGCAGATAGACAGATAGAAATAGTGGTAGGCAGATATAAATAGCAAGTAGGCAGATATAAATAGCAAGTAGACAGATAAAAACAGTGGTCAGCTGTAGCAGGTAGGCAAAGAGGAGGCAGAAGTGGCGAAGTACCAGGTGGTGTCGCAGGCTGATCGTAGTGCAGGTGGTAGTTTAGATTATGTATAACAGGTAGACGTCTGGTGGCAGAGAGAACGAAAAAGTGGTGGCCAGTTGTAGCAGGTACGCAGGGTGAAGTCAAAAGTGGTGGAGTCGCAGGCTGGTGGTAATACTGGAGGAAGTTCAGAGTGGGTTAATGGTAGGTAAGCAGAAGTGGTTACGAGGCCTAGATGTTTGGCATGTTTGTAGCGGTGAATAAGCTGTTTGTGTATTTTGAAGGTGGGTTCACATCAGTGGTATCTGTTTTGTATTATCATTGCTTTGGTCTTGTTTGCGTTGATGATAAGTGGGTTTCTCCTGACCATGCATCAAGTTCGTGCTGGGTCCATTATATTCTTGATTTTGTTGATGTTTCTCTGGTTATTAGTGCGAAATCTTCTGCTTATACCTGAATTTGTGTATTTGCATCCCAGTTTCCTTTCATTGCAGTATCCGCCAGGATGTTCCATGGCATTGGTCCGTCATGAGCTTTAGAGGAAACGTTTATAGACTGGTTTAATTGTCTTGATGTTGTTTATGCCCACATAGATACTGCGGCTGTCCAAGAAACTGAGGAAGAGTGACGTAACGACTTATGTAATTGAGAGATATTTTATGAGTGATTTAATTTGTGCACAAAGCATAATATCCCTATTATGTTCATATCTATTTATATTATAATGCATCAACACATGTCTACTAGAAGTTCCCACAATTCCAAAATTTAATTTTTGTTGCAAAATTAAATTTTAGTCTTCTATTTAATTACCAAATACTTTTTAAATATTCTTCGTAGGCTCCACAAAAATTTAAGAAAATGCATTAGACTCGATAGTTCAATGGGTAGCGACGACTGGCCAAGTAAAAATCGCCTCTTGGAATCCGGCTGAGGAATGGATTTCTTTTTCACATTGGTACTCGAGCAACTTAAACCTGCAAATCAGATGGAATGGATAATTACGTTTTGATAATAACGAATTTCGATATTTCGCAAAACATGGCATTACAATTTGAGGCAGCAATTTTTGTTCACGTGTGATTCGTCGAACAGGATGCTAGCCTGGATTTAAAAAAATCAGAGAAATGTGGAGGTTATTTAGATCTAAGATAGGAAGGAGTATAATGTGGGTCCAGTTCAAATCTATAATAATAAAAGAAGATGTCTGTTTGTCTATCTGTTCATGTATTGGCGACGTAGCGGAAAATTTAAGTGACCCACAACTACGAAATTTGGTACCGTGATTGATAGTTTAAATCAGATTTAAATATTCCTCTGAATTAGTTTTTGTGATACTTTATTTTGAAGCGCAATTTTGAGAGATTGCTACACAAATCAGTACCTCAGCAATAAAAAAAATACTGTCACATAGTTTCCATCTTAACACCGTTGGAAAGATCGAAGAACATTATTTTCAACGAACTTTAATTGGAATCCGTAAGTCAACAATATTTCACAAAACAAGGTTTTAGCCTAATTTGTTTTTGAATTCGTCTATTCGCGAATTGAAGATTTTCACGATTCTTTAAATTCTAATAAAATATCTTTAAATTCTAATAAAAAGGAAATTACTCTATTTCTGTTTTCTTTTAAATTTTAAGTGGGTCTATAAAATTGATTTTCGCAATATCGATCGTAAAGAACAATTCATTCAACCGCAAAACAGCGCACGAGTGTAGTTGCTATGAAAATCTTCAAGTCAGCATAGTGGGAATTTTACAAGGCCTTTTTTAACACTTTACAACAAAGTTGAAAAGTGTTTATGACTTTGTTCATTCTGTCTGTCCGTTAGCACGATAACTGCCGTAAAAATGACTTTATCAAAATGAAATTTTAGTATGTTGTTCAGACGGTCTGTGGGACCTTTGGGAATATAAATAAATAATATCACCCAATTAGTGTTTTATTGAACCCGGGTTGAAAAAATGAAATACATTGAACCCTATGGGACCTAATTTTTCAAACATTTTTTAAGCAAATTTAAAATTCACAAATTGCTTCGAAATTTTTAGGAAATATTTACATTATTCTATAAAATATATAAAAAAAATTTCAGTAAAATATATTGAGTAGTTTTTTAATTAAAAATTATTTAACATAGGGAAAAAAACAAATTCAAAAAAATTCTGACTTTTGGGATATCTTCCAGAAAGAAAAGAGAGATATATTATATAATAAATATATTTCCAAGAGTTTAATTATTTTGTATATGAGAAAGGCTTCACATTTTAAAATAAATTTGGTAGATAACAATTTTTCAAATTTTTTTAAATTTTATATAACTCTTCATATATTTATTTGATGGCATTTTTAATGCACTTTCGTACGTCCTAGAGCGTTAAAATTTGGTTCACAACTTAAATTTGTTGAACATTTTATTCTACAAAAATTTGGTGGATCTTTAAATATAGATCCTACATTTTTTTCGAAATGGCCTGCAAATAATTCCCGTTCACTTCTATAAATCATTGTTGTAATATTGTTAAAAATTCTGATGTGGGCAGCACATGTCTTTCCCTGCAGACTCATATTCACGTTCTCTTTATTTCTTCAATAATAATTTGAGTTTATCTGCACAAAATAACAGCCATAAGTATTTTAAATGACATTGAATTTGCACGTTAAACTTAAATTTGGTTCTCATTTGATAGCTGGACTTATTGCCAAAGGTGGTGTAGCGAAAACGCGAAAAAACTAGAATATCTCAAGAACGGCTAGTCCTAGAGTAATGGGGTTAGTCTTATTCTTTTTGTTGTCAAAAATCACGTATAAAATAGGAATTAATTTATTGATATAATTGAGCACACGTAGTATTTTATTTTTATATTTAACGATTTTTGCGGGTCATTTCGCAAATATAGCCCGTTCCTTCTTCCCGAATCGTACTAGAATAACCTACAAATGATTTATATACCAA